>OY744555.1:32194191-32206691 GCA_963556195.1 Sepiola atlantica | reverse complement strand
CTATGCCTCAATACAATGCCTTCTCATAACTGATATAGTTGGTAGTTTGACTAATCAAGGTATATGGTAAACTGAAATTAAAATGCCATCAACTAGACACTAGAACCTCTATCTTTGCCAAAAATCAGCTGAATCCATTAAATGGTCGATAAGATATAGAATAAAGTGTATGAATACTGGTCATTTTGAAGGTATTTTGGAATTTTCTGGAAAACTAAGGTATATGGTAAACTGAAATTAAAATGCCATCAACTAGACTCTAAAACCTTTATATCTGCCAAAAATCAGCTGAATCCATCAAATAGTTAATGAGATACAGGGTGGCACATACATACGTACACACAGATAACATGATTTCATGATTGAACTTTCTGGATCTCTGGGTTGCCTTGGTTAATGATGCTGAAATTCTACACACTTATAGAACCCATCAAATAAAGATGTTGTGCAAAGTTTTAACTAATTTGGTTAATTGGTTTTTGAGTTATGATTGATCAAAGAAATGAGATTTCCAGCATAGGCCATTCGTGTAGTCTATTAAGGGATAGAGCGCATTCGCGCCTCCCTTGATAATATGCTAAGCCACTTCATATTCGTACGTACGTTGTAATTTTTCAACACATATTAAAAATAGATATAATAATATGCTAAACCACTTCATATTCGTACGTACGTTGTAATTTTTCAACACACATTAAAAATAGATATAATAATATGCTAAACCACTTCATATTTGTACGTACGTTGTAATTTTTCAACACACATTAAAAATAGATATAATAATATGCTAAACCACTTCATATTCGTACGTACGTTGTAATTTTTCAACACACATTAAAAATAGATATAATAATATGCTAAACCACTTCATATTTGTACGTACGTTGTAATTTTTCAACACACATTAAAAATAGATATAATAATATGCTAAACCACTTCATATTTGTACGTACGTTGTAATTTTTCAACACACATTAAAAATAGATATAATAATATGCTAAACCACTTCATATTCGTACGTACGTTGTAATTTTCTCTACATAATATTGTACAAGACGTACTAACTGCAGCCGAATGTCGTTTGTGCACTATCTCATTGGAGGTGTTACTAATGAACACGAACGAAAAAAAGAGAACTTTAGAATGGTTGGCCCGGCAGGGCCTAATTGCCATTCTCTGGCGTCGTCAAGTAAAAATAAATTACTTCGGCCATATGATATATGCGATCCGACAGTACTATGATTGTTGAAACATTCTTATTTTTCCCAAAGAAAATAAAACAACCTATTTTATTATTTTCCCTCCCCCAAATCGAAAATATTTCATTAGCAAAAAACATTGCATTTTGCTTTCCGAAAGAAAATCAAACTGTGTAAAAAACTAAACTGTGATTATTTATTTTTGTCAAATAAATTATTTAAAATAAAATTTAGTACAAAACTGTCATTATATTTTATGAGAAAACATAACACCCATTCGATTCGCCAAAACAGGAAGTTTTTAATATCGGAAAGAATTTCGAACGGACACCGTTTCCGGTTGGAAACAACTTTGCTTAGAGTCGGTCGATCTTCGCCAATGCCAATTTGCTTGACAAGACTTGATGAGAAAATGGTATTTAATTTGATTGTTTACAATGAATCGTTTCTAATATGTGTTTCGAGTGTTGCTCTGATCTGCCGTTAAACATTTAAATAAAACCGGTGTAAGGCGTAAATAATCTACTGTGAAAAAAGTCCATGTTCAACTACTACAAACATGTGATTTGATATCGTGACAGAAATACATGACTCGAGCTGTATACACTGTTTGGCCAATCCAACTGGACTTTCATAATTCTCTTTTCTTTGTCCACTTATTAAAAAATCATTGAGTTCACCCTTTTCCCATGTCTAGCTTTTCCCGCCATTCGCTCACTTCAAGGGCTTTACATTTATCATTATCCGACCGATTCTTTTTTATTCTTTGTATCCGTTACAGGTTTATTTGCTTCAGGGTTTTTTTTTCCGGACAGGAAAGTTCAACATGAATCTGTTTGCTTTCAACAACCTCTTTTTGTCGATTGGCCTGAAAATGTCGTTAAATTGTGTTTTTTTTTCTGGATGACTCGTCGGCGCTTCCACTTGGGTTTTCGCATAAACGGGATGCGGGTTGATTCTTCTTCGACCTCAAAACGAACCGGTCGCCTTTCTTTGTCTCTGCTTATAGCAATCAAACATCATTACGTACAATCGTCATTTCTGCCAAATAATAAATAAATAAATGAAATTAATATTAGGGGTGGGATGTAATGGGTGAAAATTTCAGATTCATGCGAATAGTATTTTTTTGTGTTCATTTATACATAAATAACACTAAACAATCAAACATTTTGAACATTTTGCAAAATTCAGAAGGGGTGGGACGTAATGGGTGAAAATTTCAGATTCATGCGAGTAGTATTTTTTTGTGTTCATTTATACATAACACTAAACAATCAAACATTTTGAAAATTTTGCAAAATTCAGAAGGGGTGGGACGTAATGGGTGAAAATGTCAGATTCATCCGAGTAGTATTTTTTTGTGTTCATTTATACATAAATAACACTAAACAATCAAACATTTTGAAAATTTTGCAAAATTCAGAAGGGGTGGGACGTAATGGGTGAACATTTCAGATTCATGCGAGTAGTATTTTTTTTGTGTTCATTTATACATAAATAACACTAAACAATCAAACATTTTGAACATTTTGCAAAATTCAGAAGGGGTGGGACGTAATGGGTGAAAATTTCAGATTCATGCGAGTAGTATTTTTTATGTTCATTTATACATAAATAACACTAAACAATCAAACATTTTGAAAATTTTGCAAAATTCAGAAGGTGCAGGCCAAAAATAGCCGTTAGGGCTCCACGGGACTCAAAATCCATCATTTTTCGGTGAAAAAGTCGTTTCATGCGACATTGCAGGTCCTAAAACATCCTCAAAAGCTATGAATGGATATAGATGGTTAAATCTGATATAGTACTTTAATTTAGGACCATTTTCAGGCTGTGAAAAGGTTTTCATGAATGTAAAATAGCTACCAGTAAAATACATAGCCCTGTTGTGCTTGCATACCCTTAATGACAATAAAAGTGTAAACATTTGGGAATTTCCTTGCTTTTGCACATTTAGTGTATATGAATGTTCATCTTAACCCTATTAAGCGTATATGATTTCAGTATACTGGCATTTTTCATGGAATATATATATATATATATATATATATATATATATATATATATATATATGTGTATGTGTGTGTGTGTGTGTGTGTGTGTGTGTAGTTCGGCAGCAAGTCATTTTTTATGCAAGCGTCATTAAAGACGACGGAGTTTTCTCTATTCCTGATCTTCCTTGTCAATTTCGCGACGCGCTAGAGGAATGGCTCACGACATGGCTTGCGTTTTTTTTTTCTTTTTAACTTTATTCTTTCTTTGCATTGCATTGATCTCTCTTACTCACGATCTACCAAAAAATCCCATCCTTCACCGACCCAACATATATATATATATATATATATATATATATATATATATATATATATATATATATATATATATATATATATATATATATATATATTCATCTCATCTCTTATAAATTCATCTCACCTCTCTGTCTTCTTTGGTCTGGAGAGATTAACTCTCTGTGAAGAGTACAACTGAAACATGTATGCACATATGTAACCAATAATGTTTGTATGAATAACAATTTATACTTAAGAACAGCTCTACTTGTAATTGAGCACATTTTATAAACACTGGAGTTTCAACGGATTTACATTTACAGAAACTAATACAATACGTGTACTATATATATGTATATATATATAATATTTATAAATAAATATTAAATTATTAATACATACAGACGCTAGCGTTTCAAGCGTATTGCTCTCATCAGTGCCGGAAAGTAACAATTACAGACGGTCGGGAGGCGCGAACCCGGTTCACAGAGTCAGCCTATAATATGCAAGCATATATATATATATATATATATATATATATATATATATATATCGATTTTTGAACATTTATATATACATATTTAAGCAAGTATTTGAATATGAGTCTATTGTTAATTTTGAAAATTATATCGAATAAAAAATATTTCGGGATCTTACAGAAAAAAATAATCAGATATATTTAAGTAGTAATTCAAAATGTGTTCAATATTTCAAATTGTTTAACAATTGACTGCTTAATATTTTTACGTTAACCAATTTTATTCGAAATCATTTTTGTGAAATTGTCCTCTTCGAAACTGGCACTCAAATATTTTTTGTATTCTCGCGATTGTGCGTTATTCAATTTCTGTAAATCGATAAGATGTTGCCAGTTATGAGGTCAAAATCGATATTGAAATGCTCAATGTTTTACCTCACTTCAAGGTGAGCCACAGTTTGCCTTGTATAATCGAAGAGTTTAAAAAAAAAACTGCCACCACATACAAATGCATTTGTCATTGAAAATAACGTTTAATATTACTTGATGGCAATATACTTTCGAAATTGAATATACTAGCAAAAATAGGCTTCACTCCCACCGGATTTTTACGAGTGTATGTGACGAATAAACATATACTAGACCACCCGTGACCCGTTGGGTCAGTTTGTTATATTAGCTATGGAATGCATGTATGAGCGTGACACTTGTGGCATAAAGAAAATAGGTTTTTTTTACATAACAGAAGCATTTCTATGAAAGTATATTAAAATGAAAAAAGAATATAGATAGATTTCTATGCGTCGTTCTGTTTATTATAATTGTTTTTTTTAAAATTACAGTTACTGAATTATAAGTGGTTGGCCATACTTATAGGTAAACATGCACTGAACTGGGTACAACAGGCTTTCTCGCGTACGTAACGAAAACAGAGGGAGTAGGAGTGGTGAAATCTATGAGAGGGAAAGTGGGAGGTGGTTTCGTTCACCGACCGCTAGTATTGCTGATATTAAAAATGAGTGTTGCTTTTTTGTTTGTTTGTTTTTGTTTTTTAAAAGGGAGGAGTTTTTTTGAAACTGCGACAGACTTTACGAAGTCCTACCGTTGAATGTTTTTAGCCGTGGAGAAAACAAATAAACTATTTGATGAAATTAAATGAAATTGTTTAAAAATTTCCAGAATGAAAAATTTCATGCGTTCGTTAATCATAATAGAGATTAACGGAATTGGAATAACAGATTGAAGACGATGCTATTTACGCATGGGCAACCGGATGTTGAAAACCGGAAAGCTGAAAGCTGATTGCAAACAGACAAGATCAATAGAGTTTTAGTATTATATAGATTATACTGCCTCCCCCACCCCCCCAAAAGAGGGGAATGCCTGGGAAGATGGTCTCTTAACAACAGAACAGATATTACACTACGCCCCCAAAAGAGGGGAATGCCTGGGAAGATGGTCTCTTAACAACAGAACAGATATTACACTACGCCCCCAAAAGAGGGGAATGCCTGGGAAGATGGTCTCTTAACAACAGAACAGATATTACACTACGCCCCCAAAAGAGGGGAATGCCTGGGAAGATGGTCTCTTAACAACAGAACAGATATTACACTACGCCCCCAAAAGAGGGGAATGCCTGGGAAGATGGTCTCTTAACAACAGAACAGATATTACACTACGCCCCCAAAAGAGGGGAATGCCTGGGAAGATGGTCTCTTAACAACAGAACAGATATTACACTACGCCCCCAAAAGAGGGGAATGCCTGGGAAGATGGTCTCTTAACAACAGAACAGATATTACACTACGCCCCCAAAAGAGGGGAATGCCTGGGAAGATGGTCTCTTAACAACAGAACAGATATTACACTACGCCCCCAAAAGAGGGGAATGCCTGGGAAGATGGTCTCTTAACAACAGAACAGATATTACACTACGCCCCCAAAAGAGGGGAATGCCTGGGAAGATGGTCTCTTAACAACAGAACAGATATTACACTACGCCCCCAAAAGAGGGGAATGCCTGGGAAGATGGTCTCTTAACAACAGAACAGATATTACACTACGCCCCCAAAAGAGGGGAATGCCTGGGAAGATGGTCTCTTAACAACAGAACAGATATTACACTACGCCCCCAAAAGAGGGGAATGCCTGGGAAGATGGTCTCTTAACAACAGAACAGATATTACACTACGCCCCCAAAAGAGGGGAATGCCTGGGAAGATGGTCTCTTAACAACAGAACAGATATTACACTACGCCCCCAAAAGAGGGGAATGCCTGGGAAGATGGTCTCTTAACAACAGAACAGATATTACACTACGCCCCCAAAAGAGGGGAATGCCTGGGAAGATGGTCTCTTAACAACAGAACAGATATTACACTACGCCCCCAAAAGAGGGGAATGCCTGGGAAGATGGTCTCTTAACAACAGAACAGATATTACACTACGCCCCCAAAAGAGGGGAATGCCTGGGAAGATGGTCTCTTAACAACAGAACAGATATTACACTACGCCCCCAAAAGAGGGGAATGCCTGGGAAGATGGTCTCTTAACAACAAAACAGATATTACACTACGCCCCCAAAAGAGGGGAATGCCTGGGAAGATGGTCTCTTAACAACAGAACAGATATTACACTACGCCCCCAAAAGAGGGGAATGCCTGGGAAGATGGTCTCTTAACAACAGAACAGATATTACACTACGCCCCCAAAAGAGGGGAATGCCTGGGAAGATGGTCTCTTAACAACAAAACAGATATTACACTACGCCCCCAAAAGAGGGGAATGCCTGGGAAGATGGTCTCTTAACAACAGAACAGATATTACACTACGCCCCCAAAAGAGGGGAATGCCTGGGAAGATGGTCTCTTAACAACAGAACAGATATTACACTACGCCCCCAAAAGAGGGGAATGCCTGGGAAGATGGTCTCTTAACAACAGAACAGATATTACACTACGCCCCCAAAAGAGGGGAATGCCTGGGAAGATGGTCTCTTAACAACAGAACAGATATTACACTACGCCCCCAAAAGAGGGGAATGCCTGGGAAGATGGTCTCTTAACAACAGAACAGATATTACACTACGCCCCCAAAAGAGGGGAATGCCTGGGAAGATGGTCTCTTAACAACAGAACAGATATTACACTACGCCCCCAAAAGAGGGGAATGCCTGGGAAGATGGTCTCTTAACAACAGAACAGATATTACACTACGCCCCCAAAAGAGGGGAATGCCTGGGAAGATGGTCTCTTAACAACAGAACAGATATTACACTACGCCCCCAAAAGAGGGGAATGCCTGGGAAGATGGTCTCTTAACAACAGAACAGATATTACACTACGCCCCCAAAAGAGGGGAATGCCTGGGAAGATGGTCTCTTAACAACAGAACAGATATTACACTACGCCCCCAAAAGAGGGGAATGCCTGGGAAGATGGTCTCTTAACAACAAAACAGATATTACACTACGCCCCCAAAAGAGGGAAATGCCTGGGAAGATGGTCTCTTAACAACAGAACAGATATTACACTACGCCCCCAAAAGAGGGGAATGCCTGGGAAGATGGTCTCTTAACAACAGAACAGATATTACACTACGCCCCCAAAAGAGGGGAATGCCTGGGAAGATGGTCTCTTAACAACAGAACAGATATTACACTACGCCCCCAAAAGAGGGGAATGCCTGGGAAGATGGTCTCTTAACAACAAAACAGATATTACACTACGCCCCCAAAAGAGGGGAATGCCTGGGAAGATGGTCTCTTAACAACAGAACAGATATTACACTACGCCCCCAAAAGAGGGGAATGCCTGGGAAGATGGTCTCTTAACAACAGAACAGATATTACACTACGCCCCCAAAAGAGGGGAATGCCTGGGAAGATGGTCTCTTAACAACAGAACAGATATTACACTACGCCCCCAAAAGAGGGGAATGCTTGGGAAGATGGTCTCTTAACAACAGAACAGATATTACACTACGCCCCCAAAAGAGGGGAATGCCTGGGAAGATGGTCTCTTAACAACAGAACAGATATTACACTACGCCCCCAAAAGAGGGGAATGCCTGGGAAGATGGTCTCTTAACAACAGAACAGATATTACACTACGCCCCCAAAAGAGGGGAATGCCTGGGAAGATGGTCTCTTAACAACAGAACAGATATTACACTACGCCCCCAAAAGAGGGGAATGCCTGGGAAGATGGTCTCTTAACAACAGAACAGATATTACACTACGCCCCCAAAAGAGGGGAATGCCTGGGAAGATGGTCTCTTAACAACAGAACAGATATTACACTACGCCCCCAAAAGAGGGGAATGCCTGGGAAGATGGTCTCTTAACAACAAAACAGATATTACACTACGCCCCCAAAAGAGGGGAATGCCTGGGAAGATGGTCTCTTAACAACAGAACAGATATTACACTACGCCCCCAAAAGAGGGGAATGCCTGGGAAGATGGTCTCTTAACAACAAAACAGATATTACACTACGCCCCCAAAAGAGGGGAATGCCTGGGAAGATGGTCTCTTAACAACAGAACAGATATTACACTACGCCCCCAAAAGAGGGGAATGCCTGGGAAGATGGTCTCTTAACAACAGAACAGATATTACACTACGCCCCCAAAAGAGGGGAATGCCTGGGAAGATGGTCTCTTAACAACAAAACAGATATTACACTACGCCCCCAAAAGAGGGGAATGCCTGGGAAGATGGTCTCTTAACAACAGAACAGATATTACACTACGCCCCCAAAAGAGGGGAATGCCTGGGAAGATGGTCTCTTAACAACAAAACAGATATTACACTACGCCCCCAAAAGAGGGGAATGCCTGGGAAGATGGTCTCTTAACAACAGAACAGATATTACACTACGCCCCCAAAAGAGGGGAATGCCTGGGAAGATGGTCTCTTAACAACAAAACAGATATTACACTACGCCCCCAAAAGAGGGGAATGCCTGGGAAGATGGTCTCTTAACAACAGAACAGATATTACACTACGCCCCCAAAAGAGGGGAATGCCTGGGAAGATGGTCTCTTAACAACAGAACAGATATTACACTACGCCCCCAAAAGAGGGGAATGCCTGGGAAGATGGTCTCTTAACAACAAAACAGATATTACACTACGCCCCCAAAAGAGGGGAATGCCTGGGAAGATGGTCTCTTAACAACAGAACAGATATTACACTACGCCCCCAAAAGAGGGGAATGCCTGGGAAGATGGTCTCTTAACAACAGAACAGATATTACACTACGCCCCCAAAAGAGGGGAATGCCTGGGAAGATGGTCTCTTAACAACAGAACAGATATTACACTACGCCCCCAAAAGAGGGGAATGCCTGGGAAGATGGTCTCTTAACAACAAAACAGATATTACACTACGCCCCCAAAAGAGGGGAATGCCTGGGAAGATGGTCTCTTAACAACAGAACAGATATTACACTACGCCCCCAAAAGAGGGGAATGCCTGGGAAGATGGTCTCTTAACAACAGAACAGATATTACACTACGCCCCCAAAAGAGGGGAATGCCTGGGAAGATGGTCTCTTAACAACAGAACAGATATTACACTACGCCCCCAAAAGAGGGGAATGCCTGGGAAGATGGTCTCTTAACAACAGAACAGATATTACACTACGCCCCCAAAAGAGGGGAATGCCTGGGAAGATGGTCTCTTAACAACAGAACAGATATTACACTACGCCCCCAAAAGAGGGGAATGCCTGGGAAGATGGTCTCTTAACAACAGAACAGATATTACACTACGCCCCCAAAAGAGGGGAATGCCTGGGAAGATGGTCTCTTAACAACAGAACAGATATTACACTACGCCCCCAAAAGAGGGGAATGCCTGGGAAGATGGTCTCTTAACAACAGAACAGATATTACACTACGCCCCCAAAAGAGGGGAATGCCTGGGAAGATGGTCTCTTAACAACAGAACAGATATTACACTACGCCCCCAAAAGAGGGGAATGCCTGGGAAGATGGTCTCTTAACAACAGAACAGATATTACACTACGCCCCCAAAAGAGGGGAATGCCTGGGAAGATGGTCTCTTAACAACAGAACAGATATTACACTACGCCCCCAAAAGAGGGGAATGCCTGGGAAGATGGTCTCTTAACAACAGAACAGATATTACACTACGCCCCCAAAAGAGGGGAATGCCTGGGAAGATGGTCTCTTAACAACAGAACAGATATTACACTACGCCCCCAAAAGAGGGGAATGCCTGGGAAGATGGTCTCTTAACAACAGAACAGATATTACACTACGCCCCCAAAAGAGGGGAATGCCTGGGAAGATGGTCTCTTAACAACAGAACAGATATTACACTACGCCCCCAAAAGAGGGGAATGCCTGTGAAGATGGTCTCTTAACAACAGAACAGATATTACACTACGCCCCCAAAAGAGGGGAATGCCTGGGAAGATGGTCTGTTAACAACAGAACAGATATTACACTACGCCCCCAAAAGAGGGGAATGCCTGGGAAGATGGTCTCTTAACAACAGAACAGATATTACACTACGCCCCCAAAAGAGGGGAATGCCTGGGAAGATGGTCTCTTAACAACAGAACAGATATTACACTACGCCCCCAAAAGAGGGGAATGCCTGGGAAGATGGTCTCTTAACAACAAAACAGATATTACACTACGCCCCCAAAAGAGGGGAATGCCTGGGAAGATGGTCTCTTAACAACAGAACAGATATTACACTGCGCCCCCAAAAGAGGGGAATGCCTGGGAAGATGGTCTCTTAACAACAAAACAGATATTACACTACGCCCCCAAAAGAGGGGAATGCCTGGGAAGATGGTCTCTTAACAACAAAACAGATATTACACTACGCCCCCAAAAGAGGGGAATGCCTGGGAAGATGGTCTCTTAACAACAGAACAGATATTACACTACGCCCCCAAAAGAGGGGAATGCCTGGGAAGATGGTCTCTTAACAACAAAACAGATATTACACTACGCCCCCAAAAGAGGGGAATGCCTGGGAAGATGGTCTCTTAACAACAGAACAGATATTACACTACGCCCCCAAAAGAGGGGAATGCCTGGGAAGATGGTCTCTTAACAACAGAACAGATATTACACTACGCCCCCAAAAGAGGGGAATGCCTGGGAAGATGGTCTCTTAACAACAAAACAGATATTACACTACGCCCCCAAAAGAGGGGAATGCCTGGGAAGATGGTCTCTTAACAACAAAACAGATATTACACTACGCCCCCAAAAGAGGGGAATGCCTGGGAAGATGGTCTCTTAACAACAAAACAGATATTACACTACGCCCCCAAAAGAGGGGAATGCCTGGGAAGATGGTCTCTTAACAACAGAACAGATATTACACTACGCCCCCAAAAGAGGGGAATGCCTGGGAAGATGGTCTCTTAACAACAGAACAGATATTACACTACGCCCCCAAAAGAGGGGAATGCCTGGGAAGATGGTCTCTTAACAACAGAACAGATATTACACTACGCCCCCAAAAGAGGGGAATGCCTGGGAAGATGGTCTCTTAACAACAGAACAGATATTACACTACGCCCCCAAAAGAGGGGAATGCCTGGGAAGATGGTCTCTTAACAACAGAACAGATATTACACTACGCCCCCAAAAGAGGGGAATGCCTGGGAAGATGGTCTCTTAACAACAGAACAGATATTACACTACGCCCCCAAAAGAGGGGAATGCCTGGGAAGATGGTCTCTTAACAACAAAACAGATATTACACTACGCCCCCAAAAGAGGGGAATGCCTGGGAAGATGGTCTCTTAACAACAAAACAGATATTACACTACGCCCCCAAAAGAGGGGAATGCCTGGGAAGATGGTCTCTTAACAACAAAACAGATATTACACTACGCCCCCAAAAGAGGGGAATGCCTGGGAAGATGGTCTCTTAACAACAGAACAGATATTACACTACGCCCCCAAAAGAGGGGAATGCCTGGGAAGATGGTCTCTTAACAACAGAACAGATATTACACTACGCCCCCAAAAGAGGGGAATGCCTGGGAAGATGGTCTCTTAACAACAGAACAGATATTACACTACGCCCCCAAAAGAGGGGAATGCCTGGGAAGATGGTCTCTTAACAACAGAACAGATATTACACTACGCCCCCAAAAGAGGGGAATGCCTGGGAAGATGGTCTCTTAACAACAAAACAGATATTACACTACGCCCCCAAAAGAGGGGAATGCCTGGGAAGATGGTCTCTTAACAACAGAACAGATATTACACTACGCCCCCAAAAGAGGGGAATGCCTGGGAAGATGGTCTCTTAACAACAGAACAGATATTACACTACGCCCCCAAAAGAGGGGAATGCCTGGGAAGATGGTCTCTTAACAACAGAACAGATATTACACTACGCCCCCAAAAGAGGGGAATGCCTGGGAAGATGGTCTCTTAACAACAAAACAGATATTACACTACGCCCCCAAAAGAGGGGAATGCCTGGGAAGATGGTCTCTTAACAACAAAACAGATATTACACTA
>OY744555.1:32094191-32189191 GCA_963556195.1 Sepiola atlantica | reverse complement strand
AATGTAAGAAAAAAAAAAATTAATAAATTAATCTTGTATTGCTAATTTGGCTTTTATTTCAATTTTATAAACTTTCAATGCAATACTTAAAACTTGAACGAAAAACACACACATTACTCGACAGCGTGCCAACGCATCTCTCGTTCGTCACCGGTTTTGAATCCTACCGCCATTTCATAACATCCAGGCGATGACGTCGTACCATCAAAGACGTTTATCAAATTAACAAAGAAATAAGTTTCTTTATTCTTGTTTTTTGATGAAAAAAAAAAAAAAAATGACTCAATACTGGTCACCCCTGAAGAAGGAATTTTATTCCGTAATCGATAGGATTAATGTAAGAAAAAAAAAATTAATAAATTAATCTTGTATTGCTAATTTGGCTTTTATTTCAATTTTATATATATATATATATATATATATATATATATATATATATATATAGTATGATCAAAATAAACCAAAGTGAAAACTTTTAGTAAATGGAACCTATTGTGAAAAGGATTAGCTCAATATACGAGATAGGGCAATAGTAGCGATAGAAGAAAAAGAGTGATAAATATGCGACGATTGTCCAAATTTATTTCAATTGTTCAATGCAAGGTGTAATCAGTAATAAACTAGTGTTTATTTTTCTTTCCTTAAGCCAAGGCTTTTCAAAAATCGAAATCTTATCATCAGAGGAGAAATACAGATGGATAAGTTGGCTTTCGAAAAAACCAAAGTTCAAATATTTGAAAAATATGAGAATTATTATTAAAAATTATTAAAATAATTTTTGTTAAAAAAAAAAAAAAAACGTATTGAATGAAAAGAAAAGTTCCGTGAAAAAGATATGCAAATTGTCCGGGTGGTAAATTTCCGTTGAAAAGAAGTCCGGTGAAATTGTAGAAAGTGAAGAAAAACTCTTTGCGTGGGAGCAGATTGGAGAAGTGCTCAAAATGTAGGTAAGTCCAGATGCACTTAAAGGAGGTTGAGGTTTTTTTTCTTATATATATATATATATATATATATATATATATATATATATATTTGTTTTATCTACATACGCATACGTTTCATCCTTTTGGGAATCGTCAGTGTAGAGATGATGATTCATACCGGTCGACGGACCCGAAACCCCGGAACACGAACGGAATATATATATATAGTAAGTTATGAAAATATATTTATGGCAATCAAGCTAAACAGAGGCTTCCGCGTTTCATCCCCGTCAGGCTAAAATGCATTTGTGCCTGGTAATTCCCTACGGGGATGAAACGCGGGAGCCTCTGGGTAGCTTAATTGCCATAAATATATTTTCATAACTTACTACCTAGCTCTACTCACGTATTGAGCACTGTTGAAGTAAATACTGAAAATTTATACCTAAAAGATTATATCTCCTTATAAATATTTTATGTGGATACATGAAATAATATATATATATATATATATATATATATATATATATATATATATATATATGCACTAGATGAATACCCGTCGCAGTACTGGTAAAAGAAGATAAACAGATTCGCACAGCGTATATTTCCTCTTATGAAGATTAAAATCAAAATATAAAGGATAGAACTTCAATGCAACCTTTTCCGTCTTTTGCATAAAAGTTAATTAAACTAAATATAGCCCACATTACGCCCTCTTTTCGCCTTGAAGCTTCGTTCGAAAATGTTTAATGATCGGTTAATTAGTTTAAGAGTGAATCCGGTACATATAAATACATAAACATATACACATACCTAACTTTATATAGAGATATATTAAGTTTAACTAATTAAACTAAATATAACCGACATTACGACCCCTTACACCTAGCAGTTGTCTTCTAAAATTCATAATGCTCAGTTATTTAGTTTAGGAGTGAATCATATACATAGAAATATATAAATATATACACATACCTAACTTTATATAGAGATATATTAGGTGCAAGTAAATTAAAATAAATATAACCCACATTACGACCCTTACACCTAGCAGCTGTGTTCCAAAATTCATAATGATCGGTTAAGTAGTTTAGGAGTGAATCCGGTACATACAAATACATAAACTTATACACATACCTAACTTTATATAGAGATATATTAGATGTAACCACATTAAACTAAATATAACCCACATTACGACCCCTTACACCTAGCAGCTGTCTTTTTAAATTCATAATGATCGGTTAATTAGTTTAGAAGTTAATCCTGTACATAAAAATATATAAACATATACACATTTCTAACTTTATATAGAGATATATTAGGTGTAACTAAATTAAACTAAATATAACCCACATTACGACCCCTTACCCATAGCAGCTGGGTTCAAAAATTCATAATGATCGGTTAATTAGTTTAGGAGTGAATCCTGTACATACAAATATATAAACATATACACATACCTAACTTTATATAGAGATATATCAGGTGTAACTAAATGAAACTAAATATAACCCACATTACGACCCCTTACACCTAGCAGCTGTCTTCTAAAATTCATAATGATCGGTTAATTAGTTTAGGAGTGAATCCTATACATAGAAATATATAAACATATAAACATACCTAACTTTATATAATATAAAAAAATAACAATTATTTTTTTAAAAAATATACATTACAGCATCTGTTGGGCTTATCCAGGGTCATCAATCTGGTCATCGAAGATAAATTCTCCCACCATCTTTTGTTATCGAACATTCGAAGACTATTTGCTCTTGTAGAACATACAATTGAGTAGTTTTTGATTTTTGAAACTAACTCGTGATACATTATATATATATATATATATATATATATATATATATATATATATATATATATATATATATATATATAATAAGGGGAGGTAGTTTGCTTGAAGCATTGTGTGTAATACGTATATAGAGGCTATCACAATGCAAGAAATGGAAATATGTCTGAGTTGAGAAGTAAGACAAAACAAGTGATTTTAATTATATCTTTTTTTCAAAAACTTTTTTAATAATTTTTTCTTCCTATATAGCAAATCTTACATGATTAGGCAAGACTTCAACACTGATGTAATCTGTGTGACCGTGTTCCATAATATATTTCGAGGAAGACCTCTTTGCCAAATTGTAGGTGTTTCAAATTGAACACGGTCACACACATTACATCTGTGTTGAAGTATTGCCTAATCAAGTAAGATTTGCTATATAGAAGAAAAAAAATTATTAAAAGGTTTTTGAAAAATATATAATTAAAATCACTTGTTTTTTGTCTTACTTCTCAACGACGACATATTTCTATTTGTTGCATTGTGATAGCCTTCTAATACTCCTCTCTCTCTCTCTCTCTATATATATATATATATATATGTGTGTATTTAAAATATGAAACTAAAAGTATACTTTTAGTAGATAGTACCTATAGTGAAATGGTTTAAGCTCAATGGAATTACATTGTATACAATGTAATTCCTCTGATGATAAGATTTTAATCTTTGAAAAGTCTTGGCTTAAAGAAAGAATAATTAACATGTTTTCACCGAGTACACCTTGCATTGAACAATCGAAGTTGAAATAAATTTGTCATTCGTACATGTTTATCTCTCTTATCTTCATATATATATATATATATATATATATATATATATATATATATATTGATTTTATTCCATTAATTGCGACAAAACAGGCTTTGTTTCATTGGTGCGAGTAGCTACCAACTCGTCGGGCGAAAGGAATTCAAATGGCCATTTGAATTCCTTTCGCCCGACGAGTTGGTAGCTACTCGCACCAATGAAACAAAGCCTGTTTTGTCGCAATTAATGGAATAAAATCAAAAAATATATATTTTGCTCTGAATTTTCATTGAGCACTCTCATAAACCCGGTTTCAACTTCCTTCGGATTCATACCCCCTGGATATTTGTAACAAGTTAATTATATATATATATATATATATATATGTCTGTGAGTGTGTTTGTGTGTGTGTAACCTTTATTGTTTGGATGGACAATTAGCAATACTCTCATTCAAAACAGAGACAAACTATTGAACAAAAGAGTGTCAAAATGGCAACATGAAAATAAACACATGTTGACATTTTAATAAATCACGGATCCGACATAAACATTAACTGTATGGCCATTAAGCGAATTACGTTGAAAGTGAACCCAAATTTCACTCTGCCAGACCCACACCAAAGTTCTACCTGATAAAAAGATTAGTTGAGAAATAAAACGTATTTAACAAATAAACAAAGTAAATAAAATCATTCTTCATTATAAATTTGTTTTATTTTTTTAGATTCAAATTCAAAAATATTGATCGTTTTCTCAAACGACATAAAACGAACATTGAAAAATATATATGTTTATTTTTGTATCTACAGGGTGGGCCAAAATAAGGGTCCTATCTTTAAATTTGAATAACTTGAATTTGAATAACTTACACAAAATAAAAGTTAAACTCACCAAACTTTATGTGTGTGTAGACTGACCCTTCCGAGATTTTTTGAAATAAACAAAACAAATTTTAGCCGAAAAACACTTCTTAAAACTTACAAAAACTAAAGTATTGTTTTTTACACTGTTTTGAGTTTTTTAAGCAAAAATAATGTTTTCTAAATGAGGGTACGTTCCTTAGGGCTAATACGGCTCATGCTTGCTTCGGAAGGGGTCCTTTACTTATTCTAAAAAAAAAATTTTTTTTTTAAATCAATAAATAAAAAAGTTATGAATTTTTAAAAATAGGACCCTTATTTTTGCCCACCCTGTATATATATATATATATATATATTTATTTATTTTCTCAAACGACATAAAACGAACATTAAAAAAAATATATGTTTATTTTTGTATCTATATGGAGGGTGACGTGAAATTTACAAACCATGAAATACTTAATAAATTTCACAATACACCCTGCAATCCAACCATATATATATATAAATAAACCTGTCTATGTCTGGGTAATCTACCAAGTTTCAGTCATGCATGCCTTCGAGAGTAAAAAGTGGACCATGGGTTTACTTTCGGCAGCCTCGTAACTCTCGCTTCCCTTATTGTGTCCTTTAGTTCTCACATTCCATGAGCGATGTTTCTGACAGGGGGGGGAAGACGTGCTGTTTTCTGGGTCGGAATCTATCCGTCCAACACATAGAGTTGTCTAGTTTTTGACCTTGCAGTAGTTTTTTAGCTCCTTACATCAATTGGCTTCATGCCTTGTCTGGGGCGACTTCCATAAAAAAACAAATAAGTCTTTGTATTTTACGTGTTTATCATTGAACGACAAAAAATGTCGTTCAATGATAAACACACTAAAATACAAAGTGCAAAATTGTGCAGAAGACTAACACACTGCTCTCTTGGCTCTGGTCTGTTCTGTTCTGTGATGATTTGCCCCTTTCATTTCAAGATTAATCTAGGGGGGGGGGCTACTTTATCGTTGAGGTAACAGCATCTGGGTATGAGTTAGAGTTAATGTTAAGGTTAGGGTTAGGGTTAAAATAACCCATAGATAAAAAGCTATGAGGTATGTGTGTGTGTGTGGGGGGGGGGGGAGTTAAGATAACGCACAGATAAAAAAAACTCTGGGATGTTAAGATAACCCACATATTAAAAATAAAACTCTGGAGTGTTAAGATAACCCACAGATTAAAAAAAACTCTGGAGTGTTAAGATAACCCACAGATAACAAAAAAAACTTCGGGGTTAAGATAACCCACAGATAAAGAAAAAATGGGGGTTAAGATAACTCAGAGGTAAAAAAAACTCTGGGGTAAAAATAACCCACGGATAAAAAAAAACTCTGGGGATTCAAGATAACCCACAGATAAGTAAAACTTTGGGGTTAAGATAAACCACATAAAAATAAAACTCTAGAGGGTTAAGATAAGCCACAGATAATAAAAAAAAACACTGGGTTAGGGTGATGGTTTGTTGAATATGAAACCCATTCAGTCACAGCTCTTACCAGTAGGACAATCACCAAAATGTCCCCACATACCATTGAACGGACATAAAACAAAGACTGTTGGGCATTCATGACTAAAACTTGGTGGAGAAGTCAAACACACCCTGAAGTTACTCTGTACCAGATATAGATGGATTGCAGAAATAATTTTGGATTTTGTTAACGATTATTTGAGATACACCCTACAGATAGACCACTGCTTGATTAGAGTCCGATGAGTCTTAAGCCATTCAGGATCGCAGTCCTTCAAATGAGACGACGTTCACCAGTGTCCCAGGTGATGGACACGCATCACTGAAACTTGGTGGATAAGTCAGGTGCTTGTATAATAAAAAGCCGAAAAAAAGTTGGTTATGTCTTTTAGTATAGGAGAGGTAAATAAGGGGCAGGTAACTCTTCACAACAGCTCTAGTTTTCAAACAATATATTTTCATAAAATGTAATTTAAATAAATGTAATTAATAATAACCCTAACCCTAAACCCTAACCCTAACCCTACACCCTAACCCTAAACCCTAACCCAAAACCCTAAACCCTAAACCCTAACCCTAACCCTAACCCTAACCATTACCCTTACCATAACCCTAACCCTAACCCCTAACCCTTACCCTTACCCTAACCTACACCCTACACCCTAACCCTAGCCCTAACCCTAACCCTAAACCCTAAACCCTAAACCCTAACCCTAACCCTAACCCTTACCTAAACCCTAAACCCTAACACTAACCCTAAACCCTAACCCTAAACCCTAACCCTAAACCCTAACCCTAAACCCTAACCCTAAACCTAAACCGTAAACCCTAACCCTAACCCTAACCCTTACCCTTATCCTAACCCTAACTGTCTGCGGTAAAATACAGTATATCTTCGAACTTGAAAGTGTTAACATCCATGTTCCTAATTTCAGAGAAAACTTGATTAAAAATCGTAGTAAGAGTTACCTGCCCCTTACTTACCTCTCCAACACTATACAGTTGCTGGAGCAAGCTGAAGTTCCTTGCTGGCTCTTCTCACTGATTTACGAAGGCTCCGCTGAAAGGCTGTCCGAACTTGCTCAACTGCATCTTCTGAAGTTGAAGGGCGACCTGTTCGCTTACTTGGGCACAAACACCCATCTTTCACAAATTTAGCATGCCATCTGACAATGGATTTCCTTTCAGGGGCTTCTTTTTTAAATTTCCTTCGAAATGCACGCTGAACACATGTCCACGATTCAGTCTTTGCAAATTGGAGGACGCAAAATGCCTTGTCTTGTTTAGAGAACGCCATTACTGCACCTGGAAAGATAACACGAAAATCATTAGTATGACCAAAAATTTGATTAAGCAAGCTTTAATATGGCACCAGTTTCATTTTTCTACCTGGAATAGTTCATGAGATATACGCATTTGTAATGTTCCCAAGACTTTTGAAACACCCTGTACAATAAAAACTTTTTTCGGCTTTTTATTATACAAGCACCATAAGTCATGCATAGAATAAGGTTTATTCATACCAAAATCGCAGAAAGGATTTTAAATTTTATTTACGATTCAATGGTTGGCATTTATTGGGGGGTCATCCTGTATTAAAACCGATGTAACACGGTACTTTTATCATGGTGTAAAATGTTGTTTGTGCGCAAATGTACGTGCGTATGTTTGAAACTTATTGTAATAATGGTTTTTGGTTTAACTACGTGCAAATAATGCAGTTTTCTTCCGAAATGCGTTCCGAGGCTGTTTACATAAAATATTCCAACATTGCATATAAAGAAAATAGCAGATCGTGTAAAATGAAGGGAAAAAGTTTTTCCTTTTTGAAACCAAGATAACTGTGTTTTGGCCCCGAGCTTTCAATAAAACAATATTTAATGATTGCATACTTTAGCTGTCCAAACATATCGATCTTCGAAGCGAGGAAAATGCCTGCACGACCAGAGGAGGCGCTGAGATGCCGAATATGACTACCGGTTATAACTTTCTGTCACGTGGTACACTTTTTAGAGGAGCGGCCATCTTTATCCACATCCTTCCCTGCCATTCGACTTTATTTCGTTGATTTCGCGTCTTTATTTTAAGACTATTTTGATTTTGTGTAACTTTTTTTTTTATTTTATTTTTCCATCTTTCTCTTCGTTCGCTTGAGTTTTGTCTACGGGCAATGTATTGTTTCGTGATTTCTGAGAAATTATTTTCGTCATATTTAATTTTTTCTACTTTTCGCTTTTTCTCAATTTACGTTTTTCCTCGCACTTCACTATTTCTTGTCACACGTTTTCTTTCTTACGTTCGACCGTTTTCTCTGGCAAACTTTTTTTTTTATATGTAGACACAATCAGACACACACATAAAACACATACACACAAACACACAAACACACACACACACACACATATATATATATTTTATCTCTCTCTCTCTCTATATATATATATATATATATATATATATATATATATATATATATATATATATGTGTATATGTTTCTATTTCGTTCAGTTTATCCTCTTCAAGTTCCGCTTATGTTGTTGATATTACATTTTAGTATTTTTGCCTTTCGCAATGTTGAGATTTCATTTACAGCCAGACCCTAAAGAATGTGCAATATCGAAGAAAACATCTGCGATAAATAAAATAAAATGATTTCTTTCATGTAAAATCCTTCATCGCCATTTCTCTTAGCTATTCTACCATCGAAAAATGGCGATAACCCGATTTTCACAATGTATTCGATGCAGAAATACATCTTTAGCGAGGATTCGTATTCAATCCCGACAACTAATTCGTTTGTTTGCTTTGGTTTCGTTATTTTGTTTTACGGCATATCAACCCTTTTCGGGTTATTTAATGTCGTATCCGGTCATTTTGGTAAAGGTTTGATGCTTCGAGTTCTTTTTATCTTCAAATATTTATTTATGGTGTTTGGTTTGGTTGTTTTGTTTTACGGCATATCAATCCTTTTCCGGTTATTTAATGCCAAATCTGGTCATTTTGGTGAAAGGTTTTTATGCTTCGAGTTCTTTATATCTTCAAATATGTATTGATGGTGTTTGGTTTGGTTTGGTTGTTTTGTTTTACGGCATATCAACCCTTTTCGAGTCATTTAATGCCCAAATCTGGTCATTTTGGTGAAAGGTTTTTATGCTTCGAGTTTTTTATATGTTCAAATATGTATTGATGGTGTTTGGTTTGGTTTGGTTTTGTTGTTTTGTTTTACGGCATATCAACCCTTTTCGGGTTATTTAATGCCAAATCCGGTCATGTTGGTAAAGGTGTTTTTATGCTTCAAGGTCTTTATATCTGCAAATATTTATGTCGTTTGGTTTGGTTTCTTTGTTTTACGGCATATCAACCCTTTTCGGGTTATTTAATGCCAAATCCGGTCATTTCGGTAAAGGTTTTTATGCTTCGAATTCTTTATATCTACAAATATGTATTGATGGTGTTTGGTTGGGTAGTTTTGTATAGAAAAAATGGTAAATTTATAGAAGTGCACCTTTCGTATTTCGACCCCTAAAAAAAAATTTTTCTACTTTTTTGGGCAAATTACATATAAACAGCCTCAACAAATATCCGCTATGAAAAAAAATTATGAAAATTTTTATTATTTTAGATTTTAGGAGGGGGGTCACTTTCCTATAATAAGTTATACGTAAAGTGAGCACGCATTTCTTGGCCACCGAATCTCACCTCTCGTATTTCGATCCCTAAAAACAAAGTTTCTACTTTTTGGGGCAAGTTACATGTAAACAGCCATTTTAGATGTTAGGAGGGGTGGGGGATCACTTTCCTATATAAGTTATACGTAAAGTGAGCACGCATTTCTTGGCCACCGAATCTCACCTCTCGTATTTCGATCCCTAAAAACAAAGTTTCTACTTTTTGGGGCAAGTTACATGTAAACAGCCATTTTAGATGTTAGGAGGGGTGGGGGATCACTTTCCTATATAAGTTATACGTAAAGTGAGCACGCATTTCTTGGCCACCGAATCTCACCTCTCGTATTTCGATCCCTAAAAACAAAGTTTCTACTTTTTGGGGCAAGTTACATGTAAACAGCCATTTTAGATGTTAGGAGGGGTGGGGGATCACTTTCCTATATAAGTTATACGTAAAGTGAGCACGCATTTCTTGGCCACCGAATCTCACCTCTCGTATTTCGATCCCTAAAAACAAAGTTTCTACTTTTTGGGGCAAGTTACATGTAAACAGCCATTTTAGATGTTAGGAGGGGTGGGGGATCACTTTCCTATATAAGTTATACGTAAAGTGAGCACGCATTTCTTGGCCACCGAATCTCACCTCTCGTATTTCGATCCCTAAAAAAAAAGTTTCTACTTTTTGGGGCAAATTACATGTAAACAGCCTCAATAAATATCCGCTATGAAAAAAAATTATGAAAATTTTTATTATTTTAGATGTTAGGAGGGGTGGGGGATCACTTTCCTATATAAGTTATACGTAAAGTGAGCACGCATTTCTTGGCCACCGAATCTCACCTCTCGTATTTCAACCCCTAAAAAAAAAAGTTTCTACTTTTTTGGACAAATTACATGTAAACAGCCTCAACAAATATCCGCACGCGCGGATATTTGTTGAGGCTGTTTACATGTAATTTGCCCAAAAAAGTAGGATACTTTTTTTTTAGTGGTCGAAATACGAAAGGTGCACTTCTATAAATTTACCGAAAAAATGTTGTTTTTGTTTTGAACTTTGAAGAACCTGATTGCGTTTTGCAAAGAGAAAGGAAAAACAATAACATCAATGTTTGGTGCATTTTATGTCAGGAAGCCAATACTTTCGGACAACCTAATCTGGAAGGATCTGGAATTGTTTTGCGTTTGCACATTTTTTTTACGCATAGAATTTTAATAACAAGACCAGCTTACTTTTGGGTAGGAGCAAAGTGTAGTATATGTTCACCGTTAATGCCCTCGGTCAATGAAAGAGAAATCCTTCTAGTCTGAGGCAATTTTAGTTTTGTCTTAATCCAGCTTGCTACTTTTGGGGAACGCTGGATTTTCCTCCCATTAAAAACTGGCCTTGTGTCTTACTCGACACTCGTTTGGAGGCAAGTATTAATATTAGTTCATCCATTACGGATTTGAATTCTTTGAAATTGAATAGTCAACAAGAATATATAATGGAACTGAATTATATTTATATCCATCCATATATATATATATATATATATATATATATATATATATATATATATATATATATATATATATATATATATATATATATATATATATATATATATTTATATATATATATATACATACATATATCCATCCATATATATATATATATACAGGGTGGGCAAAAATAAGGGTCCTATTTTTAAAAATTCATAACTTTTTTATTTATTGATTTAAAAAAATTTTTTTTTTAGAATAAGTAAAGGACCCCTTCCGAAGCAAGCATGAGCCGTATTAGCCCTAAGGAACGTACCCTCATTTAGAAAACATTATTTTTGCTTAAAAAACTCAAAACAGTGTAAAAAAACAATACTTTAGTTTTTGTAAGTTTTAAGAAGTGTTTTTCGGCTAAAATTTGTTTTGTTTATTTCAAAAAATCTCGGAAGGGTCAGTCTACACACACATAAAGTTTGGTGAGTTTAACTTTTATTTTGTGGAAGTTATTCAAATTCAAGTTATTCAAATTTAAAGATAGGACCCTTATTTTGGCCCACCCTGTATATCATATATTTATTTTAACACATTCAATTTCATAAAATTCACATAACATTCACAACGTTTCGGCCGATGTAACCTCCGACCTGATTCAGGTGAATGTTTTGAACTTGAGAAGAAAGACCAAAAGAATATCGGAGGTTACATCGGCCGAAACGTTGTGAATATGACTTTCAAAATAAGAATAGTAGTCCGAATAATCCAAAGTATTAATCTTTATCTAAAAAAATTCGGAACCTAATATTGTTTAACCTACTTTTTTTTTACCATAAACGGTTTCCATTAAAAAAATCGGACCGTAAAAAAAAACAAATTTAAAAGATATTTTTTGCTTATATATTTAATTAAATGTAAATAAAAGTCAACATTTTGAAATCCTCCACTCTATAGTGATCGAAGTCACTACTTAAATTCCCGACTGCCTGCGTTAATATACACAGTTTAACTTCAACCTCTGAAAAACTACTCTCATTCTCGGTCCACGGAAGTATTTTAAAATGGCCCGAATTCTCAAAATTACTTCCGAATAAGTGCGTTCCACCTACGATTGAACTAAATATCTTTCTATTGGATTTACTTCACTCTTGAACTTTTTCAATGCTGCCTTCACGAAAACCCTTATTTTCCATCTTTAAACCTCCTTTCACTGGACACCTTATCAAGGAACATTTACGAACTGAACAGTCCTCATATCTTTTTACACAAACATTCTAACTCTCCATTACTTAATATTTTTTTCAAATTTTGAATTTTGGCTTTTCCATTACAAACTTATCTATGTAATTCCTCTGATGATAAGATTTTAATCTTTGAAAAGCCTTGGCTTAAAGAAACAATAATAAACATGTGTTTACCGAGTACACCTTGCATTGAACAATTGAAGTCGAAATAAATTTGTCATTCGTACATGTTTATCCCTCTTCTTTTATCTATCTTCATAAGCGCCGACTGTCAGCTCGACGGTTGCGTTTCGATCCTGGCTTGAGGCACTAACTGGTCTAGCCGCACTGATGAGCTGTGAAACAGTGAAACAGTCTGTATGTGGATGACTATATAAAGCTCCCCCCGGGTAGAGCTTATTTTGTAAGGGTATCGCCAACTGCCATTTAGCTTTAAGGAATAGCTCATTAGGTAAAACTAATTCGAGTTCTGGCATTTGCAATGTTTACTAACATTGAGATATTTCTTACATTCAGTCAGTGTCGCATGATAGCGTAGGGGTTAGCAGCGCCGACTGTCAGCGTTTCGATTCTAGCTTGAGGCACTAACTGGTCTAGCCGCACTGATGAGCTGTGAAACAGCGAAACAGTCTGTATGTGGATGACTATATATATATATATATATATATATATATATATATATATATAATGAAGAAGAAAGGAAAGGAATTAGAGAAGCAAAAGTCTGGATATTGAGCTATATACTCTTCACAATAGGTTTCACTTTTCCTAAAAGTTCGCTTTTAGTACACCACTTTATATATATATATATATATATATATATATATATATATATATATATATATATATATATATATAAAGACGACGTCGCATAGCCTGGACGCGCACGAGTGTCGTTGCCGACATCGCACACTGCCTATGGCCGTAGCGGCGGTGATTTGTTAAGAATTACCGTGTCTAGGGCACAGCATATGGAAGGGGGAACCCATCCCTCTCCTTCCGCTGCCTTGAACCTTCTCTGAGTTTTAGTCAGGTACCCATTTACTGGGAGTTTTCAGACCCGAAAATTTACTGCTGGGTTGACATATATAGGTGAGTCAAAATGCACGCAAATTATAAAGTCTCTATTACATGTATATTAGATTATATCAAATGAAACTAAATGTAATCAAGCGCATCATTCTTCTTTAAATTACACCTTCTGCACGTTTCACTAAATTATTCACGGTACGCCAAATTTCATCAGAGGAAACTTTATTTACCTCTGAAATGATCCGATCTTTGAGCTCATTAAGATTGTTAGACCGAAATTGATGCATCATCGATAGATTGGACTATCGGTAAGGCTGATGAAGAATGCGTATAACACTGTATTGTGAGATCAAATACACCTCTTGAACTTACATGGCCAAGTGGATTAGTTGACTGTAAGCTTGTGACTGCCTCTACAACAACACCCACACGAATTTCTTCCAGTGACGGCCTGCTGTTTGCTGGTAAATCATGGAGTGTTTTGTGCTCTCTAATTTTTTTTATCAATCGTGTCAGAGTAGATAAAGGAAATGGATTATTTCGCATGGCTTTTATCTTTTTGTATACTCTCATTGTTGCAGCTGTATTTTCATTATTCTTATAATAAAATTTTACAAGCTCTAGTATTGTTTCCAAATCAAGTGGCATGATGTAAATAATGACCTGTAAAGAAAATGCCCTAAGAATGATTTTCCGTAATGTACAAAAAGGTCTTAGCATATATACAGGGTGAATCAAAATGCACGCAAATTATAAAGTCTTTATTAAATGTATTCTAAATTATATAAAATGAAACTAAATGTAATCAAAGGAAAGCAGAGTTAATGGGGTTTGTAAAATTACAACAAATGTTCAATTATACTGCATCCTTCTTCTTTAATCAGCAGCTCTGCACGTTTCACCAAATTATTTACGGCACACCCAAGTTCATCACAAAAAACTTTATTTACATCTGAAATAATCCGATCTTTGAGCTCATTACTATTGTCAAACCGTAATTGATGGAATACGCGAGCCTTCAGCATGCCCACAAAAGAAAAGTCCTTGGTAGCCACGATGTTCCGTATCATCGGCCAATCACACAATATTCTTGAAATTTTGAAGTCAGACAATCTCGACCAACAACGACTAGTGGGGAGGAGCTCCGTCGTGTTGAAAGACAACAGTCCTCGTTTTACGCTTTCTCTGTAACTAGGAGATGAGATAGTCGCGAAGCAGGCGGTACAATATAAGTTTGCGTGCATTTTGACTCACCCTGTATGTATATATATATATATATATATATATATATATATATATATATATATATATATATATATATATGTATATATATGTATATATATGTACATATATATATATATGTATATATATATATGTATATATATATGTACATATATATATATATATATATATATGTATATATATATATATGTATATATATGTACATATATATATATATATGTATATATATATATATGTATATATATGTACATATATATATATATATATATATATATATATATATATATATATATATATATATATATATATATTAGGCAAACATTATTAAATAACACGGAGTGGTTTTGTTTCATGCGACTTTTTTTTTTTTTTTCAATTTTTCGAATTGTCCATCTAATTCGGAAAATTGAAAAAATAAAAAAAGTCGCATGAAACAAAACCACTCCGTGTTATTTAATAATGTTTGCCTAAATGAAAATATGCTGCCTAAATACACACAATATATATATATATATATATATACATATATATATATATATATATATATATATATATATATATATATATATATATATATATATATATATATATATATATACGTTTGAAAAAAGACAAACGGAAAACAGGTTAGAATGCAGGAGAAAAAAAATTATTTCCAAATCTTCACTTTTCCTGACGTTCGATAATACGAACGAAACCGGTCTAATCTCTTGTTTTTTTTGTTTTTCTCCTGCATTCTAACCTGTTTTCCGTTTGTCTTTTTTCAAACATTTTGTCTACCACGGCATTTCATTTTTATGACTTATCGTGTACTTTACCCATATATATATATATATATATATATATATATATATATATATATATATATATATATATATATATATATGGGGGGGGAGGAAAATAAAAATTATTTATATAGTCATCGACGTTTCGTCCTTATTTCAAGACTTTCTCAAGATGACTGATTTGAAGAAATAACATAGCGTTACTAACTTTCGTCAAATCAATCATCTTGAGAAAGTTTTCAAATCAAGACGAAACGTTGATGATTATATAAATAATTTTGAAACAGCAAATACCAAGTCAGACAACCCACACCGTTGTAAACCTTCTCGTTTGAGAGTTTTTTTCCTTCTTCTTTAACTTCACCGATTGACTCGTTATTTTATATAAATATTAGTGCAAACATTGGCGAAGCATAATATGTTGTCCTTCATTTCTGACGGGTTAGGGTTAGGGTTGACACTCGTTATTAACTATTCATTCAAATAAAAAAGTGAACAAAACAATTGAGTTTAAATTTTCTGAAAAGTACGAATGCTTTAGAAAATTAATTACGTTTCTTCTCTTGTAAATTAACATTATGAAATCATAAGAGAGATAATTCACTTAACTATGGCCGATATATTTTTTTTAATTCATTAATTCAAAAAGGAATATAGATATAGAGACTTTATCTGGCGACAGCAGGTGCTAATCATTGGTCTGAATATAACTGTCGCAGATTTGAATTTGAGTAATTCCGTGCGAACGTCGGTTTAACGGAATAAACTTACACGGAATAGAAATTCCATGAAAAATGCCAGTATACTGAAATCATATGCCCTTAATAGGATTAAGATGAAAATTCATATACACTAAATGTACAAAAGCAAGGAAATTCACAAATGTTTACACTTTTATTGTCATTAATGGTATGACTACATACCAACCAAACCATTTCATTATCACATCACTACAGTATAAATCTCTATGCATGAGTGGATGAAGTGTGTGAGGTGCGCTGAAGAAAAATTCCTACCAGTAAAATACATAGCCCTGTTGTGCTTGCATACCCTTAATGACAATAAAAGTGTAAAAATTTGTGAATTTCCTTGCTTTTGTACATTTAGTGTATATGAATTTTCATCTTAACCCTATTAAGAGCATATGATTTCAGTATACTGGCATTTTTCATGGAATATACACTTATGTTTTGTATAAATATAGACAATATTATACTAATTTCAGATTCAATCATCAATTTCTAATTTATAAATTTTTTAACGAAATCTCATTGTTATTATTATTAATGCATCGTCATTAAGGGTATGACTACATATCAACTAAACCATTTCATTATCACATCACTACAGTATAAATCTCTATGCATGTGTGAGGTGCGCTGAAGAAAAATTCCTACCAATAAAATACATAGCCCTGTTGTGCTCGCATACCCTTAATGACAATAAAAGTGTAAACATTTGTGAATTTCCTTGCTTTTGTACATTTAGTGTATATGAATTTTCATCTTAACCCTATTAAGAGCATATGATTTCAGTATACTGGCATTTTTCATGGAATGTCACTACTTTTGTAAAGGCTATGCCTCAATACAATACCTTCTCATGAGGTTTTTTGAATTTTCTGGAAAACTAAGGTATATGGTAAACTGAAATTAAAATGCCATCAACTAGACTCTAGAACCTCTATCTCTGTCAAAAATCAGCTGAATCCATCAAATAGTTTATGAGATACAGGATGGCACATACGTACGTATGTACGTACGTACACACAGATAACATGATTCATGATTGAACTGTCTGGATCTCTGGGTTGCTTTGACTAATGATGCTGAAATTCTACACACTTATAGAACGTTTCAAATAAAAATGTTGTGCAAAGTTTGAACTAATTTAGTTTATTGGCTTTTGAGTTATGATTGATCAAAGAAATGAGATTTCCAGCATAGGCCATTCTTGAAGTCTATTAAGGGATAGAGCGCTCTCGCGCTTCCCTTGATTCCTAGACACCAATAGATTTATTTTCTAAGCCATTTATACTCATATGTATTCAAAGCAGTGTCCTTGCATCAACAAACATGAAGATATGTCAATATTCGTCCCAGTAATATCGTGTTCACCTTATATCATATTACGCTCCCCCGGATAAGGGGTGGTACGGTGAGAACGTAGGCTGCATACGTTGGAGGCGTCGTTATATCTTCACTACTTTGTTCACTCTCTACTTTGTGTCTCTGGTCGCAGTGTCTTCGTTTTCAAACGTTGCATCCTGACGAACTTGGTAGCTACACAACATTCACTTCCGGCTTTCTGATACTCTGCGCATGCGTCGTCGTTCGTGGCCGGAAACCATTAGATGCACTCGTGTATTTCCATCCAGCAACTTTCTCGTATTTTGATTTGGTTGGCAGCCAAAGTTGTTTTTCCTATTACAGTTTTCTTTTTAAGGGAAAGTCAGAAAAATGTTCAGAAAGAGAAAGGTAAAGAGAGAGAGAGAGAGAGAGAGAGAGAGAGGGGAAGGGGAGATAGGGAGAGAGAGAGAGAGGAGGGGGAGATGGGGCGAGAGAGAGAGGGGAAGATGGGGAGAGAATGTTCAGAGAAAGGAGAAACTTTCAAATATATCCGCAAGTTATTTACATTTATCTTTAGGAATGTTTTTGCAAACTTCACAGTCGACAATTTGAAACCCACGCCGAGAAAATAATCAATTAATACGAATGATATTTTAGTTGGCGATAAAAATGGCCGTACTAGACTTTTTTGTGTGTGTTGAAGGGGGGGGGCGCTTTTTGCAACACAGACTCTGCAGATAAAATCCAATCAAATATATTAGCAAAAAATTAGCAAAGAACAACAAGTCATGTAAAAAGATGTGTACATTTACAAATCGTCTGAATGTTTGTCTATGGCAGGGGCGGGCAATATCCGACCCGCAGGCCACATCCGGCCTGCGAAGGCTTAACGTTCGGCCCGCCACCCTGCTATACTTTATTATTGCAATCCGGCCCGCGGGCCTCCCAGTAAAACTCATATCATTTTGTGACATAGACATAAAAGTAGGTTTCAATTCAGATTTACAGTGGGATAAAAATGTATAAACATCTGCGAGCGATGATGCATGTATATTTCATTTTTCTTTAACTATTAATTTCAAATCCTTGGCCTGAGATAAAAATAGAAAAAGAGAAAAAGAGAGGCAAAGAGGAAACGAGAGACGAGGAAAGGGCATTAAACAGAACTTATGTGAGGTGTGTCAAAACGAATGCTGGATCAACTTGCTACGTCCCCTGTCATTATTTTTTATGATTCCAAAATGGCTCTTCGTCGGCGCCTTTTATAACATCACATACAGAAATCTCTTGAGAAAAAATATCAGATTTGTAGAGTGTTCAATGCAATTTTTGTACAATTTATTCATGTAAACGAAATATAGTAATTCTGAGATTTCGTTTTTCACTCCGACCCGCGATCTCCTTCCAAAAGTCTCATCTGGCCCTCACTCTGAAAAGGTTGCCCGCCCCTGCTATAAGGTGACTTTAAACCTGGATATGGTAAGTATCATGACTACCTCCTCTGGTTGGCTGTTTTACGAAGCAGAAACACGGACCGAGAATGTTGATGGTCTTATATTAAGACAAAGTACTTATTGTCATCTTTTTGTTGAATCCTGTAGACACCACTTCTTGCTGTCGGAGTGTAAAACTCACCAACAGATAGATTTAAATTCCCTTTGATTATGTTGTATGCATCATACGTTGTTCATTAAATACTAGATATGTACCCGTGCGAGATGGATAATGTTCTGCAAAGAGCTTCTTGGCCTTTTGGCGTTCCTCAAGGGTCCGGAGCGAGTAGTTTTAATGGGGGACTGGAATGCCATCCTAGACCCCAAGATAGATAAGGTCGGTGGGAATAGAGGGTCGGCGAGGTGGGAAAGCAGTCTGTCTGACCTGATGGCCTCATGCGATCTTGTCGACAGATTTCGCGTTGATCACCCAGGGCGGGAGATGTGGACGTGGCATACTAGCGCGGCCTTCTGTCCGAGTACTTACTTGGACAGAATGTTAGTTAGAAGAGGCGACGTAGATTTCATATCTTGTCCCACGTTCACTTGGTTAGGACATTCGGACCATAAATTGGTTACGGCCCGGTTGAACTTAAGTGATAGGCCTAGGTTGGCTGGGTACTGGAAGTTTAATACCTCCTTACTGGAGATACGAGACTTCCGGGAACAGTAAACGTTACTACTCCAGCGGGGATTAGTGGGGGTGGTTATCGGGAGTAGGTACTGGGTTAAAACTAAGGCTCAGGTTAGAAACTTTTGTGTCCGCTACAGCCAGCGCCTCGCTCAAGATAGGGCTAGGACGCAAAAGCGAGTAGAGGATAAGATGACCCGGGCGGTGGCTGGGGGGATCCCCTAGAGATAGCATTAATTACGGGGGACCTCAATCGCTTGGCTAGCGAGCGATATGAAGGTCAAGTAGTTAGAGCTAGATTAAAGAAAGTCTCTAACGAAGCCGTGAACGTTGACGCTGTTGAGCGTAAGGCTGCTTTACGTCGTGGTTCGGATGGGTACATTCGGAAGGTGAAAAACCTGGAAGGACATACCCTGGTATCGTCTCGTGAGATCTGTGAGGGGTTCCGTGAGCATTTGGAGGAACGCTTCACCCAACTGCCCAGACTCCGCGGCCAGGAGTTTGACAGCTATTTGGCTGACTCGCCCCGCCTCGAGGCGGCTCGAGCAGTTGGCTGTGATGGCAGGATTACGGAGGGCGAGATCGTTACTGCGTTGAAGCAGGTCGGCTTGAACAAATCTCCGGGACTCGATGGTCTGCCGTACGAAATGTATTTGAGGCTGTCGCCCATGTTTGTCCCAATTCTGAAGGATGTGTTTAACCACTGGTTTGTTCAGGAGTCAATCCCTGGACAGGTAACCAAAGGAGTGGTCACATTACTGAAGAAGAGGGACCAACCTGGTGGGGGAAATTTAGACGACTACAGGCCCATAACTCTGCTAAACACAGAGTTAAAGATTTTGGCCCGCGTTCTTGCGAACCGCCTGCAGGTTGTTATCGGTGATTTGATCAAGCCTGAGCAGAACTTTGCTGTGAAGGGGAGGTCGATTCAGAACAACTTGCATTTGATTCGCATGATCATAGAGGGGACAGAAGACGACGCTGAAGCCGCGCTGATCAATTTAGATCAGTCCAAGGCTTTCGATAGGGTCGACCATGGTTTCCTGAAAGCTGTTTTAGCGGCTGCCGGTTTTGGTCCGGACTTCCGCAGGTGGATCTCTATTCTGTATGACTCGCCGACGGCAGTGGTGCAAGTCAATGGAAAGAGGTCGGAATCGTTCGTTGTTTCTCGGTCGGTACGTCAGGGTTGTCCGCTGTCGCCCCTGCTCTACATCCTGGCGTTGGAACCCTTCCTTCGCAAATTAAGGGATGAGGCGACAACACCAGTCCTGCGCGGGATCGCTATCCCTCCTCGCAAAGCGCGAGTCAGGGTTTCCGCGTTTGCCGATGATGTTACCGTTTTCGTGTCGAGCCGTACTGACATTCGAACGGTGATTAAGGCGCTCGCTCGGTACGAAGAAGTGACAGGGGCCATAGTCAACCGCAGCAAGTCGAACGGCCTGCGGTTGGGTGCCTGGAGCGGAGAGACCGCTCTTCCAGGTGACTTCAGCTGGTCGGATGGCCCGGTTCGAATCCTCGGCGTGTGGTTCGGGCCGGGCCTCCAGCTGGAAAAGAACTGGTCGGAAGTACAGACAAAGGTCGAATCGTCGGTCCGGGCTTGGATTCGAAGGAAGCTTTCCTTAAAGGGCAGAGCGGAGGCGTGCGCCACTTACGTCTTTCCTCTCATCCTTTACCGGCTGTCTGTACTACCACTGCCTGCGGCCCGCCTTATCGCTTTCACGCGCTTACTCTTCTCGCTTCTTTGGAAGGGCCGGAAAGCGTACGTCCGCAGACAGGTCTGTACTCAAGTTCCGAGTGTGGGAGGCTTGGGGATGCCTGACTTGGCAAGTCATCGACATGCCGAGAGACTGGCTTTCCTGAGTCGGACTTTGATGGAAGACACTCCGTGGGTCCCTGCGGTTGGGAGCGCCTTTCCCAACCTCATACCCGACCTCTCGGTCGAAGGACGACGTAGGCCGAGAGGGGAGCCCTTGTTCTTCGCCGAATGCCGGGCCGCGCTTAGAGCGTTGCCGGGGTCCAGTAACCTTGCCCGGTCTAGGAAGAGACTATATCGGGATCTAGTGGAGGGTACCGCTTCGGACCCACTTGAGGAGCGGCTTGGATTGTCGAGGGAGGAGGCCCGCTCCCAGTGGAATTGGGCGCCAGGCCAGAGTTATCTCAACAATTCTGAGTATTCTTTGACCTGGCGACTGGTTCGGAACGCACTGCCCCTCTATGGCAGATTATGCAGAGATGGTTTAAGGGACGTCCCCTTATGCCCGCGCTGTGAAGACGACGAAGAAGAAACGGCCGAGCACGCCTTCTTCACCTGCAGCAAACTTCGACATCTCTGGGGATACGTCAGGGAGGTGACGGCCCGCATCGACGCCGAGCAGCCGATGGTCCTGGATGTAGCATCTGTCATCAACAACGCAGCACCGCCGTGGTCTGGGGAGAAACGAATGGTGTTTCTAGCCATCCTAGCCGTAGCAAGACTAGTGACGTGGGTTACACGTCTTAATGAGGTTCATGGGGTTGGATCTGTTTCGGATCGGGATCTGGTAGTTTACTTTAAACACCAACTTAAAGTGAAGATCAGATGCGATTGGAAACGATTACATCGCATGGATTTCGATAGGAGATGGGTGCATGACACTAGTTTGTGCATCCGACGAGGCGCCAAGTTTGTGTTCGTGTTCCCTCCATAGTTATGGCACACGCGGTACTGGGTTCTACGGAACCCACCCCTGTAGAGTTTTTTGGATTTATTTTAAAAAACTGGTAACCTTTTAAACTAGTAGGAATGAAAGTTATCCTGTCCCTATTTTATTTTTGCCGGCACTAGAGAGCTTCCAGAGATTCCCACTTCCACTGTTTTATTTTGTCCCCGGTCTTTTGAAACCCTTGGCTTTACTATCTTGGAAGACGCCATCCACCCCATGATCCCATTCCCGATGAATTTATTTTTTGAACACTCCTCTCTTAAGTTCCCACTCCCACTTAGTGACCGACCCGCTTGTTTTTGGTCTCGTGCCGGAAAATAGTGGGCGGTCTAACACTTTGTTATGAGGGAAAGCCGGGCCATACTAACTTTTTTACCATTTTATTTCGTTCTTTATTTTTCTTTCTTTTTGGGTGTTTTTAATATTTTTTCCCACTCCCACGATAATTCTTTTTTACATCGATGTTTTTTTGGGATATTTTAAGTAGGGATCAACCCACAGAGTGAATGCGGTATTTTGGTGCAAGAATCTAGTTTGGAGTCAGCAAATGTTCTTTTTTATGTTGTTTGTAAAATTTTGTGAAATAAAAAACATTGAACAGCTTGTCTCACTTATCCCCGACCCCCCCCCCTCCCCCTACATAACGGGCACTATGCCTAAGGTCTGGTGAGTTCCCAAGGTTTGTAAAATCTTCATCTGTAGATAAAGATGAGGGTTGTCCGAAGGAACTCACCTGCCTAAATAAATTGGCCTTTTGGCTAAGATCAAAGTGTAGTATCTGTTCCGATGGATACTGCACCCCATAGACTGATATTGTCTTGACCTTCGGGTCTTGATTTACGCCGGTCAATAGGTCTGTCCTGTGCAGTTCTAGGAGGTCCACCCTCCCAGGCTTCGCCTCCCCTCTTTGAGGAGGAGTAAATTTATTGCTTACTGCCTGAGGCGCCCGTATCGGGGAATGCCGACGGGGCTGCCCAGGCAATTTTTAAACCCCACTTTCTCGACTAGACCTTGGGTCACATCTTACTTGTCGGAGTAAGATAAAAACTGGCCTTGTGCCTAACTCCTGGAGAGGAGTAAATCAATACTCCCTACTGCATGAGCGACATCTTCGCTGGCTGGGCTATGTGCGCAGGATGGATGATGGGCGCATTCCTAAAGACCTTCTCTACAGCGAGCTTACCCCAGGCTCAAGAAAAAGGGGTCGTCCCCATCTCCGCTTCAAGGATATCTGTTAGAGAGATATGAAGGGCTTGCTCAATGGACATTAATACACGGAAAGCCTCTGCAGCTGACAAACGTTCCCGGAGGAAACAGATATGCCAGGGAATGATCATCAGTGAGAAGGCCCTCCACGATGAAAACGCTGCGAAGAGAACTAGAAGAGCGAGTCTACAGGAAGACCAACAAGCCGAGGTGACACATTACAGAACAGCTTTCGTATGTCAACGCTGTAGTAGACCATGCAAATCAAGAACTGGTCTCTACAGTCACACAATAAAACAAAACAATAGCATTTGCTTAACAAATCAAACAAACTCATCAAAATAACATTTTATTTAAAACATTTGATTCCTTTGACAAAAAACAAAACAAAAATAAACATCTAATTACTAACAGTTGTTTAGCTGTGGTTTGTTCGTTCTTTATTTGTATATATGTATTTTAGTTTGATTTTCTTCGTCGTAATTTATCGGCTGCCACTCTTCAATTAAACGTCTCGCAGTTTTCGCCTCGTCAACTCTCGGGCGTTTCCGAGACCTGGCCGAACGTTGATGACGCGAAGTCACGGAAACGTGGTGCGTCATCTAACAAAAAAAATTAAATGATCGATTATAGTCGAGGGCGACCCGAAGGCTCCCTTTTCATTAGCTACTGCACCGAACAGTCAGTTTGTTGTAGCAGATTCCGTGGAAGTACTAGTATAATAATCACATGGAAGCAATTTCGGGTCAATGTGTTCCGCATGGAAATTCGGTCTGGCGCAGACGGAGGAAAAGAGACGAGTCTTACAACGAAAGATTGGAATTCAGTCAAGAATTTTCCATGGAAAGAAGATGGTGTAGAGAGAGATTAGAAAGGTCTCGTATGTAAGAAAACGGTTTTAGAGTAGAGAAAAGTGTATCCACCACTAGATTACGAAGTGGTTTTTGCACTTTGGCAAGGCAAGAAAAAGTGCTCTATGCGACACCTACCCGAGTGAAACTAACCCACACTACCAAACACTTATTTTTTTATTTGTCAAGTCAAGAAAAAGTGCTCTAAGCGACACCTACCCGAGTGAAACTAACCCACACTACCAAACACTTATTTTTTTATTTGTCAAGTCAAGAAAAAGTGCTCTATGCGACACCTACGCGAGTGAAACTAACCCACACTACCAAACACTTATTTTTTATTTGTCAAGTCAAGAAAAAGTGCTATAAGCGACACCTACCCGAGTGAAACTACCCCACGCTACCAAAGACTTATTTTTTTATTTGTCAAGGCAAGAAAAAGTGCTCTAAGCGACACCTACCCGAGTGAAACTAACCCACGCTACCAAACACTTAATTTTTTATTTGTCAATGACAATACTGAAAAGGTCTTTGCAAACATTAAAAAAAGTTTTGTTGTTGAAATTCATAAAAATATATATATTTAAGCACAAATAAAAAATAAGAAACAAATATATTACACTGATCCATTCGGTGAAAAAGTAAACTATAAGATTAATAATTCAATAAATAATTAATAAATCCCTTATTCGTCACTTGGACATTTTTTAGTTCAATATCCAGAAATCCTGATTCCTTATATATTACACTGATCCATTCGGTGAAAAAGTAAACTATAAGATTAATAATTGAATAAATAATTAATAAATCCCTTATTCGTCACTTGGACATTGTTTAGTTCAATATCGAGAAATCCTGATTCCTTATATATTCCACTGATCCATTCGGTGAAAAAGTAAACTATAAGATTAATAATTCAATAAATAATCAATAAATCCTTTATTCGTAACTTGGACATTGTTTAGTTCAATATCGAGAAATCCTGATTCCTTATATATTACACTGATCCATTCGGTGAAAAAGTAAACTATAAAATTAATAATGGAATAAATAATTAATAAATCCCTTATTCGTCACTTGGACATTTTTTAGTTCAATATCGAGAAATCCTGATTCCTTATATATTACACTGATCCATTCGGTGAAAAAGTAAACTATAAGATTAATAATTGAATAAATAATTAATAAATCCCTTATTCGTCACTTGGACATTGTTTAGTTCAATATCGAGAAATCCTGATTCCTTATATATTCCACTGATCCATTCGGTGAAAAATTAAACTATAAGATTAATAATTCAATAAATAATTAATAAATCCCTTATTCGTCACTTAGACATTGTTTAGTTTAATTTCAAGAAATCCTGATTCCTTATATATTACACTGATCCATTCGGTGAAAAAGTAAACTATAAGATTAATAATTGAATAAATAATTAATAAATCCCTTATTCGTCACTTGGACATTGTTTAGTTCAATATCGAGAAATCCTGATTCCTTATATATTACACTGATCCATTCGGTGAAAAAGTAAACTATAAGATTAATAATTCAATAAATAATTAATAATTTCCTTATTCGTCACTTGGACATTGTTTAGTTCAATATCGAGAAATCCTGATTCCTTATATATTACACTGATCCATTCGGTGAAAAAGTAAACTATAAGATTAATAATTGAATAAATAATTAATAAATCCATTATTCCTCACTTGGACATTGTTTAGTTCAATATCGAGAAATCCTGATTCCTTATATATTCCACTGATCCATTCGGTGAAAAAGTAAACTATAAGATTAATAATTGAATAAATAATTAATAATTTCCTTATTCGTCACTTGGACATTTTTTAGTTCAATATCGAGAAATCCTGATTCCTTATATATTACACTGATCCATTCGGTGAAAAAGTAAACTATAAGATTAATAATTGAATAAATAATTAATAAATCCCTTATTCGTCACTTGGACATTGTTTAGTTCAATATCGAGAAATCCTGATTCCTTATATATTCCACTGATCCATTCGGTGAAAAATTAAACTATAAGATTAATAATTCAATAAATAATTAATAAATCCCTTATTCGTCACTTAGACATTGTTTAGTTTAATTTCAAGAAATCCTGATTCCTTATATATTACACTGATCCATTCGGTGAAAAAGTAAACTATAAGATTAATAATTGAATAAATAATTAATAAATCCCTTATTCGTCACTTGGACATTGTTTAGTTCAATATCGAGAAATCCTGATTCCTTATATATTCCACTGATCCATTCGGTGAAAAAGTAAACTATAAGATTAATAATTGAATAAATAATTAATAATTTCCTTATTCGTCACTTGGACATTTTTTAGTTCAATATCGAGAAATCCTGATTCCTTATATATTACACTGATCCATTCGGTGAAAAAGTAAACTATAAGATTAATAATTGAATAAATAATTAATAAATCCCTTATTCCTCACTTGGACATTGTTTAGTTCAATATCGAGAAATCCTGATTCCTTATATATTCCACTGATCCATTCGGTGAAAAAGTAAACTATAAGATTAATAATTGAATAAATAATTAATAATTTCCTTATTCGTCACTTGGACATTTTTTAGTTCAATATCGAGAAATCCTGATTCCTTATATATTACACTGATCCATTCGGTGAAAAAGTAAACTATAAGATTAATAATTGAATAAATAATTAATAAATCCCTTATTCGTCACTTGGACATTGTTTAGTTCAATATCGAGAAATCCTGATTCCTTATATATTCCACTGATCCATTCGGTGAAAAATTAAACTATAAGATTAATAATTCAATAAATAATTAATAAATCCCTTATTCGTCACTTAGACATTGTTTAGTTTAATTTCAAGAAATCCTGATTCCTTATATATTACACTGATCCATTCGGTGAAAAAGTAAACTATAAGATTAATAATTGAATAAATAATTAATAAATCCCTTATTCGTCACTTGGACATTGTTTAGTTCAATATCGAGAAATTCCGATTCTTTATATATAATCGTATCACAGTCTATAGTTTCCTTCGAATGTCCGGCTGGTTTGACAGGCCGAGAGCAGACTCGAGGCGTTTCCACGAATAATGGCGATAATCTTAGTATTGGGCTGGTAAGGAATGTGACACAGAGATAGAGGGACATATATACACAGAAAAAGTATAAATTAGCCCGACAAGACAAAAGTTTTTTATTAAAAATATATTTTTTAAATATTTATTAATATTTTATTTATTCAATCACAAATAAAAAAAAAAACGAAACAAATATATTACACTGATCTGCTGGGTGAAAAATTAAACTATAAGATTAATAATTCAATAAATAATAAATAAATCTCTTATTCGTCACTTGGACATTGTTTAGTTCAATATCGAGAAATCCTGATTCCTTATATATTCCACTGATCCATTCGGTGAAAAATTAAACTATAAGATTAATAATTCAATAAATAATAAATAAATCTCTTATTCGTCACTTGGACATTGTTTAGTTCAATATCGAGAAATCCTGATTCCTTATATATTCCACTGATCCATTCGGTGAAAAATTAAACTATAAGATTAATAATTTAATAAATAATTAATAAATCCCTTATTTGTCACTTGGACATTGTTTAGTTCAATATCGAGAAATCCGGATTCCTTATATATAATCGTATCACAGTCCATAGTTTTCTTCGAATGTCCGGCTGGTTTGGCAGGCCGAGAGCAGACTCATGGCGTTTCCACGAATAATGGCGATAGAAAGGCGCTCGTAAAGCCAAGACAATTCGCGATTGTCTCCGGTGTTGCGCGTCATTAATAGACCGAGGCTGTTGATGAAGTCGCGCGTGGCAGAGCCAATCACTCCAAGACTTGATTGTGTGATCGAATAACGTAGAGCCGACCGTTCAAATGAAATGATAGTTTAAGATTAGTCTCGGGTTTACGGGGTGTAATTTCAATTACCTGAACACCTAAAGGTAAAAATATCATTTTTTCCCCGCCTTTTGTCAAAGTTATGTAATATGTATTAATTCTTACCCTCTCATTCAGCGGTGTTGGTACAGTACCTGGGTATGTCAATTCCCATCTTTATCTTGCTCTTACAAACGGTAAAGATGGAAGGAAATAAAATATTTGTGAAATTTATGTCTACTTTTTTGCGGATTATCAAAAAAAGTCACTATAGTTTTTAAAAAAATATTCATGTAATGTTTTTTTTTATATTATTTTGTCGCCTTTTGGCCAAGATCAAAGTGTGGTATCTGTTCCGATGGATACTGCACCCCTGTCCTGTGCAGTTCTAGGAGGTCCACCCTCCCAGGCTTTACCTTCTCACCCTTTGAGAAGTGGTTAGTTTATTGCTAATCGCCTGAGGCGCCCCTACCGGAGAATGCCGACGGGGCTGCTCAGGCAATTTTTAATGACCAGAGTGCTCACCTTCTCGAGCGCTGGTTTTTCAAATCCCACTTTCCCGACCCTGTGTCACATTTTACCGCTGTGGGAGGTAGATAAATAGAAAATAACTTCTTTAAAATTATAAATCCCGTATTAAATTTTTTTAAATATATGAGATTCGAATTCGGGTATTGACATCGTAAAACCAGTCTTAGTAATGAGTACTCTGCCTATTCTTTTTTTGTCAACCAATCAGATGTTGCGTAGGAACAAACTCCAAAAGCAACATAACTTTTTAATGGTATATAGGTTCATCGCACAGAATTGCAGGAGACCAAACAAAAAGATTCCCGAAATTTCAGATCAGTGTATTTTAAGGGGTTATAAGGGATCATAAAGGATACACCGGGTTTAAAAATTGAAATATTTCTGATTTGCATGACGATAGATATTAGACACAAATAAATAATGCTTAATTTCCGCTTTTCTCGATCATCCTTTCTCTCTCCCCGTTGCATTATCTCTTGCTCTTCTTCTTCTTCTTCTTCTTCTTTTCCTTCTTCTTCTTCTTCTTCTCCTTCTTCTTCTTCTTCTTTTTCTTCTTCTTCTTCTTCTTCTTTCGTGTGAATCAGGTTATTCTGGTGTTGGCATTAGTTTCTCCCCGATGTTTTTCTAGTTAGAAATCTTTCTGGAAAGACATCGGGTACTTACGGGAAGGTTGCCAACATCCCTAAGTGAAAGTCGTACCGTGGAACCGATTGGATTCGAACTTGGAACACCCAGATCTTCAGTCCGTGTCGTTATCCACTTAATCACCGTCACCTCCCATGTACTATGGAAATGTAAAGACGTCAAGGAGAAATATATTAATGTTGAGTTTATGATATGTAGCAAAATGCATGCCCAATTGTAGTACTAACACGTTTCACGAACTTGAAATAAAAACACTCTCTCACTCTCTACATATATATATATACATATATATATATATATATATATATATATATATATATATATATATATATATATATATATATTTCTCGCTTGCCAAGTTGTCCAATTTATCATCTCTCCAGACTACTTCTTCTTCTTCTTCTTCTTCTGAATCAGATGATTCTGGTGTTGGCATTAGTTTCCCCGATGTTTTTCTAGTTAGAAATCTTTCTAGAAAGACATCGGGTACTTACGGGAAGGACCACGAGAAGGTTGCCAACATCCCTAAGTGAAAGTGATACTATGGAACCAACTTGATTCGAACTTGGAACACCCATGTCTTCAGTCCGTGTCGTTATCCACTTAACCACCGTCACCTCCCATCTCGTGCCCTGCTTCTCTCTCTATCTATCTATCTCTCTTCTAACTCCCTTTCTTTTCTTCTTTCCCCCTTTATTCCTTCCTCCTCTTTACCCCCCTCTCTCTCCTTCTCTTTCCTTTCTTTTCATTTCTCTCTCATCCTTTTCTCTATCCTCCCTGTCTCTCATCTCACTCAGCCTCTTTTTATCTTTCCCTCTTTTTCTTTATCTCTCTCTCTCTCTCTCTCTCTTTCATCTCTATTTCTCCCCTTATTCTTCCCTTCTCTGTCTCTCATCCCTTTTGGTTTCTCTTTTTATTTCCTCTCTCCCTGCCCATCTCGTTTTCATCGACGATCCTCTGATGTAACTTTTTATTTTCTCCCTTTCGCTTCTCTTTCTCCAAATGAAAGTGAAGCCACAAAAGTTTGAAATAAAAGACAATGTAAGGGGAGAGACATCCAATAATTGACAATGGACGACGTTTCATTTCTACTTCAAGACTAAGAAAAGAATCGAACCACCATTCTTTTATTTCTGTGTTCCCCTTCCTTTTCCAATTCTTGAATCCGTTTTGATTGCTTTGGAGAGCGTTTGATAAGTGCAAGAACTGGCGCCAATTCCGCATTCATTTACCAAAAACCCCGCGCGTCGTCAACCGAACAGACATCGACTGAGGGGGAAGACGCAATCTCGCACACTGCAATTTAGGCCCTTATTATTTTCAAAAATCCACACTGAAACCACCTGATCAAAATGGGTTGACAGTAAAATTGCAAATCTTTCCGAATCTGCAAGAAAAAAGGAGAATTTCAAGTTACAGCTGTCGGCATTCTCCGGATCACAATTGTTTTTCAACCAAAATTATTCCCGATTCAAATTTTCGGTTCTCACAAGTTTTTCATACTATTAAAACATTTACTTAATCTCATTCTAACATCTTTCTTTTTAAAGTCGATTTTTAACTTCTTTCTTCTTCTTCTTTATATCTAAAATGATAAATTCGTCTGTGTGTCAGTTGGTCATCGCATATTACAATAGTAACAATCTCGACCTCCCTGGGGGACAATGAAAGTTTGTTTTAAAATGGCGTCGCTCCAAGATAGAAAGTTTTAAATCTATATCAATTCCATGATAAATGCCAGTATACTGAAATCATATGCCCTTAATAGGGTTAAGATGAAAATTCATATACACTAAATGTACAAAAGCAAGGAAATTCACAAATTTTTACACTTTTATTGTTATTAAAGGTATGCGAGCACAACAGGGCTATGTATTTTACTGGTAGGAATTTTTCTTAAGCGCACCTCACACACTTCATCCACTCATGCATAGAGATTTATACTGTAGTGATGTGATAATGAAATGGTTTGGTTGATATGTAGTCATACCCTTAATGACAATAAAAGTGTACAAATTTGGGAATTTCCTTGCTTTTGTACATTTAGTGTATATGAATTTTCATCTTAACCCTATTAAGGGCATAAGATTTCAGTATACTGGCATTTTTCATGGAATGTCACTACTTTTGTAAAGGCTATGCCTCAATACAATACCTTCTCATGAGTTTTTTTGAATTTTCTGGAAAACTAAGGTATATGGTAAACTGAAATTAAAATGCCATCAACTAGACCCTAGAACCTCTATCTCTGCCAAAAATCAGTTACAGGTTGGCACATACGTACATACGTACGTACGTACGTACGTACGTACGCACAGATAACATGATTTCATGATTGAACTTTCTGGATCTCTGGGTTGCCTTGACTAATGATGCTGAAATTCTACACACTTATAGAACCTATAAAAAAATGTGTGCAAAGTTTTAACTAATTTGGTTTATTGGTTTTTGAGTTATGATTGATCAAAGAAATGAGATTTCCAGCATAGGCCATTCTTGTAGTCTATTAAGGGATAGAACGCTATCGCGCCTCCCTTGGTTAATAAAACGACCTTTTCTTCTTTAGACTGGCAAACTAAGGGAGATAACTAATCTCAACTTATTTTATATGTTACAAAAAACTAGTGTACACCCTCTGAAAAAAGTATGTTTCGCCAGTGTTCGTATAAAATAATAGAATCACGTTTGTAATTGAATTTTTCAGATAAAAATTATTATTATCTGTTCTGATGACCTAAAGGAAAAATCATCCAGCGTTGACTTTTTATTCAGAGTTAAGAATGTCTTTCGGAATTAATTTCAGACGGCGGGGATTGTTTTATTTGATTTTTTATTTTCAATGTAAGTTTCTGATGCTTTTTTTTTCAATAGGATAGGACTGAACTATCTCAAGTTGAAAAAAAGACGCGATGACCATAAGAACAAAACTAGTGTCAGAAGATATTCACGTATAACTAAGAAAATATAACAATTCAAATTACAAATGTATATATTAAATAGTATTAATATATTAGAAGCTGTTTATAAATTAATATGCAAATAAGGAATACCTACAGTTACTTGTGGGTGTTTGCAGAATACTATATATACGGTATATCAAAAGTTTATGTTGTTTCAATGAATTAAGTAAGCATAACCCGTGTTGATGTTAATATAGTTAAGATAGATGGCAAAAACGTTCACATTGATTTATTTGTATAAGTCAATATTGTTAAAAACGAAGGTCTATTTTATTTAACTTCTTGGTCCAGTAAATGTGTTAATAAAATTACAAACTCTGTTAACACATTATTACACACGATGGAATTAAATGGTTTAATAATGAGAACTATTTTATATTTTGCGTATATAAACGTCATGTTTAGGAATTCTCTCGTTCAGTCAGTTATGACTTTGTCGGGGTCTTAAGTAATTCGTTATTGTATTCCTAGCATAGCTCGCACTGAGGATTGAACCTTCAACCTTTTTTTTTTTAACATAGTTCACCCCAAACAAGGCAGGCCGACACTGTAGGCGTAAGGGCTACTGAGAAAAAACGGGTGAAGGTTTTTTTGGGGGGTCAACCTCATTTAGGAGCTGCGCAGCGAGATGTCTGTTTAGATTAGTTTTAAATTTCTGCATGTCAGTAACGTCAGGAAAACAGGGAGCAGGGAGGGAGTTCCAGAGTCCAGCATCACGACGAGGAAAGAAGTGTTTGGAGTAGAAAGCTCTTCAGCATCTGGGGACCTCCACAGTGTATGGATGAGATTTGGTAGATTGTCGGGTTGGTCTAGTGAATCTACGTCGTGGGGGTACCAGAGCAGCAAGCTCATCAGAGCATAATCCATTGAAGTACTTGTAAAACAGGCACAAGGAAGCAACATTGCGGCGATGGGACAGGGGCTGGAGCCTGGTGAATAGTGAGGGACCTGTTGTAATTATTCTAAAATAAAGTAAAACCAATGTATACGTAAAAGGATAATTTAGAAATAAAACAATCACAACGCATTCGGCACAAATGGAAAATAAAATGATTTATTAAAATAAATTAATTATCAAAGAAGAAAGAGGAAAAAAATAGAAAAAAACACGTAAATGGAAGGAAAAAAACAAAAAAACAAAGGAAATAAAGTTTTTGAAATGAATGAAAGTTTTACACTGGGTAAAATTCGGCAATTTGTTTGAAAATAGTTCCCAGTGTCCTTTCGGAATTTTTGTTTCCACATGAAATCAGCTAGGTACGATTCCACCATTTGCGTGTGGGTGCCACATTCAAGTTTGTTTCTTTTCTTAGCCTCATTCCACATTCGTTCAACTTGAAACTAGAGTTATCTCCCCCTTATTTGACTCTCCTAAAATTAAAGATATTTTTTTAAATAGTTATCTCCCCCTTATTTGACTCTCCTAAAATTAAAGATAATTTTTTTAAAATAGTTATCTACCCCTTATTTGACTCTCCTAAAATTAAATATATTTTTTTAAATAGTTATCTCCCCCTTATTTGACTTTCCTAAAATTAAAAATAATTTTTTTAAAATAGTTATCTCCCCCTTATTTGACTCTCCTAAAATTAAAAATATTTTTTTTAAATAGTTATCTCCCCCTTATTTGACTCTCCTAAAATTAAATATATTTTTTTAAAATAGTTATCTCCCCCTTATTTGACTCTCCTAAAATTACAAATATTTTTTTTAAATAGTTATCTCCCCCTTATTTGACTCTCCTAAATTAAAGATTATTTTTTCGGCCCTACGGTAAACAAGCACCGAAATTCATCATACAAGGAACATTTTGTTGCTAATGGGATTTTCCGAGTTTTTTGTACCTGCATTGAATTACAAGAACGATTTCATTTCTTCTTGATATTCTACGTTTTTTTATTTTGGTTTGTTTGTTTAGGTTGATCTTTTCCCCGACACATAATTTCACTTGCAGTAAACAAGCCCCAAAAGTGGAGACATTAAAAGTAGAACAAGGAATCTAAACTCAGATTTCCGTTTGACTAAATGTGCTCCACCTCGATTTGTTGTCTCCTAGATTTTGATATTATGAGTGGCGTTCATGAAAACATTTGATATAAGGATCGGAAACAGGGGAAATGGGGAACGCGAAAAGGGGAGAAGAGGGGGGGGGCAAGGGACAGGAAATAAGGGGAGAAGAGGGGGGGAGCAAGTGACAGGAAATATACCAAAAATGTAGGAAAAAGGGGAAAATGAAAGAAAGGGGGATGAATGAGAAAGAAAGCGAAACGAAAGAAAAGGGGAAAGTAGAAAGATGATAAAACAAATGAAATAAAGGAGCAAGAATTAAAAAAGATGCGAGGCGGAAGATTAATACTTTTTTTATAGTCTATAGATCTTTTGTTTGAAAGAAGAGATTGAAATAACGATATTTTATTTGGCTATTTTCTTTTCTCTCTTAATGGATGATATTTGATTCATTTCCCCAAAATTGAATCACTAAACTGATGATTTTTCCCCCGAAAATGAACAAAGAAATTCTTCATTGATGTCATTCAGTCTCGACATACCATGAAGTTGCATAACCCAAACTTTAACCGTAACCCTAACCCTATACCTAAACCCTAACCCTAACCCTTTAACCCTAACCCTAACCCTAACCCTAACCCTAACCATAACCCTAACCCTGTACCTAAACCCTAACCCTTACCCTAACCTTAACCCTAACCCTAACCCTAACCCTAACCCTAACCCTAACCCTTTAACCATAACCCTAACCATAACCCTAACCCTATACCTAAACCCTAACTCTAACGCTAACCCTAACTCTAACGTTAAGCCTAACCCTAACCCTAACCCTAACCCTATACCTAAACCCTAACTCTAACCCTAACCCTAACCCTAACTCTAACGTTAAGCCTAACCTTAACCCTAAACCTAACTCTAACCCCAAACCCGAAAACCTAACCCTAACCCTAACTCTACCCCTAACTCTTACCCTAACTCTAACCCTTACCATAATCCTAACTCTAACCCTATCTCTAACCCTTACCCTAACCCTAACTCAAATCCTAACTTTAACCCTATCCCTAACTCTAACCCTAACCCTAACTCTTACCCTAACCCTAACCCTAACTCTAACTCTAACTCTAACCCTAACCTTACCCTAACCCTAATCCTAACCGTAACCCTAACTCTAATTCTGACCCTAACCCTAATCCTAACCCTAATCCTAACTGTAACCCTAACCCTAACTCTAACTCTAACCCTAATCTTAATCCTAACCCTAATCCTAACTATAAACCTAACCCTAACCCTAACCGTAAACCCTAACCGTAAACCCTAACTCTAACCTTTACTCTAACCCTAACCCAACGAATCTACTTATCTTTTCTCCATTTTCTTTAAAGGGTATCACCTTTAATTTTACACGAGTCCAAATCCAAAACCCTAACCTTAACCCTACCCCTAACGTAAACCCTAAACCCTAACCCTAACCCTAACCATAACTCTAACCCTAACCCTAACCATAACCATAACTCTAACCCTAAACTCTAACCCTAACCCTAACCATAACCATAACCATAACCATAACTCTAACCCTAACCCTAACCCTAACCCTAACCCTAACCATAACCATAACCATAACTCTAACCCTAACTTTAGCCATAACCCTAACCCTAACCCTAACCCTAACTCTAACCATAACCATAACTCTAACCCTAAACTCTAACCTTAGCTAAACAAGAATGTTACGTATTACGTCGCTAAAATAATCAATAAAAATGACAAGCGGTAATACAAGTATTTCCAGTGGAAGGACGTTATATATATATATATATATATATATATATATATATATATATATATATATATATATATATATAAACATACCCATGCAACAACTAGTAAAAGTCTGTTGAATTTTTAAACGAATAATGTTATATATAGTACGCTATTCAAAATAGAGCATGATAATAGTAACCAACATAATAATAATAATAATAATGATAATAATAATAATAATAATAATAATAATAATAATAATAATAATAATAATAATAATAATAATAATAATAATAATAATAATAATAATAATAATAACGCATACAAAAGTATTATTCAAATGTGAACAGAGATTTATTTAATAGTCCAGAAAAAAAGATTTGTTTTACTTACTTATTTGTGGAAATTTCAAAATAATAAAGTTATCATAAGAACAAAGATCTTGTAAATTACCATAATAGTCATTCAAAATAGTCTTTGCACTAAAATTTTGAAGGACTATCTTCGTGATTTACAAGAATTTTTCATGCGATGATAAATGTATTATTTTGAAATTTCCAGAAATAAGTTATGAAAACAAATCTGTTGTTCTGAACTTCTAAATTAAACAGATCTTGAATGATATGTTTGTTTGTTTCATGTTTTAACTATATATATATATATATATATATATATATATATATATATATATATATATATATATATATATATATATATATATATGTGTGTGGGTGTGTGTGGGTGTGTGTATGTATATGTGCGTGGGGGGTGGGGGTGTGTGTACATGTATATACAGGGTGGGCCAAAATAAGGGTCCTATCTTTAAATTTGAATAACTTCCACAAAATAAAAGTTAAACTCACCAAACTTTATGTGTGTGTAGACTGACCCTTCCGAGATTTTTTGAAATAAACAAAACAAATTTTAGCCGAAAAACACTTCTTAAAACTTACAAAAACTAAAGTATTGTTTTTTACACTGTTTTGAGTTTTTTAAGCAAAAATAATGTTTTCTAAATGAGGGTACGTTCCTTAGGGCTAATACGGCTCATGCTTGCTTCGGAAGGGGTCCTTTACTTATTCTAAAAAAAAAATGTTTTTAAATCAATTAATAAAAAAGTTATGAATTTTTAAAAATAGGACCCTTATTTTTGCCCACCATGTATATATATATATATATATATATATATATATATACACTGGCATGTTGATGTTATCGATCAACAGTTACTATAAAGGTTCTCTCCAAATATGATCTGAAGTTAAAATCGGATTCTAACTTTGCCTGATGAGATCTCAGTTTATAGTAACTGTTGATCGATAACATCAACATGCCAGTGTCGCAGATTTTGTACATGTCTGTGTAAATAAAATTATCATATATAAAGCTCTATTTTGATATTGAGCACTTTTTATAAACCCGGTTAAAATTCTCTGGATTACCACCCTGTGGTATTTTTTTACCTGGATTATTACCATTATTATTATTATATATATATATATATATATATATATATATATATATATATATATATATATATATATATATATATATATATATATATATAACGAGTGGTAAGCCATCTAAAATGTACCTGAAAGCTCCCTTTCCGGGACGAAATAAATAGAAGTAAAAATGGCTTAAAATGTTGGTTTGAGTTTTTTCTTTTTAACTTTATTCTTGCTTTGCATGGCACCGAGCTCTCTTACTCACGATCTACGAAAAATCCCATCCTTCACACAAACACACACATATATATATATATATATATCGTTCAGATTTATGACATATTCATTTGCGTTCGTTGCAAGAATTCAAATTAAAACCAGTTTCGTGTACGATTGTTACTGAGAAGATATGGATTTTTATTTATATCAAGTTATGGAAATTGGAATGTAATATTGAAACTGGGAGGCGTACAAAGAAGGGTGACAAAACTAATAAGTAAAGTAAAGGGGTGCAGTTACAGGGAGAGATTGGACAAATTGGGATTGACTAGTTTGCTGGAGAGAAAAATTACTAAATCTAACCCTGAACCTAACCCTAACCCTAAACCTAACCGTAACCCTTACCTTGACATATTAGTGTGAACATATTTATGCAAATGTACAAGTTTGAAAACTTGTATAAGTGAATTGTGTATTTAACGTTCGCATATTCAGACAGTAAAATTATATTTTAAGGCACAATTCACAAGAGAACAAATAAATCGTTATTTCTATTTGTCCTTTTCTTCATCTAGTCTTAGAAATCTCATCGTTTATTTAAACTAGATACGTGTTTTATACAATAAAAGAAATTCCTCTTAGAAATCTCATCGTTATTTTTAACTAGATGTTTTATACAATAAAAGAAATTTCTCTTAGAAATCTCATCGTTATTTTTAACTAGATGTTTTATACAATAAAAGAAATTCCTCTTAGAAATCCTATCGTTATTTTTAACTAGATGTTTTATACAGTAAAAGAAATTCCTCTTAGAAATCTCATCGTTATTTTTAACTAGATGTTTTATACAATAAAAGAAATTTCTCTTAGAAATCTCATCGTTATTTTTAACTAGATGTTTTATACAATAAAAGAAATTCCTCTTAGAAATCTCATCGTTATTTTAACTAGATGTTTTATACAATAAAAGAAATTTCTCTCAGAAATCTCATCGTTATTTTTAACTAGATGTTTTATACAGTAAAAGAAATTTCTCTCAGAAATCTCATCGTTATTTTTAACTAGATGTTTTATACAATAAAAGAAATTCCTCTTAGAAATCTCATAGTTATTTTTAACTAGATGTTGTATACAGTAAAAGAAATTCCTCTTAGAAATCTCATCGTTATTTTTAACTAGATTTTTTATACAATAAAAGAAATTCCTCTTAGAAATCTCATCTTTCTTTTTAACTAGATGTTTTATACAGTAAAAGAAATTCCTCTTAGAAATCTCATCGTTATTTTTAACTAGATGTTTTATACAATAAAAGAAATTCCTCTTAGAAATCTCATCTTTCTTTTTAACTAGATGTTTTATACAGTAAAAGAAATTCCTCTTAGAAATCTCATCGTTATTTTTAACTAGATGTTTTATACAGTAAAAGAAATTCCTCTTAGAAATCTCATCGTTATTTTTAACTAGATGTTTTATACAATAAAAGAAATTCTTCGTATAAATCTCATCGTTATTTTTAACTAGATGTTTTATACAGTAAAAGAAATTTCTCTTAGAAATCTCATCGTTATTTTTAACTAGATGTTTTATACAGTAAAAGAAATTCCTCTTAGAAATCTCATCGTTATTTTTAACTAGATGTTTTATACAATAAAAGAAATTCTTCGTAGAAATCTCATCGTTATTTTTAACTAGATGTTTTATACAATAAAAGAAATTCCTCTAAGAAATCTCATCGTTATTTTTAACTAGGAGTTTTTATACAGTAAAAAAAATTCATCTTAGAAATCTCATCGTTATTTTTAACTATATGTTGTATACAATAAAAGAAATTCCTCTTAGAAATCTCATCGTTATTTTTAACTAGATGTTTTATACAGAAAAAGAAATCCTCTTAGAAATCTCATCGTTATTTTTAACTAGATGTTTTATACAATGAAAGAAATTCCTCTTAGAAATCACATCGTTATTTTTAACTAGATTTTTTATACAATAAAAGAAATTCCTCTTACAAATCTTATCGTTATTTTTAACTAGATGTTTTATACAGTAAAAGAAATGTTGCTTTACGCAGTCTTTTGCAGTTTTCTTGTACTCTGCAAGATCGTTCAAGCTGCACTGGTTGAGCAAGTAGAGGATAGACGAAGCAGGGTTACATCGTATGGTCCTACTCGTCACATGCGCAGATGGTTGGATCGGTTTTGCAGCCCCATCTAGACATAACAACTTTTTTGTCTCCTCATTACCGTTCTTAGGCGGTTGAGTTTTTTCCACTAGAGCCACAGTGATATTAGGGGCTTCTCCTTTACTTCAGTAATTGAGCTGTTGGTCCCCGTCCATGAGGGAGATGGCGTTCACCACTGGCAGCCTTTGTAATCTCTATTCGACTGGCAATTTCACGTCTCACATCTTCAGGGACAAGGGGGGTTTGAATTACCTACTAGACACCATCCTCAAGTGTCTTCGGTCTCTCTGTACAAGGGTTTGTCAGGACGACCTGACATGAGGACACTTACTCCTACAAGTAAACCCTGACCAAATATTCAAAATAACATAATATTCGAAGCCCAAATAAGATCCCCTTGGCATTAGCTCATCCGAGGAATAGAGCACCTTCTCTAAGTAATGTTACTTCAAGTCACAACACTTAGCTGGACACTCCACCAGACCAGATGAATTTTGGTCCTGGAATCCTGTAAGACCAAGAGACCAAAAGAAAAATATACTATAACATAATCAACTGGTCAATTGGGGAGAGGAAAATTAAAATTAATGTTGTTAACTTCTTTACTAACTCAACGTTTGAGAGATAAAAGAGAAATTTAATAGAATATTCGAATATCTATGTATCTTATATAGGGATCAAGTGTTAGCCCCAGGTAGAGGCCCCTGGATTTCTGAGAACTTCAACTGAAGTAAAATGAAACAAATCAGTGAGGAAATGCAGGTTGTTCATGTTGGTAGGATTCAGGCAGCCAGCGATCATGTAGCAGGGTATGTTCAACGCTGGGTCTTATTTATTGGCATGTAGTACATGTGTGTGTGTTTGCTGTAGCTCCCCACTTCGAGTTGATCAGTTTCCGTAGGATTTGGTTCCGGAAGCTGACTTTCATTTTTTTGTTTTTTTATATGTTTCTTGGATAAAAAGAAGCGGTCGAAGGTTACACCAAGGTAGATAGTGTGGGTGCTGTTCTCAATTGTATTCAAGATTACTTGACGTTAAGGTATCGGTTGGCCTCACAACTTCTGGGATGGAACCAACTGACTTGAGTTTTTGCAGGGTTTGCATGTAGGTGGTTACCATCGTACTCGTACCAGGGTTGAATTGAGGTTTGTTTTCAAAAGAAAATTCACTGCGCATCTCAAAATACAAAGCCTTTTAGCTAAGATCAAAGTGTAGTATCTGTTCCGATGGATACTGCACGCCTGTCCTGTGCAGTTCTAGGAGGTCCACCCTCCCAGGCTTCGCCTCCCCTCTTTGGGGAGGAGTAAGTTTATTGCTTACTGTCTGAGGCGCCCCTACCGGAGAATGCCGACGGGGCTGCCCAGGCAATTTTTAAATGGCCAGAGTGCTCACCTCTCGAGCGCTGGCTTTTAACCCCACTTGCTCGACCCGATCTTGGGTCACATCTTACTTGTGGGAGTAAGATAAAACTGGCCTTGTGCCTAACTCCGCGAGGAGTAAATAAACATCTCAAAATACAAAGCCCAAAACCTTTACTGTAGATGTTTGCGTCTTTAGTCTAATCCTTATTAAATTGACTACCGATTGGGCTCCGACGTGAAGGGGTGGATTAATGTTTAATCTATTGTCTTATACTGACGCAAAAAGCTATTTTTGTTTCATGGAAACAGTTACAAATAACGCTTTGAATCATCGACGCGTTGTTGTTTTTGATCGACTGTGAGCGACAAATGTCCATGCAAAATAATAAATGTGGTACTTTCGGATAAGTTTGTTGACTATTCAGTTGGAATGTTACGCAAAGGTCGTGAGCATAGATAAACCGTTCACTTCATCGGCCATGTAGAGCCACTAACATCCCAGCCATGGCGGATGGAACGAGAGCATGCTACCCCCGTGGATTAAATAAAGGGGTCCGTTCGAAATTCCGTTCAGATTCCCGAGTTCGACAGAAAGATTCCCGAGTTCGACAAAGTACACCTGAAGAAGGTCGGAGGTTACATCGGCCGAAACGTTGTGATAAAAACACCCAAGATGAGAACAGTAGTCCAAATATACCAAATTCTACGAAATATAGTGTTTTCTGATATCTTCAAATTCTCTCCTCTCTCCCGCAACTTTAATTTACGGTCTGCCAAAACGAGTTTGTTGACTATTAACTTGGAATGATCAAAGTGTAGTATCTGTTCCGATGGATACTGCACCCCATAAATCGGTATTGTCTTGGCCTTCGGGACTTGATTTACGCCGTCACGCGAAACACACACGTGAAGTTGTCTTAATTTTTTGTCGTCTTATCATTTTATTAATATAGAAATACTGGTCCACAAAAACGCATGATAAATAACACCGAAATCCCATATAAGTCCCTATGCAATTGCCTCCCCAAGAGGGCATTAGACACAAGGTCTGTTTTTAATATAGAACAAAATCGAGCTCCTCAAAGAGACACTCTAGATTGGGACAAAAATGTAAATTGTCTCGGTCTAGAAGGATGTCACTTGTCTGAAGGCAAAAAAGATGAAGTGTAGTATCAGAACAGATACTGCACTTTGATCCTAGCCAAAAGGCCAGGTAAGAGTCAACATGCGCTTTATTAATCTTTAAGGCAGTTTGTAATCATTTCTTTTTTATTTACGTTATTTATTTATTTACGTCATTCTTTCCCTCTGTTTTTACCACTACTTGTCTTATTCGCCCTTATTTCCACATATATAAACATTCAATGTGCAAGCAAGCAAGATTATCAGAGTTTTAGTATTATATAGATGTGTTATCATTGTGAACTACATAACACTTATGTAGGCTTAGAAGAAACTTTTGGCTAAGATCAAAGTGTAGTATTTGTTCCGATGGATACTGCATCCCATATGTCCTTCGGGGCTTGACTTACGCCGGTCAATGGGGCTGTTTTGTGCAGTTCTAGGAGTTCTATCCTCCCAGGCTTTGCCTCCCCTCTTTGGGGAGGAGTAAGTTTATTGCTTACTGTCTGAGGCGCCCCTACCGGGGAGCGCCGACGGGGCTGCCCAGGCAATTTTTAAAGGTTATAGGTGCTCTTCTTCAAGAGTGCAGACTTATCAACTCCCACTTTCCGACCTTGTGTCACATCTTACTATGTGGGGAGTAGATAAATACCTGTTATACAGTAATCGAGCTCGCGATTATTTTTGTGGCGCCAACAACTTGCTTGTTTTGAGTAACATGAAAGCGCTTGTTTTTTTTTTATTTCCAAGATTGCTCCGATAAGGTCTGCTCGTGTTATTAGTCTTTTCTAACCAGGGGATTTTACCTCGCCTAATAAACCGGTATTGTCCGGCCCTTCGGGTCTGGATTTACGCCGGTCTATCGGTTGTCCGTCCTGTGCAGTTCTAGGAGGTCCACCCTTCCAGGCGTTGCCTTCTCACCCTTTGAGAGGGGGTTAGTTTATTGCTAATCGCCTGAGGCGCCCCTACCGGAGAATGCCGACAGGGGCTGCCCAGGCAATTTTTAACAGCCAGAATGCTAAAATTCTCGACCGCTGGTTTTTTCCCACCTTCCCGACCTTGTGTCACATCTTACCTTGTGGGAGGATGATAAATAGAATTAGTATTTTCTGAAACCCATCTTTGGTGTGCTAAGTGAGATTCAGGAATTGGCTTGTTGTGGATTTGACCGGTTGAAATCTTGCTTGTTGGCGAATGATCATTATTTACGCAACTGAGACCAACCTGTTGAGAATTAGGTGTTCAAACAGCTTAAACAGGTGGCATAGCAAAGAGGATCGAGCAGGTTTGAGAAGAGCGATGATTCTGTTTTTTCTCCAGGTTTTGGGGATGTTTTGTCTGCGTGCAGTTCTTGATCAGCTCAATGATTCATTTTTGTATCAGATGTTCAAAGTTTTTGATCGCTTCTGTGAAAATATGATCTACGTCGATGGTTTTACCAGCCTTAAGAGCACTGTAAGAAAGGTCCAGTCAGTTCGGTGCTTTATGAGTTTTGAAGTCGTTTTATGGTTGGTCTGTGCTGTTTAGGTGTGCACTTCCATTTGACCAAGACCTGCAACGTGATTCGCAGTGATGGTATACTGCTGTTGCGTTGGGGTTGATGGATCGTTACTTTTTAAGAGAGTATTTATTTACTTCCTCTCCAGGAAGTTAAGCACAAGGCCAGTTTTATCTTACTCCCACAAGGTAAGATGTGACCCAAGGTCGGGTCGGGAAAGTGGGACTTGAAAAGCCAGCGCCCGAGAAGGTGAGCACTCTGGCCTACAAAAAATGACTGGGCAGCTCCGTCGGCATTCCCCGGTAGGGGCGCCTCAGGCAGTAAACAATAAACTTACTCCTCCCCAAAGAGGGGAGGCAAAGCCTGGGAGGGTTGACCTTCTGGAACTGCAGAGGGCAAACCCATAGACCGGCGTAAATCAAGGCCCGAAGGCCAAAACAATACCAGTCTATAGGGTGTAGTATCCATCGGAACAGATACTACACTTTGATCTTGGCCAAAAGGTCAGGAAAGACTAATTTATTTATTTACCTCCTCGCCAGGAGGTTAGGCACAAGGCCAGTTTTTTTTTTTTGCTAAAATCAAAGTGTAGTATCTGTTCCGATGGATACTGCACCCCATTAACTGGTATTGTCTTGGCCTTCGGGGCTTGATTTACGCCGGTCTATGGGTCTGTCCTGTGCCGTTCTAGGAGGTCCACCCTCCCAGGCTTCGTCTCCACTCTTTGGGGAGGAGTAAGTTTATTACTTACTGCCTGAGGCACCCCTACCGGGGAATGCCGACGGGGCTGCCCAGGCAATTTTTAATGGCCGGAGTGCTCACCTCTCGGGCGCTGGCTTTTCAAACCCCACTTTCCCGACGCATCTTACTTGTAGGAGTAAGATAAAAACTGGCCTTGTGCCTAACTCCTGGAGAGGAGTAAATCAATACTCCCACAAAGTAAGATATGACCCAAGGTCGGGTCGAAAGACTAATACAAAATTAAAATGGCGGATTCATTCACGTCTGTCTCGATCCGAATTTCATTCGTCGGTTTTTTTAATCTTCCGTATTGTGATCTTGAATAATAGTCGTATCTGCAGACGTGCACAAAAACAAAAACGAAAACAAATGAAAACAATCATATGATGAACAATCAAGTGCGTCCTGATCACAATTACACATCAATACAACGCAACGTAATATTTCATCAAACACTATCATCCTTCCTACAATCGAGTGAGAGGCGGTGAGTGATGGGTTCAACAGACAGCGGGGGAAACTTGAGCGTTACAACGAAGCAACTGAACAACGTTCACTGATAAACAATGAACAACAAACAAACAGGCGTCTCAGTTGGCTTGTAATTTTGAGCCGTCATCCTCTTTGATCCATTTGTATGGAAATAGATAAGGAAACAGATAGAACAAGAATCTTACGTCAATATTGCATGACATGTAAACTGAGTCGGCTCATTCGGAGGGGGGGGGGGGTATGAAACGGGTAGAACCGCCACCCGCGTGAAATGACGACATCTCATGAAGTATTTGAGACGACGACGTAACGCCGGAAACGAAAAGAGTGACAACAGCGACAAAAACAATAACAACAACAGATAAGACTGAATGAGAATGTACAACGAAATGCTGGTCGGAATCACCTTCAGAAGACAAATTTATTTGGCAGGACTATTTTTGTTTAAGAAATGACTTTTATTTTTACTTGGTCTTTATTTTCAGTCTTCGATTTGTTTCATGTGAGATCAGCTACTTCAGACTTTGTAGAAACATTACGATGAAAATAAGATGCTTCTTGTTTTCGGAGTTAAAGAGGTAAAATTAGGCACAATTATGAGCGTGCGTCTGTTTTCGTTAGGGTTAGGGTTAGGGTTAGGGTAAGGGTTAGAGTTAGAGTAAGGGTTAGGCACAAGTATGAGCGTGCGTCTGTTTTCGTTAGGGTTAGGGTTAGGGTTAGAGTTAGGGTTAGACACAATTATGAGCGTACGTCTGTGTGCGTTAGCGTAAGGTTAGGGTTAGGGTTAAGAATAATTATTAGCGTACGTCTGTGTACGTTAGGGTTAGGGTTAGGGTAAGGCACAATTATGAGCGTGCGTCTGCGTTAGCGTTAGGGTTAGACACACTTATGAGCGTGCGTCTGTGTTAGCGTTAGGGTTAGGCTTAGACACAATTATGAGCGGGTGTCTGTGTTAGCGTTAGGGTTAGGGTTAGACACAATTATGAGCGTGCTTCTGTGTTAGCGTTTGGGTTAGGCTTAGACACAATTATGAGCGTGCGTCTGTGTTAGCGTTAGGGTTAGGGTTAGACACAATTATGAGCGTGCTTCTGTGTTAGCGTTTGGGTTAGGCTTAGACACAATTATGAGCGGGTGTCTGTGTTAGCGTTAGGGTTAGGGTTAGACACAATTATGAGCGTGCTTCTGTGTTAGCGTTAGGGTTAGGGTTAAGAATAATTATTAGCGTACGTCTGTGTACGTTAGGGTTAGGGTTAGGGTAAGGCACAATTATGAGCGTGCGTCTGCGTTAGCGTTAGGGTTAGACACACTTATGAGCGTGCGTCTGTGTTAGCGTTAGGGTTAGGCTTAGACACAATTATGAGCGGGTGTCTGTGTTAGCGTTAGGGTTAGGGTTAGACACAATTATGAGCGTGCTTCTGTGTTAGCGTTTGGGTTAGGCTTAGACACAATTATGAGCGTGCGTCTGTGTTAGCGTTAGGGTTAGGGTTAGACACAATTATGAGCGTGCTTCTGTGTTAGCGTTTGGGTTAGGCTTAGACACAATTATGAGCGGGTGTCTGTGTTAGCGTTAGGGTTAGGGTTAGGCACAATTATGAGCGTGCGTCTGTGTTAGCGTTAGGGTTAGGGTAAGGCACAATTATGAGCGTGCGTCTGTGTTAGCGTTAGGGTTAGGGTAAGGCACAATTATGAGTGTGCGTCTGAGTTAGCGTTAGGGTTAGGGTAAGGTACAATTATGAGTGTGCGTCTGTGTTAGCGTTCGGGTTAGGGTTAGGCACAATTATGAGCGTGCGTCTGTGTTAGCGTTAGGGTTAGGCACAATTATGAGCGTGCGTCTGTGTTAGCGTTAAGGTTAGAATAAGTCACAATTATGAGCGTGCGTCTGTGTTACCGTTAGCGTTAGGGTAAGGCACAATTATGAGCGTGCGTCTGTGTAAGCGTAAGGGTTAGGGTTAGTCACAATTATGAGCGGGTGTCTGTGTACGTTAGGGTAAGAGTAAGGCTTAGGCACAATTATGAGCGTGCGTCTGTGTTAGCGTTTGCGTTAGGGTTAGGGTTAGGGTTAGACACAATTATGATAACAAGTGAAGATCTCTTCAGCTTTGTTCTACTTTTCAAGCTTTCATTGGTGAAAACAAAAATGCAGAAATATGTGATGAACATTAGATAATAACATTTCTTATGGATCGACACTTTTTGGCACAATGAATATGGAAGAAGCTAGAACTTAGAATTCATTTTATGATGTAGTGCATCATTCTCCTATGAACAGGAATACTGACATCTACTAAGACAGTATAAATTGGCCACTATTGAATGTTGATGTAGAATGAGCATCACTATTTATACAGTCACTTGGGCCAGTTAAAGAATGTCTGACTTTGGTTCTGGCTGCATATAATTCAAGTGAGTGAAGACATTTTCTGACAATTCTAAAAGAGAATTGGAAATGAGTTTTACTTTATAATGCCAATAAGTATGGCACAATTCAAATAAGACAACAAGATCCTTTAAAATAGTGGTACTACTCAAGATGAAGCGCCTAATTTCCGTGACTGCTCGGCGACAACGATCGGGCAGGTCGCGGAAGCGCCCAAGATGCCGAGACTTAAACGAGGCTGAAGCAAAACTGAAAGTCGCAAAATGAAATAGTGGCAGACGACAATATAAGACGAAGAATACAAAAAAAAAAATACATATATTTGAAAAAGAAATGAAAAAAAAAATGAACGAACCATAGCTGAAGAACTATAAATAAACTTCTTCTTTTTTTTTAATTTTTTCGTGGGCCATTTTAATTATTTTTTTTTTTGTTTTTTTTTTACATAAATCAAAGAAGTAAATACTATTTCTTTTACGATATTTTAGCAACTTTTTTATTCGTCTGTTTTTTTTTTTACATAAAACAAAGAAGTATGTTATTTTTCTTAGGATATTTAGGCAAGTTTTTTTTTGTATATTTTTGGGGGGGGATTTCATATATTTTCTCGTCGAAAGTCGTAAAAATGAAAGAGTGGCAGACGACAATATAATACGAAGAATACAAAAGAAAAAAATACATATATTTGAGAAAAAAAAATGAAAAAAAGAATAAACAAACCATAGTTGAACTGTGCCTAACCCTAACCAGACGCACGCTCATAAACTTTTTTTAAATTTTCGTGGGCCAAATGAAATATTTTAATGTTTTTTTGTCTTTTTACATAAATCAAAGAAGTAAATGCTATTTCTTTTACGATAGATGGTCATGCTCGCAGATGATAAATGCGCTACTTGTTCACTGGTGTTTATTTAAAATCTGCCCGTCACAAAATTGCTTCAGTAAACATGGATCGCGCCAGCGTGATATATCTATGACTTGATAACCACCTCTGGGGAATCCGTGCCCCCCCCCCCCCCCAAATTCTCCATTTTTATTTCAAGCAGATATCTTTGTATGTTTCAGCGTGTGTTATTCATGATGTAACACCTTCTAAACACCACTTCGGTATCCCATAAATGCGTTTAAAAATCCAGCTATAAATGGCAATAGCCTCTCTACGGACGAATGCATACTCGGCAGTTAATTGAAAAGGGCACACATCATTAACATTTAATAAAATGCGGTCGAATTGCGTAAGCCAATTTGAGAATTCTTTTGGTAGCCGATGTTGAATTTTCGGGAATAATTTTGTCTCATTGTTTACATGTTCGGTACCGCGGTCAAAGATAATGTTATTATTCTTAAGATTGCTGTACTGGATGTCATTATTAATAAAACAACGTGTATTTTTAAATCAGCTCTTATATTCAATCGAGTTATCGTGAAAGTGGCTGAAATATTTGAAGAGTTTGAACGCAAAACGCGATAAATCCAATTCGCTTAAATTGAGACCTTAAACAATAAAAGCACGAATATATTAAATCTCGACTTCGAATGAAAACTGATCTTAATTGAAATCAAAAAGAAATTATTTTAGTATCATATTATGTAACACATAGTTTTGAGGTGTCGTCGAATGTTTAAATGCAACACTTTTTGTAGGGAGAGTTTCGTGATTTTGAAAATGGCGTTTATCGCGTTTTGCATTCGATTTCTTCTTTTTCAAATTTACATTATTTAGTAGCGTAAATACAATATGGCGGACATTTTAAATAACTGAATTAAATATTTTTTTAAATCCGCATGAAATTCTTGTTTTGTTGGAAATCAAGACACGAAGTACAATAATTATATATTGATACGAGGGTAGATTGGTATCTATGCTCACCTGTTGTCAGATGCAAACTAAATAAACAACCCAAAATTTTATCCCTTTGCAAATCACTTTAGCAACATACTTTTCAAAATAGGATATAGAAACATAATAAAGATTTTGACTGTATAGCAAAACAACCGATTCCCTCATTAGAAAGAGGGGGGGTGGAAAGAGATAGAAAATAAAACGGGGGGGTGAAAAGGGATAGAGAAGGAAAAGGGAGGGGTGAAAAGGGGTGAGATGAGAAAGAGGGGAGAGATGAGAAAGGGGGGGAAAGGGAAAAGGAGGTGTGGAAAGGGATAGAGAAGGAAAAGGGAGGGTTAAAAGGGGTGAGATGAGAAAGGGGAGAAAGGGAAAAGGAGGTGTGGAAAGGGATAGAGAAGGAAAAGAGAGGGGTGAAAAGGGGTGAGATGAGAAAGGGGAGAAAGGGAAAAGGAGGCGTTGAAACGAATAGAGAAGGAAAAGGGAGGGGTGAAAAGGGGTGAGATGAGAAAGGGGGGAGATGAGAAAGGGGAGGAAGGGAAAAGGATGTATGAAAAGGGATAGAGAAAGAAAAGGGAGGGGTGAAAAGGGGTGAGATAAGAAAGGGGGGAGATGAGAAAGAGGAGAAAGGGAAAAAGAGGTGTGGAAAGGGATAGAGAAGGAAAAAGGAAGGGTGAAAAAGGCTTAAGATGAGAAAGGGGGAGAAATGAGAAAGGGGAGAAAGGGAAAAGGAGGTGTGGAAAGGGATAGAGAAGGAAAACGGAGGGGTGAAAAGGGGTGAGATGAGAAAGGGGGGGAGATGAGAAAGGGGAGAAAGGGAAAAGGAGGTGTGGAAAGGGATAGAGAAGGAAAAGGGAGGGGTAAAAAGGGGTTAGATGAGAAAAGGGGGAGATTAGAAAGGGGAGAAAGGGAAAAGAAGGTGTAGAAAGGGATAGAGAAAGAAAAGGGAGGGGTGAAAAAGGTAGAAAGAGGGTAAAGGAGATGAGATGGAAAATGGGAGATGAGGAAAGGGGGGGAGATGGAAAGTGAGAAATATTGAAATTGTTAGAAAAGAAAGAGAGAGAATTAACGGAAGCAAGATGGGGAAGGTTAGCGATAGAACGAGGAAAGGTTAGGGTTAGGGCTAGGGTTAGGGTTAGGGTTTGGGCTAGATGGATGGGGAGAAACGGAAAAGGGGCGAAATGCAAAAAAGCGAGAGGATAGAACAGAGAGATTGGAAAGAGAGGGAGAAAATGGTTTATTTTCTGTCTTTCTTCGATTTGTTGTCTATGAAAATAGATGCGATCGAAACAGCCAAATCGAACAAGCGTTGTTTGTAGCAAAACATCAGGCAGATTCCGTCAGAAAATAATGATAGAAAAATCAATGGCTGTCACCAAATGAAATGTAAAATGAATTGTCTCATGAAATCTGAGGTTGACAGAAATAAAATGAGCCCCCAAAAAGAGAGAATGTGTCAGCAAAATCGTTCGTTTACGCAACTCAAATCTGTGACCTCCCAAACAATTCGATCTTCCTATTAAAAAAAACGAAAATAATTACATTTGACACTACGTCAACCTACCCGTTGTTGCCCGGGAGTCTTGTTATTTTTCATTTTGGTTTCGCCTTTTTTTTAGTGTTGCCACATTTTTACTACTTTTATGAGCTAGAATGTTGAAGTTGAATGTAATTCCATGAAAAATGTCAGTATATTGAAATCATATGCCCTTAATAGGGTTAAGATAAACATTCATATACACTAAATGTACAAAAGCAAGGAAATTCCCAAATTTTTACACTTTTATTGTCATTAAGGGTATGACTACATATCAACCAAACCATTTCATTATCACATCACTACAGTATAAATCTCTATGCATGAGTGGATGAAGTGTGTGAGGTGCGCTGAAGAAAAATTCCTACCAGTAAAATACATAGCCCTATTGTGCTCGCACACCCTTAATGACAATAAAAGTGTAAAAATTTGGGAATTTCCTTGCTTTTGTACATTTAGTGTATATGAATGTTCATCTTAACCCTATTAAGGGCATATGATTTCAGTATACTGGCATTTTTCATGGAATGTCACTACTTTTGTAAAGGCTATGCCTCAATACAATGGTCATTTTTAAGGTTTTTTTTTAATTTTCTGGAAAACTAAGGTATATGGTAAACTGAAATTAAAATGCCATCAACTAGACTCTAGAACCTCTATCTCTGCCAAAAATCAGCTGAATCCATCAAATAGTTGATGAGATACAGGGTGGCACACACGTACGTACGTGCACACGGATAACACAAAATCATGCCTGACCTTTTTGGATCTCTGGGTTGCCTTGACTAATGATGCTGAAATTCTACACACTTATAGAACCTATCAAATAAAAATTTGTGCAAAGTTTTAACTAATTTGGTTTATTGGTTTTTGAGGTGTGATTGATCAAAGAAATGAGATTTCTAGCATAGGCCGTTTTTGAAGTCTATTAAGGGATAGTGCGCTCTCGCGTCTCCCTTGATTTTTACGCTATCACTAAAATATCAATTGAGCCATATTCTCATATAAACTATAACTGATGATGTTATAATGATTTTGTTTAAATGTTTTTATGCAATTATCGGATGTAAATAGCTTAAAAAATGCTAAATCTTTTAATACATCATAATTTTCTAAGAACTTTAAAACCAGAAACTACTTTCTATTCGGCACTTCTTCCGAATTCCTTTCAAATTTCGAATTCTCATGTAGTAATTCATTCTTTTTTTCAACTATTAACAAAAACTTTAAAATGGCTGACTTGTTTACAATATTGGGACACTTCAAAATTCGATAATAGTGTTGCATAACCCTCTGCTTGGGGCCGCGGTAGTTCACGTTTACTATTTAGTCCCGGAAAGGGCCGTGGCAGTTCACATTTAATACTCGTCATTTTTAAAACATCATAAATCACATAGTTCATATATTGTTTTCATACATTTAGATTTCTCCCTCGCCGTGTGGAGGGTCGCCGTCTCGATGTCGTCTAGTGGATGAATTCTTTCTTCTTTCCTTCCTGCCGTGAACCACGCCGTCCGTTGTCTGCAACAAAAGCTTCCTGACCGACTCACCAAACAACAATCTTTTTAACTTTCAATTCTTTTTATTACAAGCGTTGTTATTTATCGGCATAGAGACATTCACTACGTCGAGAGAGAGAGAGAGAGAGAGAGAGAGAGAGAGAAAGAGAGCAAATCACTACTTTATGGTAGTTACTTAACAATTATTTTCTTAGCCATTCATAGAGGGGAGAAGGATATCTCTCGCTTGTATTTTCTTAGGAAAATATTTCCCTTATCTGTTGTAGTTTACATGGTAACAATCACGTCTCATCGGTTTGCCTCCAAAACCCAGACTGACGAAACTCGCTTCTCACGAAGAACGAGTGACGTCACGGATCCCTCTGTTTCCCACGCAAGGACCTGTGACGTCACAGGTGCATACTGACGCTTGATCTGGGATCTCGTCACGCGGTGACCTTGTCACGTCTGTTAGCTCTGTCTGTGAGAACAGGCCCTATTCTGCACTCGACTGCACCCGCGCTAATTCGCGCAAATCAAACCAACGATTTCCAACAGGTACGTCCATTCTCATAGGGGCATTATCCAACAATAGTTTTTAAACCTTTAAACTATGAGAAAAAAATGATTTCTGACAAATATATAGTTGCTTTGTGCTTCGAAACCAAAGAAACGTTAATTTAAAAAATAATTCCCACAATGCACCTCGTCTACAGGAACGTCATATTAAAAGTTCAATTTATTTATATTTAATTTAGGGAGAAAGATATTTTTAAATAAATGATTGGAAAGAAAATTCAATAAAAGACTATATGTATTTAAAAATATCGGTTTTGCAATAAATACAATCGGACGTCTTACAAAATGGTGGAACTTAAATCGCATAAATACTTTCCAGATTTTGTTTAATTGTTAATTTATAAATAATAAGAAACCGAAATGCATTCTGGAATCATCATGGCCGTCACTCGCATCGAGTATACAGATCACCAGGGATTTCGTTTTTGGGTTCTCATATGAGAAAAACAGTCCAATTCGAGATCCACACATCCTATCACAGATTTGGTATCATCGTTTGGCAATTGATTTTCATGGCACACTATTATTGTTGCTTTCACTTCTTCAACGTGATAACGCCGTTCACTTTCAAATCTTTCCACGCAATTCCTTATTCCATTCCTCCACTCCACTCTCCCAAGTGCACTCGCTTCCCACGTTGTGTGATCAATTCCACATCTCTTCATATCCTCCTTCAAACAATCCTTGTACCGCTTCTTCTGTCCTCCAACCCTCTTACTTCCCACATTCAATTCAGAATAAAATATTTTCTTAGGATAGGACTGGTCGCTCATTCTTACGTGACCAGCCCATCTCAAACGATTTTTAACAATGAAAGCCTCTACCACTCCACTCTCCCGAGTGCACTCGCTTCCCATATTATGTGATCAATTCCACACCTCTTCATATCCTCCTTCAAACAATCCTTGTACCGCTTCTTCTGTCCTCCAACCCTCCTAGCTCCCACATTCAGTTCGGAATAAAATATTTTCTTACGATAGGACTAGTCACTCATTCTTACAACGTGACCAGCCAATTTCAAACGATTTTAAATAATTAAAGCCTTTATACTAGAGCAACCACACTCTTCCACGACACTGATGTTGGTTCGACGATCTTGCCAGTTAATTTTTTTTAATTTTCGTAAAACTCTTTGATGTAGTTTTTCGAGTGCTATAAGATGTTGACGATATGTCATCCAGGTCTGAGATGCATACAAGAGTGATGGAAGAACACTGGCTCGATACACTAGTATTTTGGGATCAAGTCTTAAATCTTTATCATCAAATACTCTGAGACAATGGTTACCGAAAGCAGCACTTGCGTACCTAATATGATATTGGATTTCGTCATCAATGGTGACGTTGGAAGCGAGGTGGTAACCCAGGTACGCGAAGCGATCGACGTTTTTTAGCAATTCGCCGCCTAATTTGATATTAGGTAGGATTTTGTTGTTATCTTGAGGTGAAGGCTGACATAACACCTCAGTCTGGAAGATATTAACAACATCAGCAGACAGGCTAGTAGAGAGAGTGAGTGAAGAGTTACGTGAATGGCTATGTGCTGTCAGTCTTGTGTGCGAGCGAAGGAAAGATCAGCTTTCTCTTTAATTAAATAGATATATAAGAAAGCAAAATGCATTCAGTTGGAATTGTTCGACATTAAGTTAATTTAAATATTATTTTTTTTTAATTTCGTTTTATTTTACGCCTTGCATGTTTCCAGTAAATATTCGGTGAATGTGTTGCATAGGGCCGTCCTGGAACGGGCTGTGGCAGTTCTCGTTTCGTATACCCGTCCCGGAATGGGTCGTGGTAGTTCTCGCTGAAACAACTGGTCATTTTTAACACCAAAAATGTATATGTTGCGTACCTTTAATTTCCCGTACCTTTACTTCTTCGTCGCGGAGGGGTGCCGTCTCGATGTCGTCTAGTGGTTGAGAAAGAGAGAGAGAGAGAAAGAGAGAGAGAGAAAGAAAGATAGAGAGAGAGATGTGGGTAATAAAAATTGATAGCTTACCGCTGTGGATGTGGTCATTCAGAGAACGAAAAAATAAATAATTGTTTTATTTTACCGCTACTTAAAGATCGGATTATCAGGAGCCGCTCAGGGTTTGATTAACTTCGGTTACCTAACGAAAACCAGTGTGTTTGCATAATTTTGTATATATCTAAGCATATCTTGTTTTAATTGTTTTAATTAAAAAAAGTAAATCCATATGAATCAGAATGGTACAACTTTGTTGACCGATTTAATTCTGTTGTCGGCATTCTTGCACGATGGACCACGTGACGGTCGCCAACATGCCGATGTGAAAATGGTATTATGGAATCGACTACATTCGAACTTGGCACACCCAGATCGTAAGTCCGTGTCGTTATTAAGTTAACTACCGTCACCCCATTGTTTTAATGGGTTCTCCAAAAGTTTTAATAGAAATTTCGAATATCCTTGTACCTCCTAAACGTAATTTGCGTCTAGCAGCAGAATTCCTACTGTTCATTATAGAGAACCCCAACTTCCGGAAAACTCTTTACCTAAGACCCATTGTAGAGAAGCCCCACTTCCGGAAAACTCTTTACCTAGGACCCATTGTAGAGAAGCCAAACATCCGAAAAACTCTTTACCTAGGACCCACTATAGAGAACCCCAACTTCTGGAAAACTCTTTACCGAGGACCAATTGTAGAGAACCCCAACTTCCGGTAAACTCTTTGGCTAAGACCCATTGTAGAGAACCACAACTTCCGGAAAAGTCTTTACCTGAGACCCATTGTAGAGAACCCCACTTCCGGAAAACTCTTTACCTAAGACCAATTGAAGAGAAGCCCAACTTCCGGAAAAGTCTTTACCTAGGACCCATTGTAGAGAACCCCAACTTCCGAAAAAGTCTTTACCTAAGACCCATTGTAGAGAACCCAAATTCCGAAAAACTCTTTACCTAGGACCCATTGTAAGGAACCCCAACTTCCAGAAAAACTCTTTACCTAAGACCAATTGTAGAGAAGCCCAACTTCCGGAAAACTCTTTACCTAGGACCCATTGTAGAGAACCCCAACTTCCGGAAAAATTGTTTACCTAAGACCCATTGTAGAGAACCCTAACTTCCGGAAAACTCTTTACATAGGACCTATTGTAAAGAACCCCAACATCCGGAAAACTCTTTACTTAGGACCCATTATAGAGAACCCACACTTCTGAAAAACTCTTTACCGAGGACCCATTGGAGAGAACCCCAACCTCCGGAAAACTCTTTACCTAGAACCCATTATAAAGAACCCCAACTTCCGGAAAACTCTTTATCTAGGACCCATTGTAGAGCACCCAACTTCCGGAAAACTCTTTACCTAGGACACATTGTAGAGAACCCAACTTCCGGAAAACTCTTTATCTAAGACCCATTGTAGAGAAGCCCAACTTTCAGAAAACTTTTTACCTAAGACCCATTGTAGAGCACCCCAACTTCCGTAAAACTCTTTACCTAGGACCAATTGTAGAGAAGCCCAACTTCCAGAAAACTCTTTACCTAGGACTCATTGTAGAGCACCCCAACTTCCGTAAAACTCTTTACCTAGGACCCATTATAGAGAACCCCAACTTCTGGAAAACTCTTTACCTAAGACCCATTGTAGAGCACCCAAACTTCCGTAAAACTCTTTACATAGGACCCATTGTAGAGAACCCTAACTTCCGGAAAACTCTTTACCTAGGACCCATTATAGAGAACACACACTTCTGAAAAACTCTTTACCGAGGACCCATTGGAGAGAACCCCAACCTCCGGAAGACTCTTTACCTAGGACCCATTATAGAGAACCCCACCTTCCGGAAAACTCTTTACCTAGGACCAATTCTAGAGCACCCAAACTTCCGGAAAACTCTTTACCTAGGACCCATTGTAGAGAACCCCAACCTCCGGAAGACTCTTTACCTAGGACCCATTGTAGAGAAGCCCAACTTCCGGAAAACTCTTTACCTAGGACCCATTGCAGAGAATCCAAACATCCGGAAAACTCTTTACCTAGGACCCAGTGTAGAGAACCCCAACTTCCGGAAAACTCTTTACCTAAGACCCATTGAAGAGAACCCAACTTCCGGAAAATCTTTACCTAGGACCCATTGTAAGGAACCCCAACTTCCGGTAAACTCTTTACCTAGGACCCATTATAGAGAACCCAAACTTTCGGAAAACTCTTTACCTAAGACCCATTGTAGAGTACCCCAACTTCCGTAAAACTCTTTACATAGAACCCATTGTAGAGAACCCTAACTTTCGGAAAACTCTTTACATAGGACCTATTGTGGAGAACCCTTATATCCGGAAAACTCTTTACCTAGGACCCATTATAGAAAACACACACTTCTGAAAAACTCTTTACCGAAGACCCATTGGAGAGAAACCCAACCTCCGGCAGACTCTTTACCTAGAACCCATTATAGAGAACCCCAACTTCCGGAAAACTCTTTACCTAGGACCCATTGTAGAGTACCCCAACTTCCAGAAAACTCATTACCTAGGACCCATTGTAGAGAACCCTACCATCTAGAAAACTCTTTACCTAGGACCCATTGTAGAGCACCCCAACTTCTGGAAAACTCTTTACCTAGGACCCATTGTAGAGAACACAAACTTCTGGAAAACTCTTCACCTAAGACCTATTGTAGAGACCCATTCCTGCCGAAAAAATCTTTACCTAGGACCCGATTATAGAGTACGCTAACTTCGTGAAATCTCTTTACCAAGAGCCCATTGTAGATAACCCCTACTTCTGGAAACCTTTTTACCTCGGACCCATTATAGAGAACCCCAACTTCTGGAAAACTCTTTACCTAGGACCCATTATAGAGAACCCCAACTTCTGGAAAACTCTTTACCTAGGACCCATTGTAGAGAAACCCAACTGCCGGAAAAATCTTTACCTAGGACCAGTTATACCGAACCCTAAGTTCTGGAAAACTCTTTACCTAAGACCCATTGTAAAGCACCCAAACTTCCGTAAAACTCTTTACCTAGGACACATTGTAGAGAACCCAACTTTCAGAAAACTCTTTACCTAAGACCCATTGTAGCGCTCCCCACCTTCCGGAAAACTCTTAATCTAGGACCCATTATAGAGAACCGCAACTTCCGGAAAACTCTTTACCTAGGACCCATTGTAGAGCACCCCAACCTCCGGAAAACTCTTTACTTATGGCCAATTATAGAGACCCCCAACTTCCGGAAAACTCTGTACCTAGGACACATTGTAGAGAACCCAAACTTCCGGAAAACTCTTTACCCAAGACCCATTGCAGAGAAGCCCAACTTTCAGAAAACTCTTTGCCTAAGATCCATTGTAAAACACCCCAACTTCCAGAAAACTCTTTACCTAGGACCTATTGTAGAGCACCCCACCTTCCGGAAAACTCTTTATCTAGGACCCATTGTAGAGAACTCCAACTTCCGGAAAACTCTTTACCTAGGACCCATTGTAGAGTAGCCCAACTTCCGGAAAACTCTTTACCTAGGACCCATTGTAGAGAACCTCACCTTCCGACAATCTCTTCACTTAGGGCCCATTATAGAGACCCTCAAATTCTGGAAAACTCTTTACCGAGGACACATTGTAGAGAACCCAAACTTCCGGAAAACTCTTTTACTAGGACCCATTGTCAAGAACCCTAACTACCAGAAAACTCTTTACCTAGGACCCATATTACAGAACCCTAACTTTCGGAAAACTCTTTACCTATGACCTAGTGTAGAGAACCCCAACTTTCGGAAAACTCTATACATAGGACCCATTGTAGAGAACCCTTACTACAGGAAAAATTTTACTCAGGACCCAGTGTAGAGAACCCCAACTTCCGGAAAACTCTTTACCTAGGACCCACTATAGAGAACCCCAACTTCTGGAAAACTCTTTACCGAGGACCAATTGTAGAGAACCCCAACTTCCGGTAAACTCTTTACTTAAGACCCATTGTAGAGAAGCCCAACTTCCGGACAACTCTTTACCTAGGACCCATTGTAGAGAACCCTAACTTCCGGAAAACTCTTTACCTAGGACACATTATAGAGAACACACACTTCTGAAAAACTCTTTACCGAGGACCCATTGGAGAGAACCCCAACCTCCGGAAGACTCTTTACCAAGGACCCATTATAGAAAACCCCACCTTCCGGAAAACTCTTTACCTAGGACCAATTCTAGAGCACCCAAACTTCCGGAAAACTCTTTACCTAGGACCCATTGTAGAGAACCCCAACCTCCGGAAGACTCTTTACCTAGGACCCATTGTAGAGAAGCCCAACTTCCGGAAAACTCTTTACCTAGGACCCATTGCAGAGAATCCAAACATCCGGAAAACTCTTTACCTAGGACCCAGTGTAGAGAACCCCAACTTCCGGAAAACTCTTTACCTAAGACCCATTGTAGAGAACCCAACTTCCGGAAAATCTTTACCTAGGACCCATTGTAAGGAACCCCAACTTCCGGTAAACTCTTTACCTAGGACCGATTATAGAGAACCCAAACTTTCGGAAAACTCTTTACCTAAAACCCATTGTAGAGTACCCCAACTTCCGTAAAACTCTTTACATAGAACCCATTGTAGAGAACCCTAACTTTCGGAAAACTCTTTACATAGGACCTATTGTGGAGAACCCTAATATCCGGAAAACTCTTTACCTAGGACCCATTATAGAAAACACACACTTCTGAAAAACTCTTTACCGAAGACCCATTGGAGAGAAACCCAACCTCCGGAAGACTCTTTACCTAGAACCCATTATAGAGAACCACAACTTCCGAAAAACTCTTTACCTAGGACCCATTGTAGAGTACCCCAACTTCCGGAAAACTCATTACCTAGGACCCATTGTAGAGAACCCTACCATCTAGAAAACTCTTTACCTAGGACCCATTGTAGAGCACCCCAACTTCTGGAAAACTCTTTACCTAGGACGCATTGTAGAGAAGCCCAACTTCCGGAAAACTCTTTACCTAGAACCCATTGTAGAGAACCTCACCTTCCGGAAATCTTTTCACTTAGGGCCCATTATAGAGACCCCCAAATTCTGGAAAACTCTTTACCGAGGACACATTGTAGAGAACCCAAACTTCCAGAAAACTCTTTTACTAGGACCTATTGTCAAGAACCCTAACTACCAGAAAACTCTTTACCTAGGACCCATATTACAGAACCCTAACTTTCGGAAAACTCTTTACCTATGACCTAGTGTAGAGAACCCCAACTTTCGGAAAACTCTATACATAGGACCCATTGTAGAGAACCCTTACTACAGGAAAAATTTTACTCAGGACCCAGTGTAGAGAACCCCAACTTCCGGAAAACTCTTTACCTAGGACCCACTATAGAGAACCCCAACTTCTGGAAAACTCTTTACCGAGGACCAATTGTAGAGAACCCCAACTTCCGGTAAACTCTTTACTTAAGACCCATTGTAGAGAAGCCCAACTTCCGGACAACTCTTTACCTAGGACCCATTGTAGAGAGCCCCAACTTCCGGAAAAGTCTTTACCTAAGACCCATTGTAGAGAACCCAACTTCCAGAAAACTCTTTACTTAGGACCCATTGTAAGGAACCCCAACTTCCAGAAAAACTCTTTACCTAAGACCCATTATAGAGAACCCAAACTTTCGGAAAACTCTTTACCTAAAATCCATTGTAGAGTACCCCAACTTCCGTAAAACTCTTTACATAGGACCCATTGTAGAGAACCCTAACTTTCGGAAAACTCTTTACATAGGACCTATTGTGGAGAACCCTAATATCCGGAAAACTCTTTACCTAGGACCCATTATAGAAAACACACACTTCTGAAAAACTCTTTACCGAAGACCCATTGGAGAGAAACCCAACCTCCGGCAGACTCTTTACCTAGAACCCATTATAGAGAACCCCAACTTCCGGAAAACTCTTTACCTAGGACCCATTGTAGAGTACCCCAACTTCCGGAAAACTCATTACCTAGGACCCATTGTAGAGAACCCTACCATCTGGAAAACTCTTTACCTAGGACCCATTGTAGAGCACCCCAACTTCTGGAAAACTCTTTACCTAGGACCCATTGTAGAGAACACAAACTTCTGGAAAACTCTTCACCTAAGACCTATTGTAGAGACCCATTCCTGCCGAAAAAATCTTTACCTAGGACCCATTATAGAGTACGCTAACTTCGTGAAATCTCTTTACCAAGAGCCCATTGTAGATAACCCCTACTTCTGGAAACCTTTTTACCTCGGACCCATTATAGAGAACCCCAACTTCTGGAAAACTCTTTACCTAGGACCCATTATAGAGAACCCCAAAATCTGTAAAACTCTTTACCTAGGACCCATTGTAGAGAACCCCAACTGCCGGAAAAATCTTTACCTAGGACCAGTTATACCGAACCCTAAGTTCTGGAAAACTCTTTACCTAAGACCCATTGTAAAGCACCCAAACTTCCGTAAAACTCTTTACCTAGGACACATTGTAGAGAACCCAACTTTCAGAAAACTCTTTACCTAAGACCCATTGTAGCGCTCCCCACCTTCCGGAAAACTCTTAATCTAGGACCCATTATAGAGAACCGCAACTTCCGGAAAACTCTTTACCTAGGACCCATTGTAGAGCACCCCAACCTCCGGAAAACTCTTTACTTATGGCCAATTATAGAGACCCCCAACTTCCGGAAAACTCTGTACCTAGGACACATTGTAGAGAACCCAAACTTCCGGAAACCTCTTTACCCAAGACCCATTGTAGAGAAGCCCAACTTTCAGAAAACTCGTTGCCTAAGACCCATTGTAAAACACCCCAACTTCCAGAAAACTCTTTACCTAGGACCTATTGTAGAGCACCCCACCTTCCGGAAAACTCTTTATCTAGGACCCATTGTAGAGAACTCCAACTTCCGGAAAACTCTTTACCTAGGACCCATTGTAGAGAAGCCCAACTTCCGGAAAACTCTTTACCTAGGACCCATTGTAGAGAACCTCACCTTCCGGAAATCTCTTCACTTAGGGCCCATTATAGAGACCCCCAAATTCTGGAAAACTCTTTACCGAGGACACATTGTAGAGAACCCAAACTTCCGGAAAACTCTTTTACTAGGACCCATTGTCAAGAACCCTAACTACCAGAAAACTCTTTACCTAGGACCCATATTACAGAACCCTAACTTTCGGAAAACTCTTTACCTATGACCTAGTGTAGAGTACCCCAACTTTCGGAAAACTCTATACATAGGACCCATTGTAGAGAACCCTTACTACAGGAAAAATTTTACTCAGGACCCAGTGTAGAGAACCCCAACTTCCGGAAAACTCTTTACTTAGGACCCACTATAGAGAACCCCAACTTCTGGAAAACTCTTTACCGAGGACCAATTGTAGAGAACCCCAACTTCCGGTAAACTCTTTACTTAAGACCCATTGTAGAGAAGCCCAACTTCCGGACAACTCTTTACCTAGGACCCATTGTAGAGAGCCCCAACTTCCGGAAAAGTCTTTACCTAAGACCCATTGTAGAGAACCCAACTTCCGGAAAACTCTTTACTTAGGACCCATTGTAAGGACCCCCAACTTCCAGAAAAACTCTTTACCTAAGACCCATTGTAGAGAACCCTAACTTCCGGAAAACTCTTTACATAGGACCTATTGTAAAGAACCCCAACTTCCGGAAAACTCTTTACCTAGGACCCATTATAGAGAACCCACACTTCTGAAAAACTCTTTACCGAGGACCCATTGGAAGGAACCCCAAACTCCGGAAAACACTTTACCTAGGACCCATTATAGAGAACCCCAACTTCCGGAAAACTCTTTATCTAGGACCCATTGTTGAGCACCCAACTTCCGGAAAACTCTTTACCTAGGACACATTGTAGAGAACCCAACTTCCGGAAAACTCTTTACCTAAGACCCATTGTAGAGAAGCCAAACTTTCAGAAAACTCTTTACCTAAGACCCATTGTAGAGCACCCCAACTTTCGTAAAACTCTTTACCTAGGACCATTTGTAGAGAACCCCAACTTCCAGAAAACTCTTTACCCAAGACCCATTGTAGAGAACCCCAACTTCCGGAAAACTCTTTACTAGGCCCTATTGTAAAGAACCCCAACTTCCAGAAAAACTCTTTGCCTAAGACCCATTGTAGAGAACCCCAACTTCTGGAAAACTCTTTACCTACGACCCATTGTAGAGCACCCCAACTTCCGTAAAACTCTTTACCTAGGACCCATTATAGAGAACCCCAACTTCCGTAAAACTCTTTACCTAAGACCCATTGTAGAGCACCCCAACTTCCGTAAAACTCTTTACATAGGACCCATTGTAGAGAACCCTAACTTCCGTAAAACTCTTTACCTAGGACCCATTATAGAGAACACACACTTCTGAAAAACTCTTTACCGAGGACCCATTGGAGAGAACCCCAACCTCCGGAAGACTCTTTACCTAGGACCCATTGTAGAGCACCCCAACCTCCGGAAAACTCTTTACTTATGGCCAATTATAGAGACCCCCAACTTCCGGAAAACTCTGTACCTAGGACACATTGTAGAGAACCCAAACTTCCGGAAACCTCTTTACCCAAGACCCATTGTAGAGAAGCCCAACTTTCAGAAAACTCGTTGCCTAAGACCCATTGTAAAACACCCCAACTTCCAGAAAACTCTTTACCTAGGACCTATTGTAGAGCACCCCACCTTCCGGAAAACTCTTTATCTAGGACCCATTGTAGAGAACTCCAACTTCCGGAAAACTCTTTACCTAGGACCCATTGTAGAGAAGCCCAACTTCCGGAAAACTCTTTACCTAGGACCCATTGTAGAGAACCTCACCTTCCGGAAATCTCTTCACTTAGGGCCCATTATAGAGACCCCCAAATTCTGGAAAACTCTTTACCGAGGACACATTGTAGAGAACCCAAACTTCCGGAAAACTCTTTTACTAGGACCCATTGTCAAGAACCCTAACTACCAGAAAACTCTTTACCTGGGACCCTATATTACAGAACCCTAACTTTCGGAAAACTCTTTACCTATGACCTAGTGTAGAGTACCCCAACTTTCGGAAAACTCTATACATAGGACCCATTGTAGAGAACCCTTACTACAGGAAAAATTTTACTCAGGACCCAGTGTAGAGAACCCCAACTTCCGGAAAACTCTTTACTTAGGACCCACTATAGAGAACCCCAACTTCTGGAAAACTCTTTACCGAGGACCAATTGTAGAGAACCCCAACTTCCGGTAAACTCTTTACTTAAGACCCATTGTAGAGAAGCCCAACTTCCAAACAACTCTTTACCTAGGACCCATTGTAGAGAGCCCCAACTTCCGGAAAAGTCTTTACCTAAGACCCATTGTAGAGAACCCAACTTCCGGAAAACTCTTTACTTAGGACCCATTGTAAGGAACCCCAACTTCCAGAAAAACTCTTTACCTAAGACCCATTGTAGAGAACCCTAACTTCCGGAAAACTCTTTACATAGGACCTATTGTAAAGAACCCCAACTTCCGGAAAACTCTTTACCTAGGACCCATTATAGAGAACCCACACTTCTGAAAAACTCTTTACCGAGGACCCATTGGAGAGAACCCCAAACTCCGGAAAACACTTTACCTAGGACCCATTATAGAGAACCCCAACTTCCGGAAAACTCTTTATCTAGGACCCATTGTTGAGCAGCCAACTTCCGGAAAACTCTTTACCTAGGACACATTGTAGAGAACCCAACTTCCGGAAAACTCTTTACCTAAGACCCATTGTAGAGAAGCCAAACTTTCAGAAAACTCTTTACCAAAGACCCATTGTAGAGCACCCCAACTTTCGTAAAACTCTTTACCTAGGACCATTTGTAGAGAACCCCAACTTCCAGAAAACTCTTTACCCAAGACCCATTGTAGAGAACCCCAACTTCCGGAAAACTCTTTACTAGGCCCTATTGTAAAGAACCCCAACTTCCAGAAAAACTCTTTGCCTAAGACCCATTGTAGAGAACCCCAACTTCTGGAAAACTCTTTACCTAAGACCCATTGTAGAGCACCCCAACTTCCGTAAAACTCTTTACCTAGGACCCATTATAGAGAACCCCAACTTCCGTAAAACTCTTTACCTAAGACCCATTGTAGAGCACCCCAACTTCCGTAAAACTCTGTACATAGGACCCATTGTAGAGAACCCTAACTTCCGTAAAACTCTTTACCTAGGACCCATTATAGAGAACACACACTTCTGAAAAACTCTTTACCGAGGACCCATTGGAGAGAACCCCAACCTCCGGAAGACTCTTTACCTAGGACCCATTATAGAGAACCCCACCTTCCGGAAAACTCTTTACCTAGGACCCATTGTAGAGCACCCAAACTTCCGGAAAACTCTTTACCTAGGACCCATTGTAGAGAACCCCAACCCCCGGAAAACTTTACCTAGGACCCATTGTGGAGAACTCCAACTTCCGGAAAACTCTTTACCTAGGACCCATTGTAGAGAACCCCAACTTCCGGAAAACTCTTTACCTAGGACCCATTGTAGAGAACCCCAACTTCCGGAAAAGTCTTTACCTAAGACCCATTGTAGAGAACCCCAACTTCCGGAAAACTCTTTACCTAGGACCCATTGTAGAGAACCCAAACTTCCGGAAAACTCTTTACCTAGGACCCATTGTAGAGAACCCCAACTTCCGGAAAAGTCTTTACCTAAGACCCATTGTAGAGAACCCAAACTTCCGGAAAACTCTTTACCTAGGACCCATTGTAGAGAACCCCAACTTCCGGAAAAGTCTTTACCTAAGACCCATTGTAGAGAACCCAAACTTCCGGAAAACTCTTTACCTAGGACCCATTGTAGAGAACCCCAACTTTCGGAAAAGTCTTTACCTAAAGCCCATTGTAGAGAACCCAAACTTCCGGAAAACTCTTTACCCAGGACCCATTGTAGAGAACCCAAACTTCCGGAAAAGTCTTTACCTAAAACCCATTGTAGAGAACCCAAACTTCCGGAAAACTCTTTACCTAGGACCAATTGTAAAGAACCCAAACTTCCGGAAAACTCTTTACCTAGGACCCATTGTAGAGAACCCCAACTTCCGGAAAAGTCTTTACCGAAGACCCATTGTAGAGAACCCAAACTTCCGGAAAACTCTTTACCTAGGACCAATTGTAGAGAACCCAAACTTCCGGAAAATTCTTTACCTTGGACCCATTGTAGAGAACCCCTACTTCCGGAAAAGTCTTTATCTAAGACCCATTGTAGAGAACCCAAACTTCCGGAAAACTCTTTACCTAGGACCCATTGTAGAGAACCCCAACTTCCGGAATAGTCTTTACCTAAGACCCATTGTAGACAACCCAAACTTCCGGAAAACTCTTTACCTAGGACCAATTGTAGGAAACCCAAACTTCCGGAAAACTCTTTACCTAGGACCCATTGTAGAGAACCCCAACTTCCGGAAAAGTCTTTACCTAAGATTCATTGTAGAGAACCCCAACTTCCGTAAAACTCTTTACCTAGGACCTATTATAGAGAACCCCAACTTCCGTAAAACTCTTTACCTAAGACCCATTGTAGAGCACCCCAACTTCCGTAAAACTCTTTACATAGGACCCATTGTAGAGAACCCTAACTTCCGGAAGACTCTTTACCTAGGACCCATTATAGAGAACACACACTTCTGAAAAACTCTTTACCGAGGACCCATTGGAGAGAACCCCAACCTCCGGAAGACTCTTTACCTAGGACCCATTGTAGAGAACCCTAACTTCCGGAAAACTCTTTACCTAGGACCCATTGTAGAGAACCCCAACTTCCGGAAAAGTCTTTACCTAAGACCCATTGTAGAGAACCCAAACTTCCGGAAAACTCTTTACCTAGGACCCATTGTAGAGAACCCCAACTTCCGGAAAACCCTTTACCTAGGACCCATTGTAGAGAACCCAAACTTCCGGAAAACTCTTTGCCTAGGACCCATTGTAGAGAACCCCAACTTCCGGAAAAGTCTTTACCTAAGACCCATTGTAGAGAACCCAAACTTCCGGAAAACTCTTTACCTAGGACCCATTGTAGAGAACCCCAACTTCCGGAAAACTCTTTACCTAGGACCCATTGTAGAGAACCCAAACTTCCGGAAAACTCTTTACCTAGGACCCATTGTAGAGAACCCCAACTTCCGGAAAAGTCTTTACCTAAGACCCATTGTAGAGAACCCAAACTTCCGGAAAACTCTTTACCTAGGACCCATTGTAGAGAACCCCAACTTCCGGAAAACTCTTTACCTAGGACCCATTGTAGAGAACCCAAACTTTCGGAAAACTCTTTACCTAGGACCCATTGTAGAGAACCCCAACTTCCGGAAAACTCTTTACCTAGGACCCATTGTAGAGAACCCAAACTTCCGGAAAACTCTTTACCTAGGACCCATTATAGAGAACCCAAACTTCCGGAAAACTCTTTACCTAGGACCCATTGTAGAGAACCCAAACTTCCGGAAAACTCTTTACCTAGGACCCATTGTAGAGAACCCAAACTTCCGGAAAACTCTTTACCTAGGACCCATTGTAGAGAACCCCAACTTCCGGAAAACCCTTTACCTAGGACCCATTGTAGAGAACCCCAACTTCCGGAAAACTCTTTACCTAGGACCCATTGTAGAGAACCCCAACTTCCGGAAAAGTCTTTACCTAAGACCCATTGTAGAGAACCCAAACTTCCGGAAAACTCTTTACCTAGGACCCATTGTAGAGAACCCCAACTTCCGGAAAACTCTTTACCTAGGACCCATTGTAGAGAACCCAAACTTCCGGAAAACTCTTTACCTAGGACCCATTGTAGAGAACCCAAACTTCCGGAAAACTCTTTACCTAGGACCTCTTGTTTTTGAAATCCTATCGCTTCTCCTTGTGTTCTCAACTGTAACAGCCTGCAAAAATTTTAATTTAATCCTTTACATATCAGTGGCAATATAGCCTGGTATGATGAATAAAAGTTTAAATGAATTGACTACTCTAGTGCCCCCTCGACGTAAATTCACTAGACCAACTCGACAATCAACTAAATCCCAACCAATTTACTGTGGATGTCACCGGATGCCGGAGAGCTTTCTACTCAAATAGCTTCTTTCCTCGTGCTGCTGGCCTCTTGAACTCCCTCCTTGGCCCCTGTTTCCCCGTCAGTACTGACATGCAGAAATGTAAAATTAATGTAAACAGACATCTCCCTGCGCAGACCCCAGTTTAGGTTGACCCCCCAACCTTCTCTCCTTTTCTTTCTTCTAAGTGGCCCCTTACGTCTACAGTGGCGGCCTGCCTTGTTTGGGGTGAACTACGTTTAAAAAAATAAAAAATTATAATTAAAAATAAAAATATGTACCATATAGGTATCTCTTTGGCTAAAGCGCGATGTACATTTCACACTCAGACCAATGCAAGTGATACCTGACTTAATTAATAACTAACGCATCCATTTAACTAAATTCAAATGAGGAATCTTTTATTAGGAGTACTGATGCATTCATTTTAGCAAGAATAGAAATGATTGGACTAATAGATACTCTTGCAGACTATGGAATCAGCAATGCTGAGTGTAAATCAACCCGGATCTGTTGTGTCTAGTAACGCATTAACACGGTTTATAAAGATATGCATCCACAGCTGTGGTTAAATAGAAATCGGTGTTCGATAATCGTTAAACTCTTGTGTTTTAGTATTAAATTCCTCCCAACTCTTTTCTTTACAATATATAACGTACTTCATTTAAATTCTTTAATTTAAAAACATATTTATTCTGACCCGGAGTACTGGTAATATGGAGACATTTGTCATTAATCATCTAAAAACGTCATAAATAAACAAAAAAGCAATTTATTTCTGCTATGAGATAAACAATTACATTTGTTGAGATGAAATATCACACTATCAATTAAAATTACTTTTTTTATCACATTTAAATATAAACAGATTTAAAAAAAGTGTACGCGTGTGTGCTTCTTAAAATGTAAACCGTTTTTCCTTGTTCAACAAAGAGATTACGTGCTTAATTAAAAATAGGTTTCAACAGTTCAGATACATTTGTCAATTTTTTCTTTTTTTTCATGGACTTTAATTATTCTTTTATTTAGCAATTTTGCTTTTTACTCTTATTTTGTGTCATCTATCTACCCGGGTAACGCCGGCTATCCCTAATAGTCATATATAAAAAGAATAGTAATCCTCTGTATATTAACACATGCCGAATCTGTTGTGTTTAGTTACACATTAACACAGACTTAAAAATGAGTTATCATGTTCCTTACCCCATACCTTACCCCATACCTTACCCCATACCTTACCCCATACTGTCGACAACTGCAGGAATAGTACACTCATGGGAAGATACAAACGCTTTTCTCTAGCAGCTGAAAAGTCTTCTCATACGGTCAAATCGGATCATCTTTTCCTTCTCCCATGTGTGTTCCTTCAAAATAAAATTGTTTCCAAATGTTCACTTTTTCTGAAGACATTCACTAACACCAACGAAACCGGTCAACTCTCCTGTTTTTGTTTTTCTCCTGCATTTTAACCTGTTTTCCGTTTGTCTTTTTTTCACAACTTTTGTCTACCACGGCATTTCATTTTTATGACTTATCGTGTACCTAACCCCATATATATATGTATATATATGTATATATTTCTCTGTATCCACTGATGAAAATTTTAGATTTGAAAAGCCATGGATTAAGGATATGAGGCTCCTTGATCTGAAGTTTTGATGTTCTAATAAATATTGTATATTTACAATTATTTATTCTCATCTTTCATCCCTAGATATATATATATATATATATATATATATATATATATATATATATATATATATATATATATATATGTATGTATATGTATACATATATATGTATATGTATGTATATATATATATGTATATATGTATATATATGTATATCTATATATGTATATATGTATATATATATGTATATATGTATATATAAATGTATATATATATATATATACATTTATATATACATATATACATATATATATACATATATACATATATAGATATATATGTATATATGTATATATATATGTATATATATATATATATATATATATATATATATATATATATATATATATATATAAACAAAATAGCGGTAAATTCCAGTGATTAAGTTTTATTCATTTTTCTGTTTATTTTTTTTCCAAAATTAAAAAACTTCGGTACATTTTGACGGACAGTTTCGCCTATAGATGAACAACCAAAAGTAATATGTCAATTCCGGATATTTCTACCATGTGCTCTTCAGAAATTCAATATTTTCTTGTTTATTTATATATACGCTGTTGTTAAATGTTAGCGATCATCGGGCTTTAAACTTGAAAAATATATGTATATCTATATATACGTATATGTTTACATATATATATATATGTATATATATATGTATGTATATTTACATATACGTATACAGTATACCTGTATATATATAAATAATTAAATAAATAGGAATAAATAAATACACTCACACATAAATAATTAAACTAATAGATATCATTTCCATCCCTCGTTTTTCGTTTTTGCCACACTTTTCGTTTTAATCATAACTTTGCGTTTTTAAACTTTTCACGCGATCACATTAACATAAAAATTATTTTCCTTCCTCCTGGCAATGATTATTTACATGTGTTTATTTATTCTACGCTAACTGGAAAAAGTGAAAACAAAATTTCTTTAAGAATTAAAATGCAAAACGGATATTATTACTTCCCACGGTACGATAGCGTATCGGACAGTTGACGCTAAGGTTGCGAGTTCGAATCTCGGCATCAGCGTCGAAATTATTTATTTTTTATTTAGTCGTTAATATGTGCCCTAACGTATTTGTTATATTTCTGACTTTGAAAGTAATTAAATAGTAATTACCTCGCTTACAAAAATTCTCCAGGACGGACAGACAGAGAAGGTGTTCGTTATACAGGGTGGGCAAAAATAAGGGTCCTATTTTTAAAAATTCATAACTTTTTTATTTATTGATTTTTAAAAATTTTTTTTTAGAATAAGTAAAGGACCCCTTCCGAAGCAAGCATGAGCCGTATTAGCCCTAAGGAACGTACCCTCATTTAGAAAACATTATTTTTGCTTAAAAAACTCAAAACAGTGTAAAAAACAATACTTTAGTTTTTGTAAGTTTTAAGAAGTGTTTTTCGGCTAAAATTTGTTTTGTTTATTTCAAAAAATCTCGGAAGGGTCAGTCTACACACACATAAAGTTTGGTGAGTTTAACTTTTATTTTGTGGAAGTTATTCAAATTCAAGTTATTCAAATTTAAAGATAGGACCCTTATTTTGGCCCACCCTGTATTATAAGTCTATGCTCACCCATATGTATATGGATGTCAAATATTGATACCGTCCCACGTCCCAGCCCAGACTTTTCGCCCTTACGACCGTCGTCTGACACGGTGACCCAGACAATTACAACCCAAACGTTCTTCTACAGAAATAAACTGATTTCAACAAGCACATCTCTTCCCTCTCTTCCCCCCAAACTCTATAAAATGCTGCTACTACTACCGCGCATCCTTTTTTGCCTTCTAACTTTAAAAAAAAATTTTCTTCACTCACAAACCGGCAAAAATTCGTAGCTTGCAGGCAAATCAAATTCATGCTTATATGATTTCTTTCTTCATTTTTCCTTCATCCTGAGGAAGTCTTACAATAAAGACGAAAGGCTGATGACTACATAAATAATGTAATTTAATTTTACATATATGTATATGTTTATATGTATATACATATATATATATATATATATACATACATATATATATATATATATATATATATATATATATATATATATATATATATATATATATATATATGTATATATATATAGTTCGAATGGTTTCGGTGTGAATCCGAAATCCGAATAAGAGAGTTCGATGTCCAATTAAGCAGAGCAAGTATAAATTTGAAGATGAGATGAATTAGATGCACATTTCGGTTGTGTACATAATAGTCTATTTCGACCTTATTTTGATCTCCTCAGATGTACTATTCAGGCATGTCTGAATCGTGGTTGAAGGTACATCTGAGGAGACCAAAATAAGGTCGAAATAGACTATTATGTACACAACCTAAATGTGCATCTAATTCATCTCATCTTACAAATGTATATATATATATATATATATATATATATATATATATATATATATATATGTGTGTATATATATATATGTATACATATATATATGTATATATATGTATATATATGTATATATATATATACATGTATATATATATATGTATATATATACATGTATATATATATATATATATATATATATATATATATATATATATATATATATATATATATAAATATATATATATAAAGTAATTTGAGTCTTTATCGAACAGTCAATATAATCTTGATTCTCTTTTGCGTAAAAGTCGTCCTCTCAACTTTCATTTCCATCAAAGTTTTCTATTACGGATCTTCTCTTTTTGTGGATGTCACACACGCGCATGCACATACACACGCGCATGCGCACAAACACCCAATTACTTTTATCTTCCTTTTCTACCTGATCGTTGTTTGTTAATACACATTTCGACCACGACGCAGTAAATCGGAAATCCACAAGCTTCTTCACAAAGCTCAAATTCGCTTCTCAGACGTTGATGGGTTTTTTTGACTTGGACTCGAGCTGAATGACTTCCGCAACAAATGACGATTTTAGTTGGAATGAATCGACAGCCACATTAAGTTCTTCACAATGAAACGTCTATTCACATTGTTTCTTATATAAATACGATGATTTAGCGAAAATCATTTATAGATTTCGTGTGTTGCTAATTTGCCATTTCTAACGAAAGTTACGTGAATTATGCATTTCTTGTTTTGGTTTTATTCATCCACTAAAATTCTTATTGTCACTGAAATATAAATGGCTACTGTGGTAGGGCTAGATTTATAGAGAGAAAACTTGGGGGTAGGGATTTTGACAGCAAAATATTTGTTCACATTACAGTGAAATTTCTGCATATTGGTACTGGTAGGAACAGGCAGTAGAAAAAGACTTCCAAAAGGATCTATTAGAGTAGACAATATTCCAGGATATTAGAGTAGACAATATTCCGGATTATTGGAGTAGACAATATTCCGGATTATTGGAGTAGACAATATTCCGGAATATTAGAGTAGACCATATTTCGGATTATTGGAGTAGACAATATTCCGGATTATTGGAGTAGACAATATTCCGGATTATTGGAGTAGACCATATTCCGGATTATTGGAGTAGACAATATTCCGGATTATTGGAGTAGACAATATTCCGGAATATTAGAGTAGACCATATTCCGGATTATTGGAGTAGAAAATATTCCGGATTATTGGAGTAGACAATATTCCGGAATATTAGAGTAGACCATATTCCAGATTATTGGAGTAGACCATATTTTGGAATATTAGAGTAGACCATATTCCGGATTATTAGAGTAGACAATATTCCGGATTATTGGAGTAGACAATATTCCGGAATATTAGAGTAGACCATATTCCGGATTATTGGAGTAGACCATGTTTTGGAATATTAGAGTAGACCATATTCCGGATTATTGGAGTAGACCATATTTCGGATTATTGGAGCAGACAATATTCCGGATTATTGGAGTAGACCATATTTCTGGAATAATCGAGTAGACTATATTCCGGATTATTGGAGTAGACCATATTCCGGAATATTAGAGTAGACCATATTCCGGAATATTAGAGTAGACCATATTCCGGAATATTAGAGTAGACCATATTCCAGGATATTAGAGTAGACCATATTCCAGGATATTAGAGTATACCATATTCCGGAATATTAGAATAGACAATATTCCAGAATATTAGAGTAGATTATATTCCGGAATATTTGAGTAGACAATATTCCGGAATATAAGTGTAGACAATATTCCAGAATATTAGAGTAGATTATATTCCGGAAATTAGAGTAGACCATATTCCAGAATATTGGAGTAGACCATATTCCGGAATATTAGAGTAGATTATATTCCGGAAATTAGAGTAGACCATATTCCAGAATATTGGAGTAGACCATATTCCAGAATATTAGAGTAGATTATATTCCGGAAATTTGAGTAGACCATATTCCAGAATATTGGAGTAGACCATATTCCAGAATATTGGAGTAGACCATATTCCGGAATATTAGAGTAGATTATATTCCGGAAATTAGAGTAGACAATATTCCAGAATATTAGAGTAGACAATATTCCAGAATATTAGAGTAGATTATATTCCGGAAATTTGAGTAGACCATATTCCAGAATATTAGAGTAGACAATATTCCAGAATATTAGAGTAGATTATATTCCGGAATATTTGAGTAGACAATATTCCGGAATATAAGTGTAGACAATATTCCAGAATATTAGAGTAGACCATGTTCCGGAATATTAGAGTAGATTATATTCCGGAAATTAGAGTAGACCATATTCCAGAATATTGGAGTAGACAATATTCCGGAATATTAGAGTAGACAATATTCCAGAATATTAGACTGTACCATATTTCGCAATATTAGAGTAAACCATATTCCGGAATATACGAGTAGACCATATTCCAGAATCTTGAGACTCCTACACTGAAGGCATGGAATTTAGCAGCTAGTTTTATGGGTCAGAAGTATTTTCGTTTACGGTGTACATTGGAGGAGACTCCGTGGAAGTATTTATAAAAAACAAGCTGAGGGATGCAATTTTGCAGCGATTTAATAGGGGCTGTGCTTCGCCAAACAGCGCGGTACCAATTAGGTTAGAAATTATGTTTTTACACCCTTACCAATAGGGAGAGCTAGTGGTCGGTACGCTATTCAAGACGTGACAACAGTACTACTTCCTGTATTGACGAATGGTGGCTTTGTAGAGAAATATATTTCAGCTCTAATCTGTTTGCAAACTCTAACTGTTATAATATTAAAGCGTAATCAATTAACTTTGTTTTGTAAAGGCTCTTTTCTATATACTTGAACTAGCAAGGGTACCTTGCGTTGGCCGGGGATCTCTCTTTCGAGAATAAAATGAATAAAAAAGACGATTTTATATTTCAATAGTTGATTTTTATTTCAATGCGTTTTCTTGTTTCAAGAAACTCCTGAAAAGCGTTTTCCATAGGGGGCTAAACTGCACAAGCCCATGAAAAGCGTTTTCCATGGGGGGATAAACTGTACAAGCACTTGAAATGCCATTTTCAATTCATTTGCATGCATACTGCCCAAAGGGCGTTTCAGCCTCAGATTAGCCCCCCTTGGTGATCGTCGAGGACGCTTCAATCTGTGATATAAAAAGCGTCGCACAGGAAATGCACTCTTTTCCTTCGACGAACACATCTTACCAGACCCCCGGCTCTGTCTCTGTCTCTGTCTCTGTCTCTGTCTCTGTCTCTGTCTCTGTCTCCCCCTCTCTCTCTCTCTCCCTCTCTCTCTCTCTTTCTCTTTCTCCTTCTTCCGGTCTCTCTCTTTCTTCCGAGCCTGGCCTTAGACGAACACTTCATCCGATTCTCTCTCACTTTTCTTCGTTCTATCTACTACGAAGATATTAACCAACACGTGCGCACTCGCAAACACACTATACGGTATGTAGGATTTTCCTCTTAACTTACACAGACACAAAGGGCATTTCAACCCCGAATAAACCCCTTTTGGTAATCATAGAGGGCGCTTCAATCTCTCATATAAAAAGCGTCGCACAGGAAATGCACTCTCTTCCTTCGACGAACACACTCTCTCTCTCTTTCTTCCGGGTCTGGCCTTCGACGAACACACCTTACTAGACCCCCCTCTCCTTCTCTCTCTCTCTCTCTCCCCCTCTCTCTCTCTCTCTTTCTTTCTTTCTTTCGGGTCTGGCCTTCGACGAACACACCCTACTGAACTCTCTCTCACTTTTCTTCGCTCTATCTACTACGAAGACAGTAACAAACATGTACGCACTCGCACACACACTATACGGTATGTAAGACGCTTCTCTCAACTTACACAGACACACACTCGCACACATCATTCGTAGACTTTGTTTTTACATGCCCATGGATACAATTTCAAAGCAAGTCGTGTCGGGTTCGCGAAGTATAAATATGTTTTACATACTTCATTGTTTCCGAGCTGTTACCTTGTTTTCATTAGCACATGCTTGTGTTTAAATATATAACTTGTATGCTTGTATTTAAATATATAACTTGTATGCTTGTATTTAAATATATAACTATGGAGAAACCGGGGCTCCTAAGCGACAGCCGAATCTTCTCAGGTTCTTTGGATTTAGTTATATTGTTTACATATTATATTTTATTTTAATTCTTTTAATTAGCTGTAATTTGCAATTAACTAAGCAAGTCATCCATGATTCACTTATCTGTATATTTTCTCGACCTTTCTCACCGAGGGTTTTCAGTACTCTGTGATATTTATTAATGTGTCTGTGAGTATGTTTACTATTTCATATTTCATTTAGTCTATTCATTTTAATTGTAATCCAATCCAATTAAAATCAACCTGTCAACCCTGTAGTTGACTTCGTGGGTTCACTTATCTAATTACTCCATAATTTAACTAGAATAATTATCTCCCTTTTCAAAACCGAGAAATTCTAACGGTTGTTATTATTACCACGATACGCACGCCCCATCTCCGACTCCATACAATTGTATTAGGGAATTCGGAATGTAAACAACTTAAAACCCTAACCCTAACCCTAAAACCTTAACCCTTACTCTAACGCTAATGTTCTTAAACTACTTAAATAATGTAAGTTGAAAAGTAACACATGGAAGCGTTGATGAAATGGCAATAATAAAGAGAATATTTTGAAAAAATATTTTGAAAACCTGGACAACGCATTTATTTACGTTTTTTTAAATAAATTCTTTATTTACTTAAAAACTTGAGTACTTTCGGTGTAATACACCCGTGTCAAAAGTATAAGCATTTTTTTCCTATTCTTTTTTCGTTTAATCCTCCTGGATTGAGACATATTTTTCGCAGTCAAGTTGAAATTCGTCTGGATGTTATCGACGATTAATGTTGATATGCCGCTGTGTGTAGCATGCGACATATCAACCTTGTTTAGGGTAGCTAATCGATGGATCACATATTGGATTAGAAACCATTCGGTAGATGAAATATTGGAAAAGCACCTATTTTTCTGTACGTATTACAAATTAAACACTCATGTCCTTTTTCTATCTTCGTTGTTTTACATTTTGTTTGTACAACATTTTGTTTGTACAACATTTTTTTTGTACAACATTTTCTTTGTACAACATTCTGTTTGTACAATATTATGTTTATACATTATTTTGTTTGTACAACATTCTGTTTGTACAACATTTTGTTTGTACAACATTTTGTTTGTACAACATTCTGTTTGTACAGCATTTTGTTTGTACAACATTATGTTTGTACAAAATTTTGATTGTACAACATTTTGATTGTACAACATTTTGTTTGTACAACATCATGTTTGTACAACATTCTGTTAGTACAATATTATGTTTGTACAACATTTTGTTTGTACAACATTATGTTTGTACAACATTATGTTTGTACATTTTCTTTGTACAACATTCTGTTTGTACAACATTATGTTTGTACATTATTTTGTTTGTACAACATTCTGTTTGTACAACATTTTGTTTGTACAACATTTTGTTTGTACAACATTCTGTTTGTACAGCATTTTGTTTGTACAACATTTTGTTTGTACAACATTTTGTTTGTACAACATTATGTTTCTACAACATTTTGTTTCTACAAAATTTTGTTTCTACAACATTATGTTTCTACAACATTTTGTTCCTAGAACATTTGGTTTGTACAACATTTTGTTTCTACAACATTTTGTTTCTACAGCATTTTGTTGCGCAACATTCTGTTTGTACAACTTTGTTTTTGTACAACATTTTGTTGTACAACATTCTGTTTGTAAAACATTATTTTTGTACAACATTTTGTTTGTACAGCATTTGGTTTCTACAACATTTTGCTTGTACAACATTTTGTTTGTACAACATTTTGCTCCTACAACATTTTGTTTCTACAACATTTTGTTTCTACAACATTTGGTTTCTACAACATTTTGTTCCTGCAACATTTTGTTTCTACAACATTTTGTTCCTACAACATTTTGTTTCTACAACATTTTGTTTCTACAACATTTTGTTTGTACAACATTTGGTGTTTACAACATTTTGTTTTTACAACATTTTGTTTCTACAACATTTTTGTTTGTACAACATTTGGTTTGTACAAAATTTTGTTCATACAACATTTTGTTTCTACAACATTTTGTTTCTACAACATTTTGTTTCTACAATATTTTTTTTTGTACAACATTTTGTTCCTACACAATTTTTGTTTGTACAACATTTTGTTTGTACAACATTTTGTTTCTACAACATTTTGTTTCTACAACATTTTGTTTCTACAACATTTTGTTTGTACAATATTTTGTTCGTACAACATTTGGTTTGTAGAACATTTTGTTTCTACAACATTTTGTTTCTACAACATTTTGTTTCTACAATATTTTCTTTGTACAACATTTTGTTCCTACAACATTTTTGTTTGTACAACATTTTGTTTGTACAACATTTTGTTCCTACAACATTTTGTTTGTACAACATTTTGTTTCTACAACATTTTGATTGTACAATATTTTGTTTGTACAACATTTGGTTTGTACATCATTTGGTTTCTACAACATTTTATTTCTACAACATTTTTTATCTACAACATTTTATTTCTACAACATTTCATAAAATACTAACAGTCGCTTTTTCATTCTACAAAATTTTCAGTCTACAAAATTACTGATGACGTTGTTATTTTCCTACTATAAAAATGCAAAAAATTCTTCTCATTTTCTTTCAGATTCATATGCAAATCATAAAACCATGTCGCATGAGAACTTTTGAATATATCAAACTAACCGGCTCTACCCGGCATTGCCAAGGAGTATAATGGGGGGGGGGCGATAATGAAATAGGTTAAGTTAAACAGGTGGAAAATGATACACAAAAGAAACAAATACGTATTGAACTAAAATTGATTTACGTGACTGAAATAGGACTTGCCAAAAGAAATTTAATTTATCTTCGCTGGCACTCAAATAAAACGGAGCCGGATATATATATATATATATATATATATATATATATATATATATATATATATATATATATATATATATATATATATATATATAGTGTTAGAGTGAAATAAATTCCAGAAGGAAATCCGGGTAAGAGAGCTCAATCTAATAAACAGAGCAAGAATAAAATTAGAATTAAGATAAAATAACACGGAATCACATAATCACCGGTGCAATAATTTATTTCGACCCTGTGGTATTTTCAAGCATCCAAGCTAGGTGATTACATTTTTGTAAATTAAAAAATGGAAATTCACACTCACCATTTCAATATACATATAGAGAGAGCGACAATATATTTAATACATATCTTGAGAGAAGGGGGAATGATCTAGTTAAGACGTAAATCGAGGTGGAGGAGAGTGAAAACATATTTAATATATATATAGATATATATATATAGAGAGAGAGAGAGAGAGATTTATGATTTATAATGGAAAGCAATATATTGAGGGGAAAGAGAGCATAAATAAATATAGAGATGGGGAAATTGTAAGATTTACCACGGAGTGGATAAAGAAGTTGAGTGTTATTTGATTTAAAATCTTTGATTAATTTAGTTAGAGAGGTGCTGTTATTGGTATTGTTATTGAATGAGTAAGTATGGGTGGAGATTCTAGATTTTATAAATTGCGATGTCGATCCTATGTATGTATATATCCTAGGATCGACATCGCAATTTATAAAATCCAGAATCTCCACCCATACTTACTCATTCAATAACAATACGAATAACAACACCTCTCTAACTAAATTAATCAAAGATTTTTAGATCAAATAACACTCAATTTTCCCATAAATGGTCTATACTGAAAAAAACAAAATCCTACACACCGGGCTCAAAGAATTGCCACTTATGCACATCAGAAGCACTAATGATACTCACAACTGCAATAGAGAAAAACGTTATCAACTCAAGAAACGAGATAATTTCCAGATGCCAACACAAGAGGAGATTTAAATACGCCCAGCTTGTAACCCCAATAAACACCCCCGCCCCAGAACACATAAATGCACATATCTAGACCATCCTCACTCCTCTATCAGATTTATTTTTACCCCAATAGCAAAACATATAGTTAATTACACAACCACACGACCTCTTTAGCATCGATCTTCCACTACGGATAGACCCCACTGCCCCACCCCACTCAACAAATATCGACTTAATACTAAAAGACTAACAGCTCAATAATACCCCCTGGCGACAAGATAATTCAATATGATGTAATATAAGTTAATATAATATTAATCTAGATTCATACATTGAATTCCACCTTTTAACCCTACTAGAATTAGCTAACATAATTTAATTTAATTTTAATATAATATTGGGCTACGCAAAATTATTACCTGCCTTGCCTTCAGAATAAAACATTCACAATTTTAATACATCTGCTCTGAAAATAATATTCCTCCTTTTGATAATAATAATAATAATAATAATAATAACAATAATAATAATAATAACAATAATAATAATAATAATAATAATAATAATAATAATAATAATAATAATAATAATAATAATAATAATAACAACAACAATAATAACAACAACAACAATAAGAATATCAATTACGGCTACATATTAATCCCGCTCACATATCTCCCTATCTGATAGCTTCACCGCACTTAGAAACCTCCTTAACCTCAAAATATAAGCAACTGAATTCCCCCCACCCACAGGCACACCTTAGCTGACCACTCAAACTTGAATTTATAGACTTTACTAACCCCCAACCACACCCACTCCTTCACACTACCCTTAAAATATTAGCCGCACGCATTATTCCTTTTTGACGTCGGTGGATCCGGTTCTATTCTCTTTAGTCGGCAAAGCTCCCTACCCTAAGCAGAATATTTAAGATGATATATAAAACTTTTGAAACATTTCTCTGCCAAGGAAGCCAAGAATTGAAGGCAGATATGAACTTTTCCACATAACGCCTTTCAACAGACAATCTTAACCTCGGATTTGCCGAATTGGATATTTAAAATACCAATACAGGATTTTTACTTGTAACTCCACGGAAATATACTATAACGGAGTACGAATCCATACGGACCAAGTGAGATATTTTGAACCCTCCACCTTTTATTTGTTAAAAAACTTTCTTCAATTCTACAAACTGTTACTTTTACTATTAACTATCTACACCATAACGTCCCTTTCGTCTTCAAAAATCACTTCGCAATACTGCTAATTTTTTACTTCCCGGCCTTTTATTTCTTTATCCCCAACCTTTTTTGTTTTTTTATTCTTCAATTTTTCAAAGTGAAATGGAACTAGGTAATATTTAATTGTTATAAATACCATATTACCAGATTTTATCCTCTGACGAGAAGAGTTTTATCTTTGAAAAACCATGGTTTAAGGATTAATGTAACTCCTTGCATATGAACTTTCGATGTAATAAAATTTGTATTAATTTATGTAACTTTATGTAATTTTGTACAATTTTTTATCTTCATCTTTCTTTCTTTAAAATTGATTGCTCTACTCAACGTATTGAGCTTTATTTTATCAAGATAGATCACTCTACGATATTTCGCTTATCGTTAATTCTATTATCATTAATATATATATATATATATATATATATATATATATATATATATATATATATATATATATATATATATATATATATATGAAGTTAATCCAACAAAAGATATAAGAGGCAACTAATATCTTTTAATTAGTGAAACATCCGGATAAAGACTGAAGCTCAATATACTGGATAGAGCATTAATAGCATAATATAAAATGACATAATAAAATAAGGTGCGAATTAAATTTTATTAGAATTCAAAATTCAGGCAAAGTATATTAAAGTCCTTAACTCATGAGTTTTCAAAAATAATTCTTCTCCTCAGAGGACCATTACCGCAGTGACGTTACTGCAGGTGATAAAATTACACTTTGAAAATATATAAAAATATATACAAAAATACATAAAAGTACATAACACATCAAATATATCAAGCCAAAAACATACTTATTTGTTAAAGTTATAAAATCCATCCAAGTCATACAAATTAAAACATATTCAGGAAAGATATCCAAGAGGTTGATTGAAGATTGATCCAGGTATTGAGTGACAGTCCAAAAGCAAAAAAAATGAAAAAAATGAGAAACCGAAAAAGTTATCCAGTCGGGAAATACGTCCGCAATCGATGCAGTAAATTACAGTGAAAAATGCATCCAATGTTTGTTAATTAATACATTATAAATGAAACAAATCAAATAAAAAGTGTAATAAATTCACTTTGTGTTGAAATCATGATGTTCAAACTTCAGGATTCAAATGATTTGATCGGAGTAGCACAAACCAAAATTCACTGGTTAAATCGAAAAATCCGCTAAATCCGATTTGAATAGAATTAAATCAAACTGAGTCAATATATTCGGCCATTTCTTCTTCCGGGTCCGATAAAGATTATTCCAATGAATAAAGTTAAATTTGAAAGTAATCACTCTCCCACAAGCCAAGTAAACAGCACCCATTCTCGCCGATCAGAACGCAATACTAAAGTCGCAGACTGCCTTCTTTTTCAAACGACGTTATCCGAGCGGATGCTATATTTCGAAGTTAACAAAGAAGAAAACGTCATCACACATGACTTGGATGAATTTTATAACTTTAACAAATAAGTATGTTTTTGGCTTGATATATTTGATGTGTTATGTACTTTTATGTATTTTTGTATATATTTTTATATATTTTCAAAGTGTAATTTATCACCTGCAGTAACGTCACTGCGGTAATGGTCCTCTGAGGAGAAGAATTATCTTTGAAAACTCATGAGTTAAGGACGTTGAGATACTTTGCCTGAATTCTGAATTCTAATATAATTTGAATCGCACCTTATTTTATTATTTCATTATATATTATGCTATATATGCATATATATATATATATATATATATATATATATATATATATATATATATATATATATATATATATATTTATTTATGATACTTTTTAATGGAAATTTCAGGTTTATAGATTATCTTATATGTGTCGATGGTGGGGATGTTTTTCTTCAAACATAGAGGGATATCTATCTCCTAAACTTGGCCTTGAAACTATGCATAAAAAAAAAATGGCTACATTTCTGAATCATTCATTGGGTCCTATTTGAATTGTTTTCTTTAGGAAGCTTGCTTCCACCATATTTATGTACGATAACGTGTCTGCAATTAGGACACGAGGCAAGTGTATTTCTTCATCGTTTATATATCATCCCTAGAGATGATGGAAGCAGGTTTCCTAAGGGGACAATACAAATAGGGCATATATCACTCATTCATGCATGCATACACATACATGGACATATTACAACAGATTACATTGGTTGTCCCTAACATACATCAATGGACATATCACAACAGATTACAATGGTTGTCCCTAACATACATCAATTGACATATCACAACAGATTACATTGGTTGTCCCTAACATACATCAATGGACATATCACAACAGATTACATTGGTTGTCCCTAACATACATCAATGGACATATCACAACAGATTACAATGGTTGTTCCTAACATACATCAATGGACATATCACAACAGATTACATTGGTTGTCCCTAACATACATCAATGGACATATCACAACAGATTACAATGGTTGTCCCTAACATACATCAATGGACATATCACAACAGATTACATTGGTTGTTCCTAACATACATCAATGGACATATCACAACAGATTACATTGGTTGTCCCTAACATACATCAATGGGCATATCACAACAGATTACATTGGTTGTTCCTAACATACATCAATGGACATATCACAACAGATTACATTGGTTGTCCCTAACATACATCAATGGACATATCACAACAGATTACATTGGTTGTTCCTAACATACATCAATGGACATATCACAACAGATTACATTGGTTGTCCCTAACATACATCAATGGACATATCACAACAGATTACAATGGTTGTCCCTAACATACATCAATGGGCATATCACAACAGATTACAATGGTTGTCCCTAACATACATCAATGGACATATTACAACAGATTACAATGGTTGTTCCTAACATACATCAATGGACATATCACAACAGATTACAATGGTTGTCCATAACATACATCAATGGACATATTACAACAGATTACAATGGTTGTCCCTAACATACATCAATGGACATATCACAACAGATTACAATGGTTGTCCATAACATACATCAATGGACATATTACAACAGATTACAATGGTTGTCCCTAACATACATCAATGGACATATCACAACAGATTACAATGGTTGTCCATAACATACATCAATGGACATATTACAACAGATTACAATGGTTGTCCCTAACATACATCAATGGACATATTACAACAGATTACAATGGTTGTTCCTAACATACATCAATGGGTATATCACAACAGATTACAATGGTTGTCCATAACATACATCAATGGACATATCACAACAGATTACAATGGTTGTCCATAACATACATCAATGGACATATCACAACAGATTACAATGGTTGTCCATAACATACATCAATGGATATATCACAACAGATTACAATGGTTGTCCCTAACATACATCAAGGGACATATTACAACAGATTACAATGGTTGTTCCTAACATACATCAATGGACATATCACAACAGATAACAATGGTTGTTCCTAACATACATCAATGGGCATATCACAACAGATTACATTGGCTGTCCCTAACATACATCAATGGACATATCACAACAGATTACAATGGTTGTCCCTAACATACATCAATGGGCATATCACAACAGATAACAATGGTTGTTCCTAACATACATCAATGGACATATCACAACAGATTACATTGGTTGTCCCTAACATACATCAATGGACATATCACAACAGATTACAATGGTTGTCCCTAACATACATCAATGGGCATATCACAACAGATAACAATGGTTGTTCCTAACATACATCAATGGGCATATCACAACAGATTACATTGGCTGTCCCTAACATACATCAATGGACATATCACAACAGATTACAATGGTTGTCCCTAACATACATCAATGGACATATCACAACCGATTACAATGGTTGTTCCTAACATACATCAATAGGCATATCACAACAGATTATAATGGTTGTTCTTAACATACATCAATGGACATATCACAACAGATTACAATGGTTGTTCCTAACATACATCAATGGACATATCACAACAGATTACAATGGTTGTTCCTAACATACATCAATGGACATATTACAACAGATTACAATGGTTGTCCCTAACATACATTAATGGACATATTACAACAGATTACAATGGTTGTCCCTAACATACATTAATGGACATATCACAACAGATTACATTGGTTGTCCCTAATATACAGCAATGGGCATATCACAACAGATTACAATGGTTGTCCCTAACATACATCAATGGTCATATTACAACAGATTACAATGGTTGTCCCTAACATACATACATGGACATATTACAACAGATTACATTGGTTGTCCCTAATATACAGCAATGGGCATATCACAACAGATTACAATGGTTGTTCCTAACATACATCAATGGACATATCACAACAGATTACAATGGTTGTTCCTAACATACATCAATGGACATATTACAACAGATTACAATGGTTGTCCCTAACATACATTAATGGACATATTACAACAGATTACAATGGTTGTCCCTAACATACATTAATGGACATATCACAACAGATTACAATGGTTGTCCCTAACATACATTAATGGACATATTACAACAGATTACATTGGCTGTCCCTAACATACATTAATGGACATATCACAACAGATTACAATGGTTGTCCCTAACATACATCAATGGACATATTACAACAGATTACAATGGTTGTCCCTAACATACATTATTGGACATATTACAACAGATTACATTGGCTGTCCCTAACATACATTAATGGACATATCACAACAGATTACAATGGTTGTCCCTAACATACATCAATGGACATATCACAACAGATTACAATGGTTGTCCCTAACATACATTAATGGACATATTACAACAGATTACAATGGTTGTCCCTAACATACATCAATGGACATATTACAACAGATTACAATGGTTGTCCCTAACATACATTAATGGACATATTACAACAGATTACAATGGTTGTCCCTAACATACATTAATGGACATATTACAACAGATTACAATGGTTGTCCCTAACATACATTAATGGACATATTACAACAGATTACAATGGTTGTCCCTAACATACATTAATGGACATATCACAACAGATTACAATGGTTGTCCCTAACATACATTAATGGACATATTACAACAGATTACAATGGTTGTCCCTAACATACATTAATGGACATATCACAACAGATTACAATGGTTGTCCCTAACATACATTAATGGACATATTACAACAGATTACATTGGCTGTCCCTAACATACATTAATGGACATATCACAACAGATTACAATGGTTGTCCCTAACATACATCAATGGACATATTACAACAGATTACAATGGTTGTCCCTAACATACATTAATGGACATATTACAACAGATTACATTGGCTGTCCCTAACATACATTAATGGACATATCACAACAGATTACAATGGTTGTCCCTAACATACATCAATGGACATATCACAACAGATTACAATGGTTGTCCCTAACATACATTAATGGACATATCACAACAGATTACAATGGTTGTCCCTAACATACATCAATGGACATATTACAACAGATTACAATGGTTGTCCCTAACATACATACATGGACGTATTACAACAGATTACAATGGTTGTCCCTAACATACATTAATGGACATATTACAACAGATTACAATGGTTGTCCCTAACATACATTAATGGACATATCACAACAGATTACAATGGTTGTCCCTAACATACATTAATGGACATATTACAACAGATTACAATGGTTGTCCCTAACATACATTAATGGACATATCACAACAGATTACAATGGTTGTCCCTAACATACATTAATGGACATATTACAACAGATTACATTGGCTGTCCCTAACATACATTAATGGACATATCACAACAGATTACAATGGTTGTCCCTAACATACATCAATGGACATATTACAACAGATTACAATGGTTGTCCCTAACATACATTAATGGACATATTACAACAGATTACATTGGCTGTCCCTAACATACATTAATGGACATATCACAACAGATTACAATGGTTGTCCCTAACATACATCAATGGACATATCACAACAGATTACAATGGTTGTCCCTAACATACATTAATGGACATATCACAACAGATTACAATGGTTGTCCCTAACATACATCAATGGACATATTACAACAGATTACAATGGTTGTCCCTAACATACATTAATGGACATATTACAACAGATTACAATGGTTGTCCCTAACATACATACATGGACATATTACAACAGATTACAATGGTTGTCCCTAACATACATACATGGACGTATTACAACAGATTACAATGCTTGTCCCTAACATACATACATGGACATATTACAACAGATTACAATGGTTGTCCCTAACATACATACATGGACATATTACAACAGATTACAATGGTTGTCCCTAACATACATACATGGACATATTACAACAGATTACAATGGTTGTCCCTAACATACATACATGGACATATTACAACAGATTACAATGGTTGTCCCTAACATACATACATGGACATATTACAACAGATTACAATGGTTGTCCCTAACATACATACATGGACATATTACAACAGATTACAATGGTTGTCCCTAACATACATACATGGACATATTACAACAGATTACAATGGTTGTCCCTAACATACATACATGGACATATTACAACAGATTACAATGGTTGTCCCTAACATACATACATGGACATATTACAACAGATTACAATGGTTGTCCCTAACATACATACATGGACATATTACAACAGATTACAATGGTTGTCCCTAACATACATACATGGACATATTACAACAGATTACAATGGTTGTCCCTAACATACATACATGGACATATTACAACAGATTACAATGGTTGTCCCTAACATACATACATGGACGTATTACAACAGATTACAATGCTTGTCCCTAACATACATACATGGACATATTACAACAGATTACAATGGTTGTCCCTAACATACATACATGGACATATTACAACAGATTACAATGGTTGTCCCTAACATACATACATGGACATATTACAACAGATTACAATGGTTGTCCCTAACATACATACATGGACATATTACAACAGATTACAATGGTTGTCCCTAACATACATACATGGACATATTACAACAGATTACAATGGTTGTCCCTAACATACATACATGGACATATTACAACAGATTACAATGGTTGTCCCTAACATACATACATGGACGTATTACAACAGATTACAATGGTTGTCCCTAACATACATACATGGACATATTACAACAGATTACAATGGTTGTCCCTAACATACATACATGGACGTATTACAACAGATTACAATGCTTGTCCCTAACATACATACATGGACATATTACAACAGATTACAATGGTTGTCCCTAACATACATACATGGACATATTACAACAGATTACAATGGTTGTCCCTAACATACATACATGGACATATTACAACAGATTACAATGGTTGTCCCTAACATACATACATGGACGTATTACAACAGATTACAATGGTTGTCCCTAACATACATACATGGACATATTACAACAGATTACAATGGTTGTCCCTAACATACATACATGGACGTATTACAACAGATTACAATGCTTGTCCCTAACATACATACATGGACATATTACAACAGATTACAATGGTTGTCCCTAACATACATACATGGACATATTACAACAGATTACAATGGTTGTCCCTAACATACATACATGGACATATTACAACAGATTACAATGGTTGTCCCTAACATACATCAATGGACGTATTACAACAGATTACAATGCTTGTCCCTAACATACATACATGGACATATTACAACAGATTACAATGGTTGTCCCTAACATACATACATGGACATATCACAACAGATTACAATGGTTGTCCCTAACATACATCAATGGGCATATCACAACATATTACAATGGTTGTTCCTAACATACATCAATGGACATATTACAACAGATTACAATGGTTGTCCATAACATACATCAATTGGCATATCACAACAGATTACAATGGTTGTTCCTAACATACATCAATAGGCATATCACAACAGATTATAATGGTTGTTCTTAACATACATCAATGGACATATTACAATAGATTACAATGGTTGTTCCTAACATACATCAATGGGCATATCACAACAGATTACAATGGTTGTCCATAACATACAGCAATGGACATATTACAATAGATTACAATAGTTGTTCCTAACATACATCAATTGGCATATCACAACAGATTACAATGGTTGTCCATAACATACATCAATGGACATATTACAACAGATTACAATGGTTGTTCCTAACATACATCAATGGACATATCACAACAGATTACAATGGTTGTTCCTAACATACATCAATGGGCATATCACAACAGATTACAATGGTAGTTCCTAACATACATCAATGGACATATCACAACAGATTACAATGGTTTTTCCTAACATACATCAATGGACATATCACAACAGATTACAATGGTTGTTCCTAACATACATCAATGGGCATATCACAACAGATTACAATGGTTGTTCCTAACATACATCAATGGGCATATCACAACAGATTACAATGGTTGTTCCTAACATACATCAATGGACATATCACAACAGATTACAATGGTTGTCCCTAACATACATCAATGGCCATATCACAACAGATTACAATGGTTGTCCCTAACATACATCAATGGGCATATCACAACAGATTACAATGGTTGTTCCTAACTTACATCAATGGTCATATCACAACAGATTACAATGGTTGTTCCTAACATACATCAATGGACATATCACAACAGATTACAATGGTTGTTCCTAATATACATCAATGGGCATATCACAACAGATTACAATGGTTGTTCCTAACATACAACAATGGGCATATCACAACAGATTACAATGGTTGTTCCTAACATACATCAATGGGCATATCACAACAGATTACAATGGTTGTTCCTAACATACATCAATGGGCATATCACAACAGATTACAATGGTTGTTCCTAACTTACATCAATGGACATATCACAACAGATTACAATGGCTGTCCCTAACATACACTAATAGACATATCACAACAGATTACAATGGTTGTCCATAACATACATCAATGGGCATATTGATACCTTTCTAATTACTAAATGAATGTTAATATAAAGTATTTTTTTAAAATTAATTACATTAACCTACTTCTTTCATTTCAAGGACGAAATGTGTCTTTTTGTACCCATACTTGAAACTCAGTGACCACATGCATACAGTAATTACATTCTTACTGTGCAATCAAATGTTTCAGGCAGTAGTATTTAAACTCCCAAGACATTTCTGTTTTTTTACATTTTAATTTCTTAGTGTTGAGCATGATTTTCTACCGAGAGCTGCTTTAAAAATAGTTTACATTATCAGGGTGTTATCTCTTTGGATAGATGGTCACTTAATTTCGACTTGTGATATAATAAAACGTATCTTACCTTTGAAATGAAGGGGTGTAAAGTAATTGAAGTGATGAAAAAACGATGTATAATTTATATTAACGTTAATTTATCATTTATATTAACATTAATTTATTATAATATTTACGCTAATTTATTAATTTCATTGAAATAAGATGCTTCTCTGATTTTTAATGAATAAAGTACTATGAGCGATTAAAAACTATATATGTTTATAAAAAAATACTTTAGATTAACATTTAGTTATTAATTAATAAATACTTCAAAGTTTCAATGAAATTAATAAATCCTTCAAAGTTTCATTGAAATTAATAAATACTTTAAAATTTCATTAAAATTAATAAATACTTCAAAATTTCATAAAAATTATAAATACTTCAAAATTTCATTACAATTAATAAATACTTCAAATGTACATTAAAATAATTAAATACTTTAAAATATCATTAAAATTAATAAATACTTCAAAATTTCAATAAAATTAATAAATACTTCAAAATTTCAATAAAATTAATAAATACTTCAAAATTTCATTAAACCTAATAAATACTTCAAAATGTAATTGAAATTATTAAATGCTTCAAAATATCATTTAAATAAATACATACTTTAAAATGTCATTAATTTTATAAATACTTCAAAATATCATCAAAATATATAAATACTTCAAAAGTACATTAAAATTAATAAATACTTTAAAATTTCATTAACATTAATTATTGCGTATATACATTTACATCACAAACTATTCCCAAATGGTCACCCATTTAGTACTGATCAGGGTCGACGTCGCTTAACTAACGGAAGCCGGTGCGTTAATATGATTATCTCTATAAAGTTAAGTAGGTTTATAGCTTTATACATTTATATATTTGTATGCAGAGGATTCGCTTCTAAACTAAGTAACTGATTATCATGAATTTTGGGACACAGTTGCTAAGCGTAAAGGGTGCAGAAGTGGGTTATATTTAGTTTTATATAGTTATATGGGTACTTATATCGATCTTGATCCAGTTTTCGCGAGTTTCTTGTCGGAAGCGTTCGGCTATCCTACGCAAACGCCCGAGAGATGACGAGCCGATTTGTACCAGACGACAATTTTGATACGATGCTGCGTCCTATGATTTTAAGTTATATTTTCAAGAAATTTTCTAAAAGAAACAAAAACAAAACAAGCGAAACATAGCGAAGTTACTGTTATCAAATAAATATTTTTTGTTATTTTGATACGTTGCTGCGTCCTATAATTTTTAGTTATAGTTGCAAGAAATTTTTTAAACAACAAAACAAATAAAACAAGCAAAACAGAGCGAAGTTACTGTTATCAAATAAATATTTTTAACCCTAACCCTAAACCCTAACCCTAAACCCTAACCCTAACCCTAACCCTAACCTTAACCCTTACCCTAACCTAAACCTAAACCTAACCCCTAACCCTAACCCTAACCCTAAACCCTATCCCTTACCCTAACCCTAACCTTAACTCTAACCCTAAACCCTAACTCTAACCCTAACCCTAACCCTAACCCTAACCTAACCTAAACCCTAAACCCTAAACCTAACCCTAACCATAACCCTAATCCTAAACCCTAAACCCTAAACCCTAAACCCTGAACCCTAAACCTAAACCTAAATTCTAACCCTGACCCTAACCCTTAACCCTAACCCTAAACCCTAACCATAACCCTATCAACAACAAAAAATAAAACATTAAAATCATAGGACGCAGCACCGTATCAAAATTATCGTCGGGTACAAATCGGGTCGTCATCTCTCGGGCGTTTGCGTAGGACAGCCGAACGCTTCCGACAAGAAACTCACGGAAACTGGGTCAAGATCGATATAAGTACCGTTAAATGTAAAGGGGGTAAAAATTGTGTGGAAATCCTTTGTGAAAATTCAGATACCTCCGATATTTTAATATTTTAACAATAGGTATTAGACATCAATCAAAAAATCTCCTAAATTTCAGTTGCTTTTTAGTATTTTTAAGGGTTTTTAAGCTTCCCATTTGAAAATTCGGGTATCTTTTACTTTACTCTGCAGGGTCGTGAACGGGGTCAAAAAAACGAACGAGAAAGTGTTTAAAAACATAAATATGCAACAAGTAAAGGCGACCTACGTCGAGAATAGATATTTTCCTACGTAGCTATGACATTTATTTGTATTTTACGTGGTATACATGGGTTTTTATTAGATGTAAAAAAAAAATTCTTTTTTTTGCACAAAAATAAAATGGCGGCCGGTCGTGATTCTCTTACATACCCCCCTTCGATCGCCATCTTGGATTTGTGCGATGTTGGTGTGACGAATAATTCAATTTCTAATAAATAGCAATTGGAACGGGTTAAAATACAAACAAATGCCACAGATAAGTTTGAAAATAACTTTTATCGGCTACAGTTACTTTTATTTGTTGTATATTTGTTTTTTGAGCGTTTTTAGTCTGCTGAGTAAAGTAAAAGATACCCGAAAATTCACATATATTAGATTTGCATTGAATTTAATCCGTAGTTATTAGACACTAATAGAGCAAAGTTCCTTGAATTTCAATTTCTTCTTAAGACCCCTCAAGCTTAAGCTTTTAATTTTAGACATTTTTTTAGAATCAAAATCATATGAAGGATTTTGATTAAAATTTAAACAAATATTCTAGACATAAGGTTTTGTATCATTATATCTAGATTCTAATATTCGTATGTTTATTTACCTCCTCTCCAGAAGGTTAGGCACAAGGCCAGTTTTATCTTACTCCCACAAGGTAAGATGTGACCCAAGGTCGGGTCGGGAAAGTGGGACTTGAAAAGCCAGCCCCCGATAAGGTGAGCACTCTGGCCATTAAAAATTGCCTGGGCAACCCCGTCGGCATTACACGGTAGGGGCGCCTCAGGCAGAAAGCAATAAACTTACTCCTCCCCAAAGAGGGGAGGCAAAGCCTGGGAGGATGGACATCCTAGAACTTCACAGAACAAACCCAGAGACCGGCGGAACTAAGACCCGAAGGCGAAGACGATACTGGTCTCTAGGGTGTAGTATCCATCGGAACAGATACTACACTTTGATCTTGGCAAAAATACTGTTTGAACTTCCTTATATACTGTTACAAAAAGTCGCTCAGACACCAGACGGGTTTTACAATTTACATATTTCTTTTAAACTTCTAATAAATTAAGGACAAGACGACACCGGTCCATAGGGTGCAGTATTCATCGGAACAGATACTACACTTTCTTCTTAGCCAAAAGGCCAGATAAGTATTGTAATATTCGTATGGGGACATTAAAGTGGTGCAAAAGTGTTCTGTATATGAAATTTTATTTTAGCCGTCTAGTATTCTAGTGGAATAAAGAAATACGATGTCACAAAATGGCTGAAAAGTTTCAGCCAGTTCGTAACATCACTATATGAAGCCTAGGTCGCCTGGAAACCGGCTTTAAGTCCCCCGAACTTCACATGCTTGAAAACTTACGCCTTGTTGACTGCTTACGTGTGTTGTTTTGTTATACGTTTTGGCAGATAAAATGTGTCTTTCTCTGAAAAACCGACGTTGGCAGACAATGAAATCGCGAAGACAGAAGTTGAAGGGAAATAACAAAATAATTAGCCGGTGAAAATGTCATCAAAATAATCTTTAGGGGAAAGATGAACAGGAAGAAAAGAGCAGGAAGGAGATGAGGGGGGGCGAATAATGAATGAGGAAAAAAAAGGGGAATTAAAGAGCTGGGTCCTTATCAAAGACACGGCGGGAAGGAGAAAGTTGTTAGGGAAAAGAAAACAATTGTTTGGGATCAGCGAAAATGAACAAATATAGAAAAAGGAAATTGAACAAAATGGCGTCGAAAGAGGCGGAGATCGCATTGTGGGGACGAGAACTGGTAAAAATAAAGGGAACAGGAAGTAACAAATGGACGACACACTCTCCACTTCCGAATGGTTCTAATTTCTGTGTCAAGTGATCCGTTATCCGTTTTTACTAAAACGACTACCCGTTAAATTTTCAAGGGACAGTGAACTCGTGGCTCCCTTTTATTTCTACTGAGAATATCTGCTTAGAGCGTGGTTG
>OY744555.1:32076691-32091691 GCA_963556195.1 Sepiola atlantica | reverse complement strand
AGTTAGCAAGCCAGCCTAGGGAGAGACGGTTGTTGTCTTTTATAAGGCATGAAGCTACTCAGTGTACGAGGCAAAAAAGAACTAAAAATGATTAACGCAAAGACAGGAGATGCCTATTGACCTTAGTCTTGAAAATAGGTAGGAGGAAAATAGTCAGCAGGAAGAAAGTTACACACGCTTACAGTTCTTGGAATGAAGCTACTGGAATAGGAAGCTGTATTACAATGAGGTATAAAAACAGCGAATTGATGGAGACCACTAGACCAACGAGTCAAACGAGATGGAACATAGGTAGGAGGAAAACAGTCAGCAGGAAGAGAGTTACACACGCTTACAGTTCTTGGAATGAAGCTACTGGAATATGAAGCAATATTACAATGAAGTATAAAAACAGCGAATTGATGGAGACCACTAGACAAACGAGTCAAACGAGATGGAACATAGGTAGGAGGAAAACAGTCAGCAGGAAGAGAGTTACACAAGCTTACAGTTCTTAGAATGAAGCTACTGGAATAGGAAGCTGTATTACAATGAGGTATAAAAACAGCGAATTGATTAAGACCACTAGACCAACGAGTCAAACGAGATGGAACATAGGTAGGAGGAAAACAGTCAGCAGGAAGAGAGTTACACACGCTTACAGTTCTTGGAATGAAGCTACTGGAATATGAAGCTGTATTACAATGATGTATAAAAACAGCGAATTGATTGAGACCACTAGACCAACGAGTCAAACGAGATGGAACATAGGTAGGAGGAAAACAGTCAGCAGGAAGAGAGTTCCACAAACTTACATTTCTTGGAATGAAGCTACTGGAATAGGAAGCTGTATTACAATGAAGTATAAAAACAGCGAATTGATGGAGACCACTAGACAAACGAGTCAAACGAGATGGAACAACGGTAGGAGGAAAACAGTCAGCAGGAAGAGAGTTCCACAAACTTACAGTTCTTGGAATAAAGCTACTGGAATAGGAAGCTGTATTACAATGAAGTATAAAAACAGCGAATTGATGGAGACCACTAGACAAACGAGTCAAACGAGATGGAACAACGGTAGGAGGAAAACAGTCAGCAGGAAGAGAGTTCCACAAACTTACAGTTCTTGGAATAAAGCTACTGGAATAGGAAGCTGTATTGTATCGGGTTAAAAAATAGCGATTTGGTGAATACTAACGGGTCAAACGAGCTGGAACAAAAGAAGCGAGGAATAGATGAGAAAATTCTGAAGAATAAATGCCATTACAGTATTTATAGAAAAGACTGAGACTAGCAACATAACGTATGTGAGAGAGAACGTGTAGAGAAATTACAGATACGCTTCTTAACCTTGTCGAGAATTTACCAGCCCAAATATGACTCCATACATGGTCAAATTGTAGATTTGTAGAGATAGAGAATAGCTTCAAGTATGAGAAAGTGTTTGGAGGAATAGAGAGAACGGACTTTACGAGCAGCAAAAGAAATTGTGGATTAACTTACGAATACAGGAAGGGGAATCTGGCTGCGTAAATATTCTCTGGGAGCGAGAAGGTTGAGAAGAGAATAAATACTAATTAATCTCTATATATATATCCTTCTATCTCTCATTCTCTCTCTCTCTCCCTTTCTCTCTCTCCCTCTCTCCCTCTCGCTCCTTCTCTCTCTCTCCCTCTCTGTCTCACCTTTTCTCTCTCCTTCTCTCTCTCCCTACCTCTCTCTCCCTCTCTTTCTCCCCCTCCCCCCCCTCTCTCCTTCTCTCTTTCTCCCTCTCTTTCTCCCCCCCCCCTCTGTCTCCTCTCTCTCCTTCTCTCTTTCTCCCTCTCTCTCTCTCTTCTCTCTCCTTCTCTCTCTCCCTCCCTTCCTCTCTCCCCCTCTCTCTCCCCTCCCCCTCTCTCTCCTTCTCTCTCTCGCCCTCTCTCCCCCCTTCTCTCTCTTCCTCCCTCTCTCTCCATCTCTCCCCTCTCTCTCTCCTTCTCTCTCTTTTCTCTCCCTCCCTCTCTCTCTCCCTCTATCTCTCGCCTTATTTCACTACGTTAAATTATTTTTCGTAAATAGAATTCTTTTTCATTTTCCTTTCAGCATTTTACGCTATTGCTTTTAAGATTCCAATAAATAATCGATTAACAGTTAATCATGAAACTAATGTGTAAGTCACGAAGATACGAGAAACACATAGAGATTATTCAGTGTCGCATTACTTTTCTGAACTCCGTCTTTATCCGGTGAGAAAATACTCATAACACCAAAGACTCGACCACAGGCACTGGCAAAACAATACCCGGATGTGAAAAATCTGAAAAGAAAAAGAATTCGACAAAAATAGGTAACCTTTTTTTTTTGCTGCTTGTGCTGTTCAGCGGCCGTACGAAAAAATTATTTTTTATAAAAACAATATTATATACTTATTCAGCGTTATATTCTTACTCACTGTACAAAAAAGTAGAAAAAATTATCCACTGGAATTTTAATTACAAGTATTTTTCCATTCTGCGTATCATAACAGCGATTCGTTCAGTAAGCGTCCATCTTTTTTCTTAAAAATAATTCAAGGGCAGATAATTCGCAAGGGAGATAATCACGCAATTAAAAAAAACAACTACATCTATAAAAATTAAATTTATTCCAATAAAACATTTCGTTATAATGCAATAAATTAATTTAATTTCGTTTATTTACTTTCATTTTGTTTTATCGGAATAAATTTAGTTTTTATATATGTAACAATGTGAGCAGTAGTTCGAATAATACAAATAATACAACTCCCCATCTGTTCTCATCTTGGGTGTTTTTATTACAACGTTTCGGCCGATGTAACCTCCGACCTTCTTCAGGTGTACTTTGTCGTAAGGCTAGAAGAACACCGGAAAGCTGTAATACGTGGAGAAATCGAAAAGTCGGGTATGGCTGACCACATATGGAAGGAAAAGGGAAACCATCTACCCTTATGGGATGAAGTAAAAGTTATAGATAGATGAGAACGGTGGAGAGTAAGACGACCCAAAGAAGCAGCACATATGTTAGGCGACAATGACCTCCTAAGCAGACCTAGTATAGAATTCAATACAATATGGGAACCTATAATTATAAATAATAGATAAGTAGTGATCTATAGTGATAAGTAGTTAGATACAAAAACAAGAATAGGTTTGAGGCTCCCAAAATTCATACTAGAATTGTCCGCAAGGACCCGTTGCGCAGTAGATATAGTACTAAGTATAATTCAGTCATCTGAAGGTTGAAGGTTCAATCCTCACTGGGGGTGATACAAAGAATTGCGAATTACTTCTGTCTAGTCGTGGCAGATGGAACGAGAACATGCTACCCCGTGGATTAAATAAAGGGTTCCGTTCGAAATTCCGTCCTGATTCCCGAGTTCGACAGAAAGATTCCCGAGTTCGACAAGGTACACCTTAAGAAGGTTGGAGGTTACATCGGCCGAAACGTTGTGATAAAAACACACCAAAGATGAGAACAGTAGTCCGAATATACCAAATTCTACAAATTATAATCTCTATTACCTTGAGGTGTTCAATTTTAGTGAGGATTTAATGTGTAAATTCCTTGCCCACTTTGATTTAACATTTCCTTCTAAATTTGTTATTTTTTTTTAAATATCGAAGACCAAATTTAAGTACTACCTATTGCATGATGTCGAATAAAAAAAGTACGGCCTATTGTTTTTTCTCCCCGTCTACCGTGTTGGCGAATGTTTTAAATTAAAAAAAAAAAGAAAAAAGTGGTAGAATGGGATCGAACGCTTAAACTGGCGATAAAGAAACCTGTCTTCTTACCGATTGGGCCACGGATTCGGGTTAAAAATATAAGTGAAAATCGGCCAATTAACCTAAGCTTGATTACCAGGAAAATAATAAATAAGAACCGTGTTTTGTGAAAATTAAACTATGTGTATTAGTTCCCGGTGTCGATGAGTAGAGTGACAGTACATAATTGTTAGGGAGAAAAGTTTTTGCTACCACCTATATGGAGTTGGTTTTTCGGAGAGACATTGATGGTGGGCCAAATGTAATATTTAGTGTTAAGTAGAAAAAAATAATAACAAATTTACTAAAACACGCTCGAGTGAATAAGTGTAGTATAGTGGTGAGTTTAGTAGCCTGTGATGCATGTGGTTATTTTCCTATACTCCGAGAAGGTACAGGGGAAAATCGTCTCTACTTTATATATTAGATCTAAAACACTTTTTAAAAATACTATTTAATTTTTAGAGAAATGCTCAGTTGGCTATGTAAGTTAAATATCGATGGTCAATTGATCGAAATTCCGACGAGACATTTGTAAACAAAATTTCGACGTATCAGAAGGGGCGACCCTTAGTCAGCATTCCGCTATTCCGAATTCATAGCAGCAAGCCGCAATCAATAGACTCTCTCTTCTGCACCAAACAGTCATAATTTAAAAAAAAAATCAAAATCTTTTTCATGTGAAACTTTATAACTAAAACTTGTTGGAAGGAAAAGTTTCGTACTTTTATTTTAATCAATTTGTTTTAGAAAAATAACTAATCAAATAGGGAATTCGATTATTTTTCGGAAAATATCAAATGATTTTGTTAAGGTAATGGAGAAATGTCTTTAGAAAATTCCCAGCTTCGATAAGCTCCTAGGACGGACTTTCACTTCAGACCTAAGATGGAAGACTTACATCCAATCCATCGCTAAGTTCGCTGAAAATATAATTGGATCATTCTATCGCTCCAGAAAGTCCCTAACAGCTGATGCAATCCTCTACCTGTATAAGAAGTAGACACGTCTTAAATTAGAGTACTGGTGGCACATCTTAGGAGGTGCCACTCAGGACATTCCTTCTTACCTTGACAGGGTACAAAATCTACTTCGGAATCTGGTGGGAGTGATGCTAGTCTTTCTCTACTCAATCGTTATTTTCATAGTAGGTGCTCGACTGAGCTCCAATCTCTGGTTCTCCCCCCCCCCTGTAAAACATTCACAGCAAAAACTCGTCTAGCTACAACCACTGTAAATAATTTTTGTTTTTTTCTCTGTGTACCAAAAAACTAAACGGAACTTCCATGAACAAAGTTTCTTTCCAATTTTTGGAATGCAATATCACGGGGCTGCTTCCGAGCTGACTACAACATGGTCGTCTTCAATTCAAATGCTGACAAATTTTTGTCGAGCCGTCCACTTGAATAATCAAATTCTGCCTATTTCACCCATCGTTTCAAATCCTCTCATAATATTGTCCATCGCCAACCGACAATCTCATTAATCCTTATCCTCGAGTGGCTTTGTAAGTGGTGATTCATTTGTTCAACAATTAAAATCACTTATAGTTTAGCAAAATATAATCATTTTTTTAGTTTGATTAACTATTCAGTTGGAACAGTCTTCATTTGCAACGCCATCTTTTAGATAGAAAAACTACAGGCATTCATTTTCAGGGCCAATAAAGTCTAGCCTTACTCGCTTGGCCTTTTGGCTAAGATCAAAGTGTAGTATCTGTTCCGATGGATACTGCACTCCATAGACTGGTATTGTCTTGGTCTTCGGGTCTTGATTTACGCCTGTCTATGGGAACTTTCCTGTGCAGTTCTAGGAGGTCCACCCTCCCAGGCTTCGCCTCCCTTCTTTGGGAAGGAGTAAGTTTATTGCTTACTGTCTGAGGCGCCCCTACCAGGGAATGCCGACGGGGCTGCCCAGGCAATTTTTAAATGGCCAGAGTGCTCACCTATCGAGCGCTGGCTTATCTAATCCCACTTTCCCGACCTTGTGTCACATCTTACCTTGTGGGAGGTAGATAAATATATACTCGCTTGAGAGGGTGGACTTTCTAGAACTGCACAGGTCAGACCCATAGACCGGCGTAAATCAAGCCTCGAAGCCCAAGCCAATACCAGTCTATGGAGTGCAGTATCCATCGGAACAGATACTACACTTTGATCTTAGCCAAAAAAAACTGGCCTTGTGCCTAAACCCCTAGCGAGGAGGTAAATAAATAAACATTTAACACTTTCTCGGCCTTTTGGCCAAGATCAAAGTGTAGTATCTGTTCTGATGGATACTGCACCCCATAGACTGGTATTGTCTTGGCCTTCGGGGCTTGATTTACGCCTGTTTATGGGGCTGTCCTGTGCAGTTCTAGGAGGTCCTTCCAGGCTTCGCCTCCCCTCTTTGGGGAGGAGTAAGTTTATTGCTTACTGCCTGAGGTACCCCTACCGGGGAATGCCGACGGGGCTGCCCAGGCAATTTTTAATGGTCAGAGTGTTCACCTCTCGGGCGCTGGCTTTTCAAACCCCACTTTCCCGACCCGACATTGGGTCACATCTTACTTGTGGGAGTAAGATAAAAACTGTCATTGTGCCTAACTCCTGGAGAGGAGTAAATCAATACTCGATTCAAACCGGTAGTAACTTCTTCTTCACTTTTCCCCCCTCACCCTAACACAATGATAGATGTTGATTAATTCAATCAAACTTTTACTTTCTTTGCATTGTTTTGCTTTGCTTTGTGTGTGTATGCGCACACACGTGTCTAATGGAAAGGTGGACAAAAAAGGATTTCGAAACCCTAACCCTAACCCTAACCCCTAATCGTAACCCTAACTCTAAACCCTAACCCTAACCCTAAACCCTAATCGTAACCCTAACCCTAAACCCTAATCGTAACCATAACGCTAAACCCTAACCCTAACCCTAACCCCTAATCGTAACCCTAACTCTAAACCCTAACCCTAACCCTAAACCCTAATCGTAACCCTAACCCTAAACCCTAATCGTAACCATAACGCTAAACCCTAACCCTAACCCTAACCCCTAATCGTAACCCTAACTCTAAACCCTAACCATAACCCTAAACCCTAATCGTAACCCTAAACCCTAACCATAACCCTAAACCCTAATCGTAACCGTAACCCTAAACCCTAATCGTAACCCTAACTCTAAACCCTAATTGTAACCTAAACCTTAAACCCTAATCGTAACCCTAACTCTAACCCCTAACCCTAACCCTAAACCTTAATCGTAACCATAACCCTAAACCGTAATCGTAACCCTAAACCCTAATCGTAACCCTAACCCTAAACCCTAATCGTAACCCTAAACCCTGATCGTAACCCTAACCCTAAACCCTAATCGTAACCCTAAACCCTAATCGTAACCCTAACCCTAAACCCTAACCGTTACCCTAAACCCTAATCGAAACCCTAACTCTAAACCCTAATCGTAACCCTAACGCTAAACCCTAATCGTAACCCTAACCCTAAACCCTAATCGTAACCCTACCCTAAACCCTAATCGTAACCCTACCCTAAACCCTAATCGTAACCGTAACTCTAAACCCTAACCCTAACCATACATTTGTTAAATCAAGTTAAGTATAACAAAAATGCAGAACATTTTAACAACAAACTAGTAAAACTTATTCTTTCGTGTGAATCAGATGATTCTGGTGTTGGCATTAGTTTCCCCGATGTTCTTCTAGTCAGAAATCTTTTTGGAAAGACATCGAGTACTTACGGGAAGGACCACGAGAAGGTTGCCAACATCCCTAAGTGAAAGTTTTACTGTGGAACCGACTGGATTCGAACTCGGAACACCCAGGTCTTCAGTCCGTGTCGATATCCACTTAATCACCGGCACCTCCCAAACCGATAGTAATTCCATGCAATTGTGAATAGGCTAAGTCACATTAAGTTGATGACGTTTTAAATTGGAGCTGGTCTCAACAACAGGCTAATCCACGGGCGGTCGAGGTAAAACCACACAGATACACTGGTTGGCAACACCAGCGGCTATATTTCTATTCAGGAGTGGGGGTGGGGGATTTAAAAAAACTGGGTTACAGCTGAAGAGACATAGGTGGCTATTTAGCTTACAACTTCACCAAGTATATCCATTAGAGCCGAAGTGGTACACAAATGAGTCCCTTTGATCTCTTTTATTTCAAGTAGGCACTGTTGGTAGATAGCGAGAAAGAACAAAAAAAGAAACCTTTTTTTGTTGTTATTGTTTTTTGGGTTTTTTTTCTTGTGTGCTTGTTCATCCCCCTGTCCCTGGTCTCTCTACACTATCCTTGGTCCACTTCTTCATTTCGTTCTCTCTCTCTCTCTTATCTCCTCCTCCTTCTAATACTCTCTTGCTCCGCCTCCTCCTCCTCCTTTTCTTTCAACGATATGTTATTCTTGTGTGTTTCACTGAGAGACAGTGCGGATCAAGTGGCCGGCCGCTCACTGAGATACATTTTGCCTCCAGGTGTGCCAGCGTTCAATTCTGGACTTGAGCGCCCAACACTCGGTCAACGAGAATCATTTTTGTCATCTTCGTACATCTTCTGCACAATGGATTCTGCCGAACGCATCGTGTGTATGCCGTTGATGCTTCTGCTACCAATACCACTCCCTGTTAATGATGGTCAGAGAATAGTTCTTGAGGAGGGAGAACATTTCTACATTTTCAAGAGATGTAACTTCTTTTGCCTTTGGCAAAGTTAAATTGGTAAATAAGCTTGCCAAAGCTTTTGCTAGTTCAAAGAGAAAGGATATCTCAATGGAAAAGTCACAGAGAAACAGCGTAGAAACCAGAAGTAGGGGTAATTGAAAATGCATTTGATGTTTATTTTCTAGTTTCATAAGCCAGATACAAATAATATTAAATGATTTTCACAAGTAAATTGATCTTGTTAAATATTTAATAATGACTAGCGGGACCCGTGTAAATTACACGAAATGATGTTTTCAATACTAACAAGCCGCGCATGCGTGGTCCCCCGTCTGTATGTGACTCGATGTGACGAGTGTTAAATGCAATAAATTTGGGCAATTTGGGGCATTTTTTACCCCCCCTTTGATCCCCTGGGGGCGCGAACCAAAATTTTTCTGAGATCAAGGGTGCTCATTTTCTATCCAGAAAAATTGCCTCTACATTTTAGTCAAGTTTCAGAAAAATTGAATGGATGGATCAAACGTTATGGGAGAAAAGGGTAATTTTTGCCATTTTGGGGGCTTTTGACCCCTGGAGGCGCGAACCAGATTTTTTCCATGGTCAGCGATACTTCTTTTATATTAGGAACAAGTGCCTCCACATTTTGGCCAAGTTTCAGAGAAATTGAATGGATGGATGAAAAGTTATGGGGCAAAAAATGTCATTTTTTGCCATTTCGGGGCCTTTTGACCCCTCTGGGGGGGGGGGGCAACCAGATTTTTTTTCAAAAATCGGAGAATGTCACTTTCTAACCTGACCAAAGTTACAACTTCATGCAAAATTTCAGAGAAATTCAATGGATGGTTGCGGAGAAAAATCCGGACGGACGGACATGCCTCAAAACATAAGTCCCCCGATTTATAAAATCGGGGGACCAATTATCTTGTTCCTAACCTATAAAAGCGATTTCGTGTCCGTCCGTCCGTCAGACTTTTTTTTCTCGATTTGATCGATCGACTAATTCCGATTTCGACGACTAAACCGTACTTTGTAAATGCTTTAGATTAAATTAAATTTGGCTCCAATTCATAAGTAGCATACAAAGATTCGGAAGGTCGTTGCTTTTGATGTAAGCGTGACACACAAAATAAGACACACGCTATCATATTGATATGTGTCCTTCCGGTCTTCCCCTTCCTCCCTACCTACGCCCCCCCCTTCGATGTAGAAAAAAATCTGAGAAGTTGGTTGGGATCGAACTATAAACCAGTCGGGCCGAAGTCAAAAATCCTACGTCGCTAACCATTGCGTCGAAGGGAAATACTTGAAAATATTACGAAAATTAGGTCGCTTGAATGCTTTTCCAAATCTAGTTGCGACACGCATACGCAGAGCTTTTGATGTAAGCGTGACACACAAACGCACACGCGATCGTATTAATATGTAGAATATTGTTTATCTTACTAAAAGTAAGAAAAAGTCTGATTATTTTTAAGTTCAAATGTTTTGCAGGAAATCAAATATTCAAAGCTGTCTTTCTGACTAAGTATTTATATCCAAAATTACTTATGTTTTTGTACTATCAAATATTTGGTCGGTTGTCTTATTTGGATTTTTCGGACTACTGTTGTAAAATTCGCACAACGTTTCGACCGATATAACCTCCGACCTTCTTTAGGTGCGTCTTGTCGAACTAGCAGACCTAGTATGGAATTTAATATAATATGAGAACTACTAATTATAATATGAGAACTACTAATTATAATATGAGAACTATTAATTATAATAGGAAAACTATTAATTATAATATGAGAACTATTAATTATAATATGAGAACTATAAATTATAATATGAGAACTATTAATTATAATAGGAGAACTATTAATTATAATATGAGAACTATTAATTATAATATGAGAACTATTAATTATAATATGAGAACTATTAATTATAATAGGAGAACTATTAATTATAATATGAGAACTGTTAATTATAATATGAGAACTATAAATTATAATAGGAGAACTATTAATTATAATATGAGAACTATTAATTATAATATGAGAACTATTAATTATAATATGAGAACTATTAATTATAATAGGAGAACTATTAATTATAATATGAGAACTATTAATTATAATATGAGAACTATTAATTATAATATGAGAACTATTAATTAAAATATGAGAATTATTAATTATAATATGAGAACTATTAATTATAATATGAGAATTATTAATTATAATATGAGAACTATTAATTATAATATGAGAACTACTAATTATAATAGGAAAACTATTAATTATAATATGAGAACTATTAATTATAATATGAGAATTATTAATCATAATATGAGAACTATTAATTATAATATGAGAACTACTAATTATAATAGGAAAACTATTAATTATAATAAGAAAACTATTAATTATAATATGAGAATTATTAATTATAATATGAGAACTATTAATTATAATATGAGAACTATTAATTATAATAGGAAAACTATTAATTATAATATGAGAACTATTAATTATAATATGAGAATTATTAATTATAATATGAGAACTATTAATTATAATATGAGAACTACTAATTATAATAGGTAAACTATTAATTATAATATGAGAACTATTAATTATAATATGAGAACAATTAATTATAATATGAGAACTACTAATTATAATAGTAAAACTATTAATTATAATATGAGAATTATTAATTATAATATGTGAACAATTAATTATAATATGAGAACTATTAATTATAATATGAGAACTACTAATTATAATAGGAAAACTATTAATTATAATATGAGAACTATTAATTATAATATGAGAACAATTAATTATAATATGAGAACTATTAATTATAATATGAGAACTATTAATTATAATATGAGAACTATTAATTATAATATGAGAACTATTAATTATAATATGAGAACTATTAATTATAATATGAGAACTATTAATTATAATATGAGAACTACTAATTATAATATGAGAACTATTAATTATAATATGAGAACAATTAATTATAATATGAGAACTACTAATTATAATAGGAAAACTATTAATTATAATATGAGAATTATTAATTATCATATGTGAAAAATTAATTATAATGTGAGAACTACTAATTATAATAGGAAAACTATTAATTATAATATAAGAATTATTAATTATAAATGGGAACAATTAATTATAATATGAGAACTACTAATTATAATAGGAAAACTATTAATTATAATATGAGAATTATTAATTATAATATGAGAACAATTAATTATAATATGAGAACCATTAATTATAATATGAGAACTATTAATTATAATATGAGAACTATTAATTATAATAGGAAAACTATTAATTATAATATGAGAACTATTAAGTATAATAGGAGAACTATTAATTATAATATGAGAATTATTAATTATAATATGAGAATTATTAATTATAATATGAAAACTATAAATTATAATATGAGAACTATTAATTATAATATGAGAACTATTAATTATAATATGAGAACTATTAATTATAATATGAGAACTATTAATTATAATATGAGAACTATTAATTATAATATGAGAACTACAAATTATAATATGAGAACTATTAATTATAATATGAAAACTATAAATTATAATATGAGAACTATTAGTTATAATATGAGAATTATTAATTATAATATGAGAACTACTAATTATAATATGAGAACTATTAATTATAATATGAGAACTATTAATTATAATATGAGAACAATTAATTATAATATGAGAACTACAAATTATAATATGAGAACTATTAATTATAATATGAGAACTATCAATTATAATATGAGAATTATTAATTATAATATGAGAACTATTAATTATAATATGAGAATTATTAATTATAATATGAGAACTATTAATTATAATATGAGAACTATTAATTATAATATGAGAACTATTAATTATAATATAAGAACTATTAATTATAATAGGAAAACTATTAATTATAATATGAGAACTATTAATTATAATAGGAAAACTATTAATTATAATATGAGAACTATTAATTATAATAGGAAAACTATTAATTATAATATGACAACTATTAATTATAATATGAGAATTATTAATTATAATATGAGAACTATTAATTATAATATGAGAACTATTAATTATAATAAAAAAACTATTTATTATAATATGAGAACTATTAATTATAATAGGAAAACTATTAATTATATTATGAGAACTATTAATTATAATATGAGAACTATTAATTATAATATGAAAACTATTAATTATAATATGAGAACTATTAATTATAATATGAGAACAATTAATTATAATATGAGAACTATTAATTATAATATGTGAACTATTAATTATAATATGTGAACTATTAATTATAATATGAGAACTATTAATTATAATATGAGAACTATTAATTATAATATGAGAACTATTAATTATAATATGAGAATTATTAATTATAATATGAGAACAATTAATTATAATATGAGAACTATTAATTATAATATGAGAACAATTAATTATAATATGAGAACTATTAATTATAATATGAGAACTATTAATTATAATATGAGAATTATTAATTATAATATGAGAACTATTAATTATAATATGAGAACTATTAATTATAATATGAGAATTATTAATTATAATATGAGAACTATTAATTATAATATGAGAACTATTAATTATAATATGTGAACTATTAATTATAATATGTGAACTATTAATTATAATATGTGAACTATTAATTATAATATGTGAACTATTAATTATAATATGTGAACTATTAATTATTATATGTGAACTATTAATTATAATATGAGAACTATTAATTATAATATGAGAACTATTAATTATAATATGAGAACTATTAATTATAATATGAGAATTATTAATTATAATATGAGAACTATTAATTATAATATGAGAACTATTAATTATAATATGAGAACTATTAATTATAATATGAGAATTATTAATTATAATTCGAGAACTATTAATTATAATATGAGAACTATTAATTATAATATGAGAACTATTAATTATAATTCGAGAACTATTAATTATAATATGAGAACTATTAATTATAATATGAGAACTATTAATTATAATATGAGTATTATTAATTATAATATGTGAACTATTAATTATAATATGAGAACTATTAATTATAATAGGAAAACTATTAATTATAATATGAGAACTATTGATTATATTATGAGAACTATTAATTATAATATGTGAACTATTAATTATAATATGTGAACTATTAATTATAATATGTGAACTATTAATTATAATATGAGAACTATTAATTATAATATGTGAACTATTAATTATAATATGTGAACTATTAATTATAATATGTGAACTATTAATTATAATATGTGAACTATTAATTATAATATGTGAACTATTAATTATAATATGTGAACTATTGATTATATTATGAGAACTATTAATTATAATATGTGAACTATTAATTATATTATGAGAACTATTGATTATAATATGAGAATTATTAATTATAATATGAGAACTATTAATTATAATATGTGAACTATTAATTATATTATGAGAACTATTGATTATAATATGAGAACTATTAATTATAATATGAGAACTATTAATTATAATATGAGAACAATTAATTATAATATGAGAACTATTAATTATAATATGAGAATTATTAATTATAATATGAGAACAATTAATTGTAATATGAGAACTATTAATTATAATATGAGAACTATTAATTATAATATGAGAACTATTAATTATAATATGAGAACTATTAATTATAATATGAGAAATATTGCTTATAATATGAGAACTATTAATTATAATATGAGATCTATTAATTATAATATAAGAACTATTAATTATAATATGAGAACTATTAATTATAATATGAGAACTATTAATTATAATATGAGAACTATTAATTATAATATGAGAACTATTATCTATAATATAAGAACAATTAATTATAATAAGAAAACTATTAATTATAATAAAAGAACTATTAATTATAATATAAGAACTATTAATTATAATAAGAAAACTATTAATTATAATATGAGAACTATTAATTATAATATAAGAACTATTAATTATAATAAGAAAACTATTAATTATAATATGAGAACTATTAATTATAATAGGAAAACTATTAATTATAATATGAGAACTATTAATTATAATATGAGAATTATTAATTATAATATGTGAACTATTAATTATAATATAAGAACAATTAATTATAATATGAGAACTATTAATTATAATATGAGAACTATTAATTATAATATGAGAACTATTTATTATAATATGAGAACTATTAATTATAATATGAGAACAATTAATTGTAATATGAGAACTATTAATTATAATATGAGAACTATTAATTATAATATGAGAACTATTAATTATAATATAAGAACTATTAATTATAATAGGAAAACTATTAATTATAATATGAGAACTATTAATTATAATAGGAAAACTATTAATTATAATATGAGAACTATTAATTATAATAGGAAAACTATTAATTATAATATGACAACTATTAATTATAATATGAGAA
>OY744555.1:31981691-32071691 GCA_963556195.1 Sepiola atlantica | reverse complement strand
AATATGGATCAAATTCAATATGTGAATTTTCAAATGGGAGGTCGTTCCAATATTATGTTCCCTAAAAACCCTGAAATTTTACGTTCTGTAACAGTCTGCTCCCGGAATCTAGGGAAGGCTTGTGGTCCCCCACGCCAATTCTTTACGGCAGTTCGACTGTGGTGGGGGTACCTCTCTTCGGGGTTGACCTACGACAAGATTTTCTATATATCCTCCCAACTCGATCTCTGCTACGTAAGCGCTCCTTCTTCCTTCGGTTAAAAACACCGTTTTAATTTCTGACCTTGCATTCCGGGTGCCTTCTTCTTCTGGCCTCGGGCACCTGACTATTTTAAAGGTTACTGAGTTGTCGTTTTATATTCTGTTATATTCTGAAATGAACTCGTCGATCTCACACACCTGGGCTCGTTCAAAGGTCACCGATTCATTTCTGTTGTTCTTTTAGCTTAATTGACAATCTATCTAGTCTTCGGCTTTTCTTCATCATTGCGGGGTCATGCCCTCAGCCTCCCCGTGACGTCTTATGCGTTATTAGTCAACATGTCTGCATCATTATTTTACATTTGGGTTAGGGTAATGGTTAGGGTTAGGGTTAGGGTTAGGGTAATGGTTACCTTGGGTCCTAATCTGTACTATTACCTTAAGAAAATCAATCAAACCACATAAAAGAAATTATTTAAAATAAAAATACAAAACTTTTCTTTCTAGCAAGTTTTAGTTATAAAGTTTTACATGAAAAAGATTTTGAATTCTTTTTTTTAATTATGACTGTTTGGTGCAGAAGAGAGAGTCTATTGATTGCGGCTTGCTGCTATGAATTCGGAATAGCGGAATGCCGACTAAGGGTCGCCCCTTTCTGATACGTCGAAATTTTGTTTAGAAATGTCTCGTCGGAATTTCGACCAATTGACCATCGATATCTATGAATTCGGAATAGCGGAATGCTGACTAATTGACCATCGATATTTAACTTACATATCAAACTGAGCATTTCTCTAAAAAATTAAATAGTATTAAAAAAGTGTTTTTGATAATCTTTAAATTTGGTCTTCAAACGATATTTTAAAAAAATAACAAATTTAGAAGGAAATGTTAAATCAAAGTGGGCAAGGGATTTACACATTGAACCCTCACTAAAATTGAACACCTAATTTGGTATATTCGGACTACTGTTCTCATCTTGGGTGTTTTTATCACAACGTTTCGGCCGATGTAACCTCCGACCTTCTTCAGGTGTGTCTTGTCGAACTCGGGAATCTTTCTGTCGAACCCGGTAATGTGGACGGAATTTCGAACGGACCCCTTTATTTAATCCACGGGGTAGCATATTCTCGTTCCATCTGCCACGACTAGAAAGAAGTAATTCGCAATTCTTTGTATCGCCCCCACTGAGGATTGAACCTTCAACCTTCAGATGACTGAATTATACTTAGTACTATATCTACTGCGCCACGAATTTTGGGAGCCTCAAACCTATTCTTGTTTTTGATCTAACTACTTATCTATTATTTATAATTATAGGTTCCCATATTGTATTGAATTCTATGCTAGGTCTGCTTAGGAGGTCATTATTGCCCAACATATGCGCTGCTTCTTTGAATCTTCTTACTCTCCACCGTTCTTCTCTATCTATAATTTTTACTTCTTCCCATAAAGGTAGATGGTTTCCCTTTTCCTTCCATATGTGGTCAGCCATACCCGACTTTTCGATGTCTCCATGTATTACAGCTTTCCGGTGTTCTTCTAGCCTTACGACAAAGTACACCTGAAGAAGGTCGGAGGTTACATCGGCCGAAACGTTGTGATAAAAACACCTAAGTTGATATTTTTTTTAATAACAAATTTAAAAGGAAATGTTAAATCAAAGTGGGCAAGGGATTTACACATTGAACCCTCACTAAAATTGAACACCTCAAGGGAATAAAGATTATATTCTTCTGATACACCAACATTTATTTGTACAGTTTAATAATTGTTATGCTGCCGTACCTGTACGAAGAACAAATGGACTCGTCCATCCATAATAAAATGCGAGAAGCATTTCAACTCACAGTCTTCTTCCACCCCATATGAATTCTTTTGGTGATTGATGAAGAAGGATGTATAGTGTAAATGCGGTATTTTGGTGAATGATGGTCCTAAATGAAACTAGCTAGGTTAGTTCTTTTTTTGTTAGTATGGAACGAACCTTTATCCGCCCCTTTTGTTGGCCTTGTGCCGCATTTTATGTGTAAGTTATTTATATATAAATAAATAATCTTCTTCCACCCCAGTTCTATACTGGCAGTCCAGAATACCACTTCTTGTATATATATATTCTTTTTCTTCAATAATATATCTTTATTCCTGTAACCCGTGTTACCGTGTCTTTATTTCGGCCTCTAAAAGGGTCACAACAATAATGTTTTCAATTCGTTCAGGAAGGGTTTTCATAAAATTTAGTTTATGATCGATAATAAAAGACATTTCATTAAAACAAATAGAAAGATCGATGAATGTATCATATACGTCTATCAAGTTTCCTTATGTCTGTTTTTTTTCTGGTACTTATATCGATCTTGACCCAGTTTTCGCGAGTTTCTTGTCGGAAGCGTTCGGCTATCCTACGCAAACGCCCGATAGATGACGAGCCGATTTGTACTAGACGACAATTTTGATACGGTGCTACGTCCTATGATTTTAAGTTATATTTTCAAGAAATTGTCTAAAAGAAACAACAAAAAAACAAAACAAGCAAAACATAGCGAAATTACTGTTATCAAATAAATATTTTTAACCCTAACCCTAAACCCTAAGCCTAAACCCTAACCCTGACCCTAAACCCTAAACCCTAAACCCTAACCCTAAACCCTAATCCTAACCCTAACCCTAACTCTAACAACAACAAAAAAAAAATAAGCAAAACATTAAAATCATTGGACGCAGCACCGTATCAAAATTGTCGTCTGGTACAAATCGGCTCGTCATCTCTCGGGCGTTTGCGTAGGACAGCCGAACGCTTCCGACAAGAAACTCACGGAAACTGGGTCAAGATCGATATAAGCACCTTTTTTCAATACGTATCCGTGATCAGTCGAGACACAATCACTACCAATATTTATTCTACTTTGATTCTATTTGAAAGTTGCTAACTGGATTTCAAATCCATAGGACATACATCCGATTGGTTGCCATCTTGTCAAGGCCTTCACCACTCTGACACAATATCGAAATTTGCATTGACTACTTTGACTACTTTGCTGAGGAGAAGAATCAGAAGTGAAATGATTAAGACTTTCAAGATAATTAATGGCATTTCTAACAAATTTCTAAGAAATGGCAGAGGGGTATTTCTAAAGAATGGCAGAGGGATATTTCTAAGGAATGGCAGAGGGATATTTCTAAGGAATGGCAGAGGGATATTTCTAAGGAATGGCAGAGGGATATTTCTAAGGAATGGCAGAGGGGTATTTCTAAGGAATGGCAGAGGGATATTTCTAAGGAATGGCAGAGGGATATTTCTAAGGAATGGCAGAGGGGTATTTCTAAGGAATGGCAGAGGGGTATTTCTAAGGAATGGCAGAGGGATATTTCTAAGGAATGGCAGAGTGATATTTCTAAGGAATGGCAGAGGGATATTTCTAAGGAATGGCAGAGGGATATTTCTAAGGAATGGCAGAGGGGTATTTCTAAGGAATGGCAGAGGGATATTTCTAAGGAATGGCAGAGGGATATTTCTAAGGAATGGCAGAGGGGTATTTCTAAGGAATGGCAGAGGGATATTTCTAAGGAATGGCAGAGGGATATTTCTAAGGAATGGCAGAAGGATATTTCTATGAAATGGCAGAGGGATATTTCTAAGGAATGGCAGAGGGGTATTTCTAAGGAATGGCAGAGGGATATTTCTAAGGAATGGCAGAGGGATATTTCTAAGGAATGGCAGAAGGATATTTCTAAGAAATGGCAGAGGGATATTTCTAAGGAATGGCAGAGGGATATTTCTAAGGAATGGCAGAGGGATATTTCTAAGGAATGGCAGAGGGATATTTCTAAGGAATGGCAGAGGGGTATTTCTAAGGAATGGCAGAGGGATATTTCTAAGGAATGGCAGAGGGATATTTCTAAGGAATGGCAGAGGGATATTTCTAAGGAATGGCAGAGGGATATTTCTAAGGAATGGCAGAGGGATATTTCTAAGGAATGGCAGAGGGATATTTCTAAGGAATGGCAGAGGGATATTTCTAATAAACCCACACTTTCTACATGAAGCAGGTAATCAGTTAAAAAGTATTGAAAGCTTTATTATTACATATTATTACATATTATTACATGAAACTCTTTTACAATTACTGAAGAGAAGTTAATGCCCGGGAGAATGATATGAGGACAGAAGAACAGATACTACACTAACACTTCTCCACAAATCAGGAGAGGCTCATCCTGGAAAGATGGTATCATAACAAACGAGCATATACTATACAGAGGAGGTAATACCTGGGAGGAATGTATCATATTTTTAGTATTTCTCCTAGATCTGGAAGGTTAATGAACCTCGGTGTAATCATTGCGAACAAGGACTTACAAAACATTATGAATATGCAAAAATATGCACAGCAAAGAAAAAAATATGAATTCCCAAATAATAGATTATCAAAGAAACTAATGTGTACAAAAAAAAACATCCGATATTAGACCTCATATAGAATACTGCACCAAAGCCTGGGCCTCAGCGACTAGACATGAAAATTGGAATGTAATATTGAAACTGGAAGGCGTACAAAGAAGGCTGACAAAACTAATAAGTAAAGGAGTGCAGTTACAGGGAGAGATTGGACAAATTGGGATTGACTACTTTGCTGGAAAGAAGAATGAGATGTGATATGATTGAGACTTTCAAGATAATTAATGGCATTTCTAACTATGGTGGGCATTTTTTTTTAGTATTTCTCCTAGATCTGGAAGGTTATTGAACCTCGGTGTAATCATTGCAAACAAGGACTTGCAAAACATTATTAAAATGCAAAAATATGCACATATACACAGCAAAGAAACAAATATGAATTCCCAAATAATAGATTATTAAAGCAAATAATGAGAACCAAAAAAACATCCAATATTAGACCTCATATAGAATACTGCACCAAGGTCTGGGCTCCAGCGACTAGACATGAAAATTGGAATGTAATATTGAAACTGGAAGGCGTACAAAGAAGGGTGACACAACTAATAAGTAAAGTAAATGAGTGCAGTTACAGGGAGAGATTGGACAAATTGGGATTGACTACTTTGCTGGAGAGAAGAATGAGAGGTGATATGATTGAGACTTTCAAGATAATTAATTGCATTTCTAACTATGGTGGCCATTTTTTTAGTATTTCTCCTAGATCTGGAAGGTTATTGTCAAGGCAGTTTTCAAAAACTAGATATGTTAACCAGTTTTTTTTGCTCACAGAGTAATATGTTTTTGGAATAAGTTGCCAGATCGGATTAAGAACAGCAATAGCGTGGATCAGTTTAAGATGAGGTTGGATGAATTCAGAGAAAGTTGTAGGAGGGAGAAATTGAGGGGGCACTTTTGGGAGTTGTCAAATGAAATATTTACCAGAATTTGATCTGGATATCGATACTCTACTCTATTTTATTTTTTTTGAACAGTTGAATTGAGAAGATAGTTCAATGGGAGATGCCCAAGGAGGCATAACAAACAAATAGAAAATAAATAAATAAATAATACCCGTCAGTCGTCTTTCAGAGTCGCAGTCCTATGAATCCCCTTTTCGTAGCAGTAACCGAGATTTCTAGACAAGCCTCCAGAAATGTAAGTAAAATGTACTCATACACTACGTACTAAGTGCGCCTACGTGGGGAATATAGAACCTCTTTACTGGCTGGGTTTCAAAGTTATCGGACGTACGTCCGATCGGTTGCCTTAACAACTCTGACGCCGTTCCCGTAAAACGTATTCCACGATCGCAGTCCTATAGACACCCTTCTGATAACAGTTACCGAAACTGCCAGACTAGAACCACACATGTAAGTAAGATGTACTTATATAGTACCCATGTATATCTCCCCTACCACTCTCTCTCTCTCTACTCTCTCTCTCTCTTTTTTGACACTAGCAACACACATCTTCATTCATTATATTAGGACTTTAATGTATTTCTTTTTATTGTAGATATGTATCTTCTTTCCTGGTGACTAAACTGTTAAACAATTCCTTTAATTCTGATTATTTGGATTATTCGGACTACTGTGCTCACTACATTTCAGCCGATGTAACCTCTCAGCCTGGCCATTTCCAACGGGTTGGTATGGTGTTATTATTCGGACTACTGTTCTCACTACATTTCAGCCGATGTAACCTCTCAGCCTGGCCATTTCCAACGGGTTGGTATGGTGTTATTATTCGGACTACTGTGCTCACTACATTTCAGCCGATGTAACCTCTCAGCCTGGCCATTTCCAACGGGTTGGTATGGTGTTATTATTGTGACTACTGTTCTCACTACATTTCAGCCTATGTAACCTTTCAACCTGGCCATTTCCAACGAATTAGTATGGTGTTATTATCCGGACTACTGTTTTCATCTTCGGTGCTATTATCACAACGTTCTGGTCAATGTAACCTCAGATCTTCTTCAGGTGTATCTTGTTGAATTCGGAAATCTTTTTGTCCAACTCGGGAATCTGTACGGAACTTTGAACGGAACCCTTTATTTAATCGACGGATGTAGCATGCTCTCGTTCCGTCAGCATAGTATTAGGTAATTCGCAATTGTATCCACCATAGCAGTCCTATAGATACCCTACTGACCCGAAATGTCCAGACTAGAAACACATATGTAAGATGTAAAATGAAAAAGGAAAAAACAAGAGATTTTTGTGTTATATATTCATCAATGTTTCGTCTTTATTGTAAAACTTCCTCAGGATGATAATTTTCAGAAAAATGTCATGCAAGTACATCGAAGTTCCCCTCTTCCCTCCTCTTTCCCCAGCCCCTCAAAATCCATGCTACACGACAAAAACCTCAGCACCCCCTCCCATCTCTCCCACCCTAAGACAAATTCTCTAACACTTACACCCCTCCCCTTTTTCACTCACAGCTGTCCACATTCATATCACTCTCTGCCACTGACTGATCTCTCTCAGCCCGGACTTCAAGATGATAACAGTAGTCCGAATAATACAAATAATACGAAACTTTCTTTTCCTGATTCGTATACCCATCGTACGTTGATTTTCAACAAACTATATGAAAATTGGTTCAAAATTTGTAACAATATCACTCAAGATGAGAACTATAGTCTGAATAATACAACTAATACGAAACTTACTTTCTTGTTTCGTATACGCATCATACGTTTATTTTCAACAAACTATATGAAAATTGGTTCAAAATTTGTAAGAATATCACTCAAGATGAGAACAGTAGTCCGAATAATACAAATAATACAAATAATACGAAACTTACTTTCTTGTATCGTATACCCATCATACGTTGATTTTCAGTAAACAATATGAAAATTGGTTCAAAATTTGTAAGAATATCACTCAAGATGAGAACAGTAGTCCGAATAATACAAATAATACAAATAATACGAAACTTACTTTCTTGTATCGTATACCCATCATACGTTGATTTTCAGTAAACAATATCAAAATTGGTTCAAAATTTGTAAGAATATCACTCAAGATGAGAACACTAGTCCGAATAATACAAATAATACGAAACTTACTTTCTTGTTTCGTATACCCATCATACGTTGATTTTCAACAAACTATATAAAAATTGGTTCAAAATTTGTAAGAATATCACTCAAGATGAGAACAGTAGTCCGAATAATACAAATAATACGAAACTTACTTTCTTGTTTTGTATACCCATCGTACGTTGATTTTCAACAAACTATATGAAAATTGGTTCAAAATTTGTAAGAATATCACTCAAGATGAGAACAGTAGTCCGAATAATACAAATAATACGAAACTTACTTTCTTGTTTCGTATACCCATCGTACGTTGATTTTCAACAAACTATATGAAAATTGGTTCAAAATTTGTAAGAATATCACTCAAGATGAGAACAGTAGTCTGAATAATACAAATAATACGAAACTTTCTTTTCCTGTTTCGTATACCCATCATACGTTGATTTTCAACAAACTATATCAAAATTGGTTCAAAATTTGTAAGAATATCACTCAAGATGAGAACAGTAGTCCGAATAATACAAATAATACGAAACCTACTTTCTTGTTTCGTATACCCATCATACGTTGATTTTCAACAAACTATATCAAAATTGGTTCAAAATTTGTAAGAATATCACTCAAGATGAGAACAGTAGTCCGAATAATACAAATAATACGAAACCTACTTTCTTGTTTCGTATACCCATCATACGTTGATTTTCAACAAACTATATCAAAATTGGTTCAAAATTTGTAAGAATATCACTCAAGATGAGAACAGTAGTCCGAATAATACAAATAATACGAAACCTACTTTCTTGTTTCGTATACCCATCATACGTTGATTTTCAACAAACTATATCAAAATTGGTTCAAAATTTGTAAGAATATCACTCAAGATGAAAACAGTAGTCCGAATAATACAAATAATACAAATAATACGAAACTTACTTTCTTGTTTCGTATACCCATCATACGTTGATTTTCAACAAACTATTTGAAAATAAATGTGTATTTAATGAAATCCAACTGTTTTTTTTCATCATTGTTGTGTTTCATGTTTATTCCGGTCCTCGTTGTGCACCCAGGAGAATGCAACACAGAACATGGTCGCCTCCTGTTTCGGTAAAGATATCCACACATGTGGTTGCTAAAAACGTTCAAGCTAGGATATCCGATATTCGGTAGCTTTTCAACTCCTTTGTTCAAACACGAAAACTACTATTACTGCTATTATAATTACTAATACCACCACTACTACTACTACTAATAATAATGATAATAGTACTAGTAGTAGTAGTGGTGGTAGTACTGTTACTACAAACCTTTATGATGATCTGCAGTGTTAACAGCACTCTCCTAATTACTGAGGCTTCTCAGTATCACAAATATCCGCTCTCGAATTACCGCAGTGATGATTATCAAAATCCGCCGCCATTTTGTTTTTTTTTTGTTTTTTTGTGAAGAACACCGATAGCAGATAAGCAGACTTGCTGCATCAGGGCTGTCTGTCACGTGACACCGACTCTCAAATCAAAGCTAAGCATGATCAGGTTGCACCTATTAATTAATCAGCTTCGCTCCGTTGATAACAACCCCCAAACGAGGTGGCACGGCATTTCTTTTAAAACGTAGGAAATGTCGTTTCTATCTTATCAGCGCTTGCTCATCTCATGAAACCCCTTTTTTTTTTTACATTCTTATTCTCAGTATTTTTATTCCAATCAACGTTCATCCGACTCCGTTGTAAACTGCTTCGGCTCCTTTCATAGACAGTTTTATTCAGGTCTCACTTACATAACTAGTTTCTTTCTTCTCTGATTTTCCTTCTAAACCAATAGATCCATTTATAAAATTAACCTCGGTGTTACCCGGGAATGAATAAAGATTCATGCACACTCCTCCTCTCAGCCATGGACATCATATTGACATTTTCTTTATTTCTATAATTGTTCATTATATATATATAAATGTATATATATACATATATATACATATATATACATATATATATATACATATATATACATATATATATATACATATATATATATATACATATGTATATATACATATGTATATATACAGATATATACATATATATACATATATGCATATATATACATATATATATGCATATGTATATATATACATATATATACATATACATATGTATATATATACGTATATATATATATACATATGTATATATATATATGCATATATATTTACATATATATACATATGTATATATATATGTATGTATGTATTTGTATGTATATGTATGTATATATATATATATATATATATATATATATATATATATATACATAAGTATTAAATTCCCGAAACAGTTGTTCATGGTAAACAACTGATGATCCCTTAAAATAGTGTTAGAAATAAACTAATATAATAACTGTAAACAATAAATTGACTTACATGAGTGATTTTCCATTGGAAGACTTGGGACTATAAGTTTTTTAAATTTTTTTTTTTTAGTTTTTTTTTAAAATATAGTTTTAATAGTTGAGAAACTTCCGAGACTATATATATATATATATATATATATATATATATATATATATATATATATATATATATATATATATATATATATATATATATATATATATATATATATATGTGTGTGTGTGTGTGTGTGTGTATATATATATATATGTAGAATAAATATGAAACTAAAAGTAAGCTTTAGTAAATAGAACCTATAGTGAAATGGTTTGAGCTCAATATACGAGATAGAGCAATTATAAAGATAGATGAACGAAGAGTGATAAACATGTACGAATGTCCAGATCTTTTGTTGTAGACACAGCGGACGGCGATGTTCACGGCAGTACAGAAACGAGGAAAGAAATCAACCACTAGACGACATCGAGACGACACCCCTCCACACGACGAGGAAGAAGAGAAGGTAGTAGAATTTAAAGACAATGCCGCATACGTTGCAGTGCATAAAGCTTCTCACCCTATTTGTCCCCGGTTGGCCAACATGAAAATCCTTCAGTATTCTGATATGTAGTTTTTTATGGGGGGGGGATGATGACTGTCCCTGTACAGGAGTACATCGTACCACGGGTTTTTAACCCACCTAATAAACTGGTATTGTCCTGGCCTTTGGGTCTGGATTTACGCCGGTCTATTGGGGGTTGTCTGGTCCTGTGCAGTTCTAGGAGGTGCACTCTCCCAGGCTTCGCCTCCCCTCTTTGGGGAGGAGTAAGTTTATTGCTTACTGTCTGAGGCGCCCCTACCGGGGAATGCCGACGGGGCTACCCAGGCAATTTTTAAATGGTCAGATTGCTCACCTCTCGAGCACTGGCTTATCTAATCCCACTTTCCCGACCTTGTGTCACATTTTACCTTGTGGGAGGTAGATAAATAGTGATCCTTTTCTACAATTTTTGTTTTAAATATGTTAATGAACTCATCATTGGGAGCTTTATGCTTTATTACATGTAGGGTCACAGGGGGTTTCTGTTATTGTGTTGCACAAAATAGTTTTTCTTTTCCCATCAGTTCATGAGAAAGCAATCACGGAATCTTACAGTGACTTTCTATGTCTCGAAACCAGTCTTGTTAATCAATCAGAGTGACAGATTTGTTTCGAAAGTATTCCGCTTAAAAATTGTAGTTTAGTAGGATTGTCCCCGATCTCCGCAGTCTCTTTGCCGCGTATACAGGCATACCCTACTTTGAACCGAAAATTGTGAGTAAAGGTTTGTGATCAGAACTTGACGTGCTCTTCTGCCTTTACCGTGATTCGACCCCTCGGGGTTAATACTATCAAAATAAGGAAAAAAAAAACTATAAGACAGTCTTGCCTGACAAAGTTGTTCTAAAACGAAAGTTTGCAAAAAAAATTAAATAAATGATTTTTTTCATTTAAAGTTGATTTTCAAAAATATTTTACTTAAATACATTTTCATGCGTGCTTCAAAGATTTTGTCAATTTCCTTATTAAAAAAAAACGTCAATCTGCACATAACATCGACCGAAGTCTACTTGTCCTAACGTCTTTTAGAACATGACGTGTTTTTCTGTCCCTACCGTGATTCGACCCCTCGGGGTTAATACCATCAAAATGAGGAAGAAAAAGACAAAACCTATAAGACAGTCTCGCCTGACAAAGTTGTTCTACAACGAAATATTTCATATATATATATATATATACACACACAGGGTGTCCCAAAAGTCAGAGACACTTGAAAAATTCATAACTTCTTTGTTATTAAATATTTTTATTTTCTTTTTTCAGAGTAGTTGAAGCTTCCGACGTTATCCTGATTAAATACACCATTGAGGATCGAACCCACATTGTACAATGGTACTTTGAGTCACATAGTTCAAATTCAGAAACCCAGCAGTGTAACCGACGACATTTTAACACTAGAAATGCGCCAAGTGTAAATGCCATTAAAACCATAATAAGCCGTTTTCAAAAACAAGGTGCACCTCCCGAGATCTGGAAGGTCTCGTTCAGTAAGAACTGGAGACAATCGGGAAGAATTGGAGCGAAGTCTGGAAGAAGATCCAACAGTTTCAATCAGAAGAAGATCTCAACAGTTGGGAGTTTCACGATCCTCCTTACATTGGATGTTGCATGAACTGTTTCCATCAAAATTCAGCTTCTCAAGCAGGTTCAGCCTCAGGATTATGAGCAAAGAATGGAATGTGCTACAAGTGTCAGTGATTTTTTGGGACACCTATATATATATATATATATATATATATATATATATATATATATATATATATATATATATATATATATATATATATATATATATATATATATATTATAATATAAAATGAAGTAATAAAATAAGGTGTCAATCAAATTTTATTAGAATTCAAAGTTCAAGCAAAGTATTCTTAAGTCCTTAGCTCATGAGTTTTCAAAGATAATTCTTCTCTTCAGAGGACCATTATCGCAGTTATACTACTACAGGTAATAAAATTACGCTCTGAAAATATATAAAATTATATACACAAATACACAAAAATACATAACATCAAAACATATCAACCCAAAAACATACTTTTTGTTGAATCCATATAGTCCATCCAGTTCATACATATTGAGAAGCATAATCAGGAAAGACAATTACTCCAAGTTACAAACAGCAGTCCAAATACGTGTAATTGAAGGTGCCGACAAAGTTATCCAGTCCCGAAATGTGTCAATATTCAATGTTAATGATCCGGATGTTTCACTAATTATAAGATATTAGTTGACGCTTATATCTTTTGTTGGATTACTTTATATATATATATATATATATATATATATATATATATATATTTTAGACAAACATAATTAAATAACACAGAGTGTTTTTGCTTGCTAAGACGTTTTTATAATTTTCCGAATGATTCATTTAGTGTTTCGGTCAAATTGCTGTATGTAAGTTCCATGGGTTTCTTGTTCAATTTTTTTTCAATTTTCGCGAGTACTTTCGATTTGATTCGTCAAATCATCTTCAGGCGGTTTTAGTCTTGTTTGTTTCTCTTTAGAATTAAGTTGTAAATTACTGGCCGTTATAATAACTTAAAAAACTCAACAGTAAAGACATATTTTTTAAGAAACTAAGACTAACACCGCCTGAAGATGATTTGACGAATCAAATCGAAAGTACTCGCTGAAAAAGGTAGGAAAATGGAACAAGAAACCCATGGAACTTACATACAGCAATTTGACCGAAACACTAGATGGACCATTCGGAAAAGTGGAAAAATAAAAAAAAAGTCTTATCAAGCAAAAACACACCGTGCTATTTAATAATGTTTGCCTAAATGAAAATATGCTGCCTAAATACACACACACAATATATATATATATATATATATATATATATATATATATATATATATATATATATATTGTGTGTGCATTTAGGCAGAATTTTCTCATTTATGCAAACATTGTTACAAATAACAGAATTCGTCTGTTTAATTATACCTTCTTTTATTTGTTCAATGTTTCTGTTTTATTTTGTATTAAAATCAAACAAAATTAATAAAAGTTCCATAGGTTTCACAGGTTTCACGAACGTTTTCGATTCTTTGTCGAATCATCCTCAGGTGTCAAAAGCAAATGAACAAAAAAGCTGGAGAAAGAAGAGCATTTTAAAAAGACAGCGGAGAAACGCGCAGAGAACGTTTTTCGCGCTGTTCCAGGAAGTTGTTAACGATTTAAATTGAGCAACGCTGGATGTTATCCCAGAATAATGATAAAGCTAATAGCTACATTGGTTTTATCCCGCTGTTTCGCCATGCATCTTGTGAACTCTATCTCAATTTACCAACATCTACAAAAACATAACTGCCCTCCTTCTGATTTAAGACAAATTCTAGTTAATAACACTAAAATTATACATTCCTGAAACCAATTTTTAAAAATTAAAAGACACAACAACTTAAAATTAAGAACATCACATATGAAACCAGTGGTAACATTTTAAAATGATTAACGTAACGCGATTTTGTTATGTGATGCCATCCAGCGTTGCTGAATTTAAATCGTCAACAACTTCCTGGAACAATACGAAGAAACGTTCTCTGCGCGTTTCTCCACCATCTTTTAAAATTCACTTCTTTCTCCAGCTTTTTTGTTCATTTGCTTTTGACACCTGAAGATGATTCGACGAAGATCCGTAAACGTTCGTGAAACCTGTGAAACGTATGGAACATTTATTAATTTTGTTTGATTTTAATACAAATAAGACCACCAGAAAAATTGAAAACCTAAAAAAAGGTATAATTAAACAGACGAATTCTGTTATTCTAATCAATGGTTGCATAACTATATATACATATATATATATATATATATATATATATATATATATATATATATATATATATATATTTGTTGGTGTGATTTTATTATTCCATTAATTGCGACAAAATATATGCTGTTTCATTAACGCTCGAAGTGAACGTCTTCAAATCAAATGGCAAAGATTTTAAATTCAACCTCAACCGGAAATTGAAGATGCATTAGAGGGAGGGAGACGGAGATGGAGCTCTGCCTATAACGGGGGCATCTTCAATTTCCGGTTGAGGTTGAATTTAAAAATTTTTGCCATTTGATTCCATTGTCGCTTGAAGAGTTGACGTTCATTGCGAACGTTAATGAAACAGCATATATTTTGTCGCAATTAATGGAATAATAAAATCACCAACAAAAAAAATATATTTTGCTCTGAATTTTCATTGAGCACTCTCATAAACCCGGTTTCAACTTCCTTCGGATTTATACCCCCTGGATATTTGTAACAAGTCAATTATATATATATATATATATATATATATATATATATATATATATATATATATATATATATATATATATATCCCACCGCCTCACTATGCATCTTGTAAACTCTTGCTCAATTTGCCAACATTTACAAAAACATAATTGCCCTCCCTCTGATTTAAGACAAATTCTAGTTAATAACACTAAAAGTATACATTACGAAACTAATTTTAAAAAATCAAAAATACTCGAAGCTATCTACATAAAAACACAACAACTTAAAATTAACAACATCACATATGAAACGAGTGGTAACATTTTAAAATATTTAACGTGATGAAATTGAAAAAATAAAAAAGACGAATTCTGTTATTTCTTATAGTAAATAATGTAAACTCCAGCTCAATTTACCAACATTTACAAAAATATAACTGCCCTCTCTATTATTTAAGACAAATTCTAGTTAATAACACTAAAATTATACATTACGAAACTAATTTAAAAAAATTAAAAATACTCGAAGCTATCTACATAAAAACACAACAACCTAAAATAAACAACATCACATATGAAACCAGTGGTAACATTTTAAAATGATTAACGTAATGCAATCGTTATCATATTTTTTGTGAAATGTTAACAATAGGTAGTATAACTCGGTTAACGAATTAAGAGTTCGAATGCAAAACGCGATAAATCCAATTTGTTAAAAATTGATAACTTAATCAAATTAATTATTTCGGTATCATATTACGTAAAACATAATTTGAGTGTGTGATCGAGTGTTGAAATTTAACACTGTTTTCAGTGCTAGCTTTGTATTTTTAATGGCGTTTATCGCTTTTTGCATTCGAACTCTTCCAATCTTCCTCAAATTCCAAAAAAGGGTTTTTACCAGGCATTTTGCTTGGTATAATATGGGCACATTTAAAAATTTATAAGTTTTACATTTAAGTTGATTTATAGCCATTAGATACGAATTAAGTAAGATTCTATGAATTTAGAGTTTTTTTAAAGACCCCTTAAGACATTTTCTAGAATCAAGATCATGTAATCTATTTTCATAAAACATTGGAATATGGATTCTAGACATAAGGGGAGTTTGAATTACCTACTAGACACCATCCTCAAGTGTCTTCGGTCTCTCTGTACAAGGGTTTGTCAGGACGACCTGACATGAGGACACTTACTCCTACAAGTAAACCCTGACCAAATATTCAAAATAACATAATATTCGAAGCCCAAATAAGATCCCCTTGGCATTAGCTCATACGAGGAATAGTGCACCTTCTCTAAGTAATGTTAATTCAAGTCACAGCACTTGGCTGGATACTCCACCAGACTAGATGAATTCTGGTCCTGGAATCCGGTAAGACCAAGAGACAAAAAGAAAGATATATTATAACATAATCCACTGGTCAATTGGGGAGGTGACGGTGGTTAAGTCGATATCGACACGGACTGAAGACCTGGGTCTTCCAAGTTCGAATCCAGTCGGTTCAACAGTATCACTTTCACTTTGGGATGTTGGCAACCTTCTCGTGGTTCTTGCCGTAAGTACCCGATGTCTTTCCAGAAAGATTTATAACTAGAAAAACATCGAGGAAACTAATGCCAACGCCAGAATCATCTGATTCACACGAAAGAAGAAGAAAAATTGGGGAGAGGAAAATTTAAATTAATGTTCTTAACTTCTTTACTTTGAGAGATAAAAGAGAAATTTAATAGAATATTCGAATATCTATTATAGGGATCAAGTGTTAGGTCCAGGTAGAGGCCCCTTGATTTCTGAGAACTCCAACTGAAGTAAAATGAAACAAAAAAAAGACATAAAATTATGTAGCCTTATATCTGGATTTTAATCTTCGTATAGAAAGAAATGACACAAACTTTGTTCGGAGGATTCATTTTACCCGTCCTGGGACAGGTGCATTTCCTGTTATTTATATACGAAAGCTGAGAAGGTTTATAATGTATTACAATTTCTGATTCGATTTTCGTGAAATTTAAGCTTAACTTAATTAATGTTCTTAACTTCTTTACTAACTCAACGTTTGAGAGATAAAAGAGAAATTTAATAGAATATTCGAATATCTATTTATCTCATATAGGGATTAAGTGTTAGGCCTAGGCTTGATTTCTGAGAACTTCAACTGAAATAAAATGAAACAAAAAAAAAGACATAAAATTTAGTGGCCTTATATCTGGATTTTAATCTTCGTATAGAAATGACGCCAACTTTGTTCATTTTACCCGTCCTGGGACAGGTGCATTTCCTGTTATTTATATACGAAAGCTGAGAAGGTTTATAATGTATTAAAATTTCTGATTCGATTTTCGTGAAATTTAAGCTTCCTTTGCTTCCCAAAAAAGAATAAGTTTTCTTCTCATGGCACCTTTATAGAAATCCAAGAATTAAGTATGCACGAAACAAACCCGAGAAGCCGACGTGAGAAACAGAGAGAGGGGGGGGGCAGAAGAGAGAAGGGGAGGGAAAGGGGAGGGAAAGGTAGGGGAGCATGTTGCAACCATCTATTTGCAACAGACGGATGCTTGTTATAACATTCGAGGTTTTAATTAATAATCAGCAGTTATTTGAGACAGATCAAATGAATATCGACGTATCTGAGAGGGGAGCAGCGACTCCCCGAGAGAAAGAGGAGAGCGGTATCATTAGAAAGATAACCAACGACAGACTCGTGCGACGAGTGACACGAGTGAAAGACATTCTTGTTAAGGAAAATGAAAACCTGTGAGAGAGTTTGAAGAAGACGGGGGGCCGCCGGGCGGTGTTATTAGCCGACACATGGAAAATAGCTGAAATTCTATAAAAGAAATAGGAATTTGAGAAGCGCAGACGCGCATGCGCGCAGGTTTATGTTCGTAGCAACTCGGCTATGGAATGAATACCATCTTTAATTAAGGAACTGTGAAATCATTGTTTTCATTAGTCGAAGTGTGAACACAAATGAGTATTTTGTCATGTAGATGCACGCAGGTGACGTAATATCCAATTCTGCGGGGGATAATTCAATCATTTAATGGAGCGAACGTTGATAGTTTCTTTTTGTGTGTCGACAGAATTGTCATATTTAAAAACAAAGTGGTTCTTAAGGTTATTGACTATGAAAGAATTACATACAATTAAATCTGAACCATGGTTAGCTGCATAACTAGCTACACAATTACTACACACACACACATATATATATATATATATATATATATATATATATATATATATATATATATATATATATATATATATATATATACAGGGTGGGCCAAAATAAGGGTCCTATCTTTAAATTTGAATAACTTGAATTTGAATAACTTCCACAAAATAAAAGTTAAACTCACCAAACTTTATGTGTGTGTAGACTGACCCTTCCGAAAAATAAACAAAACAAATTTTAGCCGAAAAACACTTCTTAAAACTTACAAAAACTAAAGTATTTTTTTTTACACTGTTTTGAGTTTTTTAAGCAAACATAATGTTTTCTAAATGAGGGTACGTTCCTTAGGGCTAATACGGCTCATGCTTGCTTCGGAAGGGGTCCTTTACTTATTCTAAAAAAAAAAATTTTTTAAATCAATAAATAAAAAAGTTATGAATTTTTAAAAATAGGACCCTTATTTTTGCCCACCCTGTATATATATATATATATATATTATAATATAAAATGAAGTAATAAAATAAGGTGTCAATCAAATTTTATTAGAATTCAAAGTTCAAGCAAAGTATTCTTAAGTCTATAGCTCATGAGTTTTCAAAGATAATTCTTCTCTTCAGAGGACCATTACCGCAGTTATACTACTACAGGTAATAAAATTACGCTTTGAAAATATATAAAATTATATACACAAATACACAAAAATACATAACATCAAAACATATCAACCCAAAAACATACTTTTTGTTGAATCCATATAGTCCATCCAGGTCATACATATTGAGAAGCATAATCAGGAAAGACAATTACTCCAAGTTACAAACAGCAGTCCAAATACGTGTAATTGAAGGGGCCGACAAAGTTATCTAGTCCCGAAATGTGTCAATATTCAATGTTAATGATAAATAAATCAAATAATATACAGGGTGGGCCAAAATAAGGGTCCTATCTTTAAATTTGAATAACTTGAATTTGAATAACTTCCACAAAATAAAAGTTAAACTCACCAAACTTTATGTGTGTGTAGACTGACCCTTCCGAGATTTTTTGAAATAAACAAAACAAATTTTAGCCGAAAAACACTTCTTAAAACTTACAAAAACTAAAGTATTTTTTTTTACACTGTTTTGAGTTTTTTAAGCAAAAATAATGTTTTCTAAATGAGGGTACGTCCTTAGGGCTAATACGGCTCATGCTTGCTTCGGAAGGGGTCCTTTGCTTATTCTAAAAAAAAAAATTAAAAAAATCAATAAATAAAAAAGTTATGAATTTTTAAAAATAGGACCCTTATTTTTGCCCACCCTGTATATATATATATATATATATATATATATTATAATATAAAATGAAGTAATAAAATAAGGTGTCAATCAAATTTTATTAGAATTCAAAGTTCAAGCAAAGTATTCTTAAGTCCTTAGCTCATGAGTTTTCAAAGATAATTCTTCTCTTCAGATGACCATTACCGCAGTTATACTACTACAGGTAATAAAATTACGCTTTGAAAATATATAAAATTATATACACAAATACACAAAAATACATAACATCAAAACATATCAACCCAAAAACATACTTTTTGTTGAATCCATATAGTCCATCCAGTTCATACATATTGAGAAGCATAATCAGGAAAGACAATTACTCCAAGTTACAAACAGCAGTCCAAATACGTGTAATTGAAGGGGCCGACAAAGTTATCCAGTTCCGAAATGTGTCAATATTCAATGTTAATGATAAATAAATCAAATAATATAGAAAGTCCAATCAAAGTTCCAAAATCCCGAAATGTGCAACCCAGGTCAAATCAAAGTTCGTTGTTTAATTAGAAAACCCGTTATATATATATATATATATATATATATATATATATATATATATGAAAAATCACACAATTTGAAGCGTTGGGTGGGTCGAAATAATAAAGATATTTTTTTTATAAAATATTTAGAAAAACTTGTACAACGCAGATTATTTGTTTTTAAAATAAATTATTTATTCATCTCAAAAACTTCTTTTTTTTTATAAACTTGAGTACTTTCGGTAAATCTACCATCTTCAGAAGAATATTTCTTCTTTTTCTTTTTTCTTTTTTTCTCTTGGTTGAGACATTATATATATATATATATATATATATATATATATATATATATATATATATATATATATATGCACGATCCGAATACATTCGTTGATCACTCTAAACTGCTTGGGTAAATTTAGCCGCCGATTCGCTATTTACCAAGTTAAATTCCTCCCTAATTAATAACTAGTTCCCTATGGCCGAGGGGTTCAGAGTCTTGACTACAAATCAGTGGCGATTTGTGTTCGGGGTTCGAGCCCGCCGACCGTTGGGAATTAGCTTCCTGCACAGAAGATAACGTTAGCATGAAACATCGATGTCTGTAGGTAATAAATAATTGATATTAATATTAATATTTATATATATATATGTGTGTGTACATATATATTGCTCTACAATATAGATATATATACACACATATATATATATATATATATATATATATATATATATATATATATATATATTTATGTATTCATAGCTTGCTACCTAGCTCTACTTACGTATCAAGCACTGTTGAAATAAATACTGAAAATTTATGCATAAAAAATTATATCTCTTAATAAAATTTTATGTGGATACATGAAATAGTAATATATATATATATATATATATATATATATATATATATATATATATATATATATATATATAAGGTGAATCAATGAAAAATAGTTAGACCTATAAATGGAAACAGATCGATATCTTCAGTTGTTCAGAACAAGGAGAATTTAGTAGATAACTAAATATTTATTCTTTTTCTCTTTCTATTGTATTCCTTAAGCACAGCTTTTCAAAGATCAAAATCTTATCATCAGAGGAAGTAGTGATTGATAAGTTGACAGATAAGAACAGTCAAAATTCAAGTTGTAAATTACCAATTACATTTGAACACTTTACAACTTGGATCTCCGTGTTTGGTGAATTTCATTTACACACCCGTTTGAACTTTTAAAACTTTAAAAAGAACATTTTTTTAGAAAGAACTTTTTTAAAAAAAAACTTTTTCCAAATTTTGAATATTGACTGTTCTTATCTGTCAACTTATCAATCACTACTTCCTCTGATGATAAGATTTTGATCTTTGAAAAGCCGTGCTTAAGGAATACAATTGAAAGAGAAGAAGAAGAAATATTTTTTTATCTACTAAATGCTCCTTGTTCTGAACAACTGAAGATATCAGTCTGTTTCCACTTACAGATCTAACTATTTTTCATTGACTCACCTTATGTTTGCTCTATCCAGTATATTGAGCTTTCCTCATCTCACGATAGGTCTAATTCTCTAAAAGTTATCTTTTAGTTATAAACCTTCATATATATATATATATATATATATATATATATATAGAGAGAGAGAGAGAGAGAGAGAGAGAGAGAGAAAGAGAGAGAGAGTGTCAGGTTGTATATAAGAAGAAATCAAATAAAGTGCTCAATCAGTATCTAAATAAATTATATACACGTATGTGTGTATATATATATGTGTATATATATATATATATATATGTGTGTGTGATAATATATATATTTGTGTGTATATATATATATGTATATATATATAATATATGTGTGTATATATATGTGTGTGTATATAATATATATATATATATGTATATATATATATGTGTGTATGTGTATATCTGTATATTATATATATAACATATATTATATATGTATATATATAATATATATATATATGTGTGTGCGTATATAATATATAAGTGTGTGTATATCTGTATATTATATATATATAATATATATTATATATGTATATATAATATATATACATGTATATGTATATATATATACATATATATATATATATATATGTGTGTGTGTGTGTGTGTGTGTGTGTGTGTGTGTGTGTATCTATATATTATATATATATGTAATATCTATTATATATGTATATATATAAAATATACGTATATATATATATATATATATATATATATATATATATATATATATATATATAAATTCTTTTGTAAGATGGTAGGAAAAATTCCAGCAAAGTGCTTATGGAGAAAATCAAAATTAAGAGCGGAATATTTATTTATTATTCGGTACATTAGATCAGTACTACATCAGTACCATTGGTTTCAAGATTAGAAGGTGTTGACCTCCAAGCTATCTTCGGCTTTGTTATTACTTGGTAAGGAAAATGGAGGGTCTCGTACAAGCTATGATCGGATACGTTATTTGCTTTGAAGTGTGAAATTAGTATCGTCTACATTGTTGTGTTAGAGAAAGATATGTTAGATTCAAAAACTTAATAAAGTTCAAAAAAAGAGAGTTCAATCTGAAAATTAAGATTTCAAATAAAAAAATATTTTTCCCGCGAGCCAGTTTGTGCTAACTGCTATTTCTATCTGAGGCGTTATGTATTTTAAAAAGTTAAATTAGTTTCGTCTAAATTATGTGTTAAAGAAATATATTTATTTTGAAGGGTTAAATTAGTTTCGTCTAAATTATGTGTTAAAGAAATATATTTATTTTGAAGTGTTCAATTAGTTTCGTCTAAATTATGTGTTAAAGAAAGATATTTATGTTGAAAGGTTAAATTAGTTTCGTCTAAATTATATGTTTAAGAAAGATATTAATTTTGCAGAGAAAAATAAGTTTCCTCTAAATTATGTGTTAAAGAAAAATATTTACTTTTAAGGGTTAAATTATTTTCGTCTAAATTATGTGTAAAAGAAAGATATTTATTTTGAAGGGTTCAATTAGTTTCATCTTTATTATGTGTTAAAGCAAGATATTATTTTGAAGGGTTCAATTAGTTTCGTCTAAATTATGTGTTAAACACAGATATTTATTTTGAAGGGTTCAATTAGTTTCGTCTAAATTATGTGTTAAACAAAGATATTTATTTTGAAGAGTTAAATTAGTTTCGTCTAAATTATGTGTTAAACAAAGATATTTATTTTGAAGAGTTAAATTAGTTTCGTCTAAATTATGTGTTAAACAAAGATATTTATTTTGAAGAGTTAAATTAGTTTCGTCTAAATTATGTGTTAAAGAAAGATATTTATTTTGAAGGGTTCAATTAGTTTCGTCTAAATTATGTGTTAAACAAAGATATTTATTTTGAAGGGTTCAATTAGTTTCGTCTAAATCATGTGTTAAAAAAAAATATTTATTTTGAAGTGTTTAATTAGTTTCGTCTAAATTATGTGTTAAAGAAAGATATTTATTTTGAAGGGTTCAATTAGTTTCGTCTAAATTATGTGTTAAAGAAAGATATTTATTTTAAAGGGTTCAATTAGTTTCGTCAAAATTATGTGTTAAAGAAAGATATTTATTTTGAAGGGTTAAATTAGTTTCGTCTAAATTATGCGTTAAAGAAACATATTTATTTTGAAGGGTTCAATTAGTTTCGTCTAAATTATGTGTTAAAGAAAGATATTTATTTTGAAGCGTTCAATTAGTTTCGTCTAAATTATGTGTTAAACAAAGATATTTATTTTGAAGGGTTAAATTAGTTTCGTCTAAATTATGTGTAAAAGAAAGATATTTATTTTGAAGGGTTAAATTAGTTTCGTCTAAATTATGTGTTAAACGAAGATATTTATTTTGAAGGGTTTAGTTAGTTTCGTCTAAATTATGTGTTAAAGAAAGATATTAATTTTGAAGGGTTCAATTAGTTTCGTCTAAATTATGTGTTAAAGAAAGATATTTATTTTGAAGAGTTAAATTAGTTTCGTCTGAATTATGTGTTAAACAAAGATATTTATTTTGAAAGGTTCAATTAGTTTCGTCTAAGTCATGTGTTAAACAAAGATATTTATTTTGAAGGGTTTAATTAGTTTCGTCTAAATTATGTGTTAAAGAAAGATATTTATTTTGAAGGGTTAAATTAGTTTCGTCTAAATCATGTGTTAAAGAAAGATATTTATTTTGAAGGGTTAAATTAGTTTCGTCTAAATTATTTGTTAAAGAAAGATATTTATTTGGACGGGTTTAATTAGTTTCGTCTAAATTATGTGTTAAAGAAAGATATTTATTTTGAAGGGTTCAATTAGTTTCGTCTAAATTATTTGTTAAAGAAAGATATTTATTTGGACGGGTTTAATTAGTTTCGTCTATATTATGTGTTAAAGTAAGATATTTATTTTGAAGGGTTCAATTAGTCTCGTCTAAATTATGTGTTAAAGAAAGATATTTATTTTGAAGGGTTCAATTAGTTTCGTCTAAATTATGTGTTAAAGAAAGATATTTATTTTGAAGGGTTCAATTAGTTTCGTCTAAATTATTTGTTAAAGAAAGATATTTATTTGGACGGGTTTAATTAGTTTCGTCTAAATTATGTGTTAAAGAAAGATATTTATTTTGAAGGGTTCAATTAGTCTCGTCTAAATTATGTGTTAAAGAAAGATATTTATTTTAAAGGGTTCAATTAGTTTCGTCTAAATTATGTGTTAAAGAAAGATATTTATTTTGAAGGGTTCAATTAGTTTCGTCTAAATTATGTGTTAAAGAAAGATATTTATTTTGAAGGGTTCAATTAGTTTCGTCTAAATTATTTGTTAAAGAAAGATATTTATTTGGACGGGTTTAATTAGTTTCGTCTAAATTATGTGTTAAAGAAAGATATCTATTTTGATGGGTTAAATTAGTTTCGTCTAAATTATGTGTTAAAGAAAGATATTTATTTTGAAGGGTTAAATTAGTTTCGTCTAAATTATGTGTTAAAGAATAATATTTATTTTGAAGGGTTAAATATAGCTGCGTCTAAGTTATGTGTTAAAAAAAGATTTTTTTTTTGAAGAGTTAAATTAGTATCGTCTTAATTATGTGTTAAAAAAAGATATTTATTTTGAAGGGTTCAATTAGTCTCGTCTAAATCATGTTTTAAGAAAAGATATTTATTTTGAAGGGTTGAATTAGTCTCGTCTAAATCATGTTTTAAGAAAAAATATTTATTTTGAAGGGTTCAATTAGTTTCGTCTAAATTATGTGTTAAAGAAAGATATTTATTTTGAAGGGTTCAATTAGTTTCCTCTAAATTATGTGTTAAAGAAAGATATTTATTTGGACGGGTTTAATTAGTTTCGTCTAAATTATGTGTTAAAGAAAGATATCTATTTTGATGGGTTAAATTAGTTTCGTCTAAATTATGTGTTAAAGAAAGATATTTATTTTGAAGGGTTAAATTAGTTTCGTCTAAATTATGTGTTAAAGAATAATATTTATTTTGAAGGGTTAAATATAGCTGCGTCTAAGTTATGTGTTAAAAAAAGATATTTTTTTGAAGAGTTAAATTAGTATCGTCTTAATTATGTGTTAAAAAAAGATATTTATTTTGAAGGGTTCAATTAGTCTCGTCTAAATCATGTTTTAAGAAAAGATATTTATTTTGAAGGGTTGAATTAGTCTCGTCTAAATCATGTTTTAAGAAAAAATATTTATTTTGAAGGGTTCAATTAGTTTCGTCTAAATTATGTGTTAAAGAAAGATATTTATTTTGAAGCGTTCAATTAGTTTCGTCTAAATTATGTGTTAAACAAAGATATTTATTTTGAAGGGTTCAATTAGTTTCGTCTAAATTATTTGTTAAAGAAAGATATTTATTTTGAAGGGTTCAATTAGTTTCGTTACAATTATGTGTTAAAGAAAGATATTTATTTTGAAGGGTTCAATTTGTTTCGTCTAAATTATGTGTTAAAGAAAGATATTTTATTTGAATGGTTCAATTAGTTTTGTCTAAATAATGTATTAAACAAAGATATTAATTTTGAAGGGTTGAATTAGTTTCGTCTAAATCATGTGTTAAAGAAAGATATTTATTTTGAAGGGTTCAATTAGTTTCGTCTAAATTATGTGTTAAACAAAGATATTTATTTTTAAGAGTTAAATTAGTTTTGTCTAAATTATGTGTTAAACAAAGATATTTATTTTGAAGCGTTCAATTAGTTTCGTCTAAATTATGTGTTAAACAAAGATATTTATTTTGAAGGGTTCAATTAGTTTCGTCTAAATTATGTGTTAAAGAAAGATATCTATTTTGAAGGGTTTAATTAGTTTCGGTTAAATTATTCATTAAAGAAAGATATTTATTTCAAAGGGTTAAATTAGTTTCGTCTAAATTATGTGTTAAAGAAAGTGATGTTTAAAATTTGATGTGTGAGGTTGAAAATTAAATAAATAAAAAACTTAAAATTTAAGAAATAAAAATTTAAATTTAAAATCTCGTAAGTTGCACTAACGGTCAAATCGTTATCAAATTTAATATTTAATATTAATTAATTATTATAAAAAATAAAAATAATAACACATCCTATTAAAATGCGACCTAAAAATAACAGCGCCATTTGTTAAAAGTATTTTTCCACGTCTTAAGCGGTAAATAATATTGCATTAGTTCGCTCTTAATAGGACATGTGATTATTTTTATTTTATATATATATATATATATATATTGCACATAAAAAAATTATACTTAAGGTAAGTAAGCTACATAACATTTTTGTGTTTCATTGCCGAAGGAAATAACGAAACTAATTAACCTGATTAGCCTTATTATTGTTGTTATTATTAGTAGTAGTAGGAATAGTAGTAGTAGTAGTAGTAGTAGTAGTAGTAGTAGTAGTATACTAGTAGTAGTAGTAGTAGTAGTAGTAGTAGTAATATTACTTGCAACTATTATTATTATTGATGCAACTCCTATAATTATAATTATCATTATGAAGATAATAGCTACATTTGTTTTACTACCACTACCCTTTCCCGCCGACTCACCATGCACCTTGTAAACTCTAGCTTAATCCACCAGCATTTAAAAAACATAAATTCCCCCTCTTGATTAAGAGATAAATACATTATGAAACTAATTTTTGAAAAATGTTAAATGCTCGAACTACCGTTATTATAACCCAGTAACCTGCAATAAATAATCTTACGTATGCAACCAGTAACAACATTTTAAAATGGCTGTCACTAAACGAAAGATGGAATGTTTCTCGTAATAGCGATTTTATAACGATCTGATACAAAGAAGAAAAGAAATTAAATGGCTGCATTGTAATGTTATACAAAGTTAAGGGGAATATCCGTTTTCATTTACATCACCATGCTATGGTTTACTATTTAGAGGCTTAAAAAAATAATTTGGTAAGTGAATCTGTTTAATGTAATGTACATAATTTATAATTTCAACGTTAAAGAAGGAAACGTAGACCATGGTGTGACACTATTATAAATCAAGTTTCAAAACCGAATTTAAGAAATTCAAAAACTATTTTAAAACTTCTTTGCAATAGGGCGTCATATTTAAGAAGTTGACTAGGTTATGGCGGCCTTCAGCGTAAATAACCCTATGCCAACCTGTCAATCAGCAAAGTCCCACCTCTTCACTATAGAACTCACCAGATTCCGAAAGAACTTTAATCGCATTTTTACTCAAACTGCTTGATGTTGGAATTTCCATCCTTATCCCTGTTTTCTCGACTGACCAATATTCTGAAATCTAAATGTAATGTGAACAAAGATCTCGCTTCACAACTCTCTACTAAGGATACCCGTGTGTATATAATGTTAAATTAAAAGCTGTAGTCGTACACTATGGTGCTACTACATACACTTATATATAGATGTGTATGTGCGTGTAGGATCGTCCTGATCGATGCTAATCAAATAATAAAAGTTGTCTCAGTCCTGTACTTAGTTCATTCATTCATTTATTATTCATTTGTTTGTTATGCCTCCTTTGGAATCTTCCCTTTAACTATCTTCTCAATTAAACTGTTTAAAAAAAATTAGACTCTTAGTACAGTATTGCTGTCCAGACTAAATTCTGTTAAATATTTCATTTGACAACTCCCAAAAGTGCCCCCTCAATTTCTCCCTCCTACCACTTTCTCTGAATTCATCCAACCTCATCTTAAACTGATCCACACTATTGCTGTTCTTAATCTGATCTGGCAACTTATTCCAAAAACATATTACTCTGTGAGCAAAAAAACTTAACTGGTTAACAGATCTAGTTTTTGAAAACTGCCTTGACAAATAACCTTCCAGATCTAAGAGAAATACTAACAAAATGCCCACCATAGTTAGAAACGCCATTAATTATCTTGAAAGTCTCAATCATATCACCTCTCATTCTTCTCTCCAGCAAAGTAATCAATCCCAATTTGTCCAATCTCTCCCTGTAACTGCACTCCTTTACTTTACTTATTAGTTTTGTCAGCCTTCTTTGTACGCCTTCCAGTTTCAATATTACATTCCAATTTCCATGTCTAGTCGGATCTGTGTAGGATCTGTTCTCAGTATCCCAGCGAAATCAGACATTTTTACCATCGACTAAACTGTTGCATATATATAGAAATATAAGACAATGCAAATTAGAAATGTATATTAAAGAATGAAAGTTTATTTGAAACTGATCAAAAATAAATATGCAAATTAGGAATACTTAAAACTGTTTATGGTGTTTTCAGATATCTATATATACAGTATTTCGGAGCCCAGTTGGTTGAACATTTGGTAGGATGTATAAGTATATTCTATTTTCATTTATTTGGAATAAAAGGTTTCGGTGATCACCTTATTCAATCAAGAATGAAATGAGCATTGTAGTAAGCTCTTTTCTGTTCATTTTGTTTTACTCGCTTATACTTATTCCTTCCGGTAGAAAAGCGTACGTTAATTTTAAACACGTATATTTTGTTAACTAACTGTGCCAGAAAAATAAAAGAATAACTTTTGACTGTAATTCAATTTCCAACCGAATTTCGTGCAACCCACTTTCTCTCTGAGAAATACTATATTTATATATATAATAAATATTTGTTATTGTTTATTATCTATGTACGTATACGTTTCGCCCTTTATAATCGAGACTCGGCATAGAGATATGACTATTAACTACCGGTCATGCGATTCGAAACCCCGGATTACGAGTATTTTTCAACTCAAATCCCGATGCCTGAACCACTCGGCCGTGTTGAACAGCGAATAAACGGTGATAATTTTAACACTTTATACGGCGGCTTGACGTCATAGGAACGTTCTACTTAATGAAAGGAACGATGCATTTAAAGCTAGCGACGTCATGCTGTGTTAATACTACACTTACAGTGCTCTTCTAGACGGGGTTTTCTAGGAACTACATATATATATATATATATATATATATATATATATATATATATATATATATATATATATATATATATATATATATATATATATATATATATAAGGAGTGAGGTAAAATAACCGATTTTTTTTAAAACTTTTGTTTTAGTTTATAGTAATAAAAATATTTCGCCAAAATAGAATTAGCCTTTTCAATGTCTTTGTGGATCCTGATCTTATCGGATTGTCCGGCTCCTGCTGGTGCAAACCGGGCGTATGAGATGTTGTTTTTTTCACTTTCAAATATTAAATCACGCATGCACGCGAGTTAAGTATAGATTTAAAGTTCATATTTTTTAAGCATCTAAATTAAATTTAATAATAAGGAATGAGGTAAAATAAAATACCTTTAAAGCATGTTAAAGACGCGATATTAAATTTAAAAGAAAAAGAAAATTGAAACCGATTTTTTTTTTAAACTTTTGTTTTAGTTTATAGTAATAAAAATATTTCGCCAAAATAGAATTAGCCTTTTCAATGTCTTTGTAGATCCTGATCTTATCGGATTGTCCGGCTCCTGCTGGTGCAAACCGGGCGTATGAGATGTTGTTTTTTTTTCACTTTCAAATATTAAATCACGCATGCACGCGAGTTAAGTATAGATTTAAAGTTCATATTTTTTAAGCATCTAAATGAAATTTAATAATAAGGAATGAGGTAAAATAAAATACCTTTAAAGCATGTTAAAGACGCGATATTAAATTTAAAAGAAAAAGAAAATTGAGACCGATTTTTTTTTAAAACTTTTGTTTTAGTTTATAGTAATAAAAATATTTCGCCAAAATAGAATTAGCCTTTTCAATGTCTTTGTAGATCCTGATCTTATCGGATTGTCCGGCTCCTGCTGGTGCAAACCGGGCGTATGAGATGTTTTTTTTTTCACTTTCAAATATTAAATCACGCATGCACGCGAGTTAAGTATAGATTTAAAGTTCATATTTTTTAAGCATCTAAATGAAATTTAATAATAAGGAATGAGGTAAAATAAAATACCCACAAAGCATGTAAAAGATGCGATATTAATTTTAAAAAAAAGAAAATCGAAACAGATTTTTTTTTCATATAAACGTTCATTTCAAAAATGAAAGGTTATAAAAAAAAGGTATTTTTTACCTCACTCATTATTAAGGTTCATTTAGATGCTTTAAAAAATATGAACATTAAATTTATATATATATATATATATATATATATATATATATATATATATATATATATATATATATATATATATATATATAAAATAGAAAATAGCTAAAAAATAAATAACATCATTTATAATGCGATGCAATTCTCCCAAAACCACTAGAAGGTTTTGGACTCAGTTTATAGAGCGCCGTCACTGGGGCCCTGGTTTCGAATCTCACTATGCCTAACCACACTGATGAGTTGTGGAAACGACGAAACACGTGTCTGTGTTTATATATTATATATCTTTTCGAGAAAAATATAGCTCATTCAGTCACCGATTGAGATTGGGTTAGATTGTTTGAATCAGAAAAAGTGAGTTAATAAAAAAGTTAAATATAAAAAATAAAAAGACAACATTCAAAATTAGTTCTGGTCGCTATATAGCCATCTCTATTTCCCTCTTTTCCTCTACAGCTCAGTCAAATAGTATCACTTATTGTAGCGGTATTTCCATTTGTTTATAGTAGACAATTCCAATAATTGTATTATTTTCTTTCTTACCTTCGATTCTTAATAGAACGAGAGATAGTGACGAAAGCGAGAGTTATACGATATTAAATAAAAAGAAGGAAGTGGTTCAAACATCGTAGAGTTAGAGTACGTGAGGATGATAGTAAAATATATTTTGTGTGAGTAAAATATATTTTGTGTGAGTAAAATATATTGAAAAAAATTATGGAAACAAACGTTGATTAGTTTTATTATAATAATCAGAAAATATATATATATATAAAAATATATATAAAAAAAAATAATAAATGTAAAATAGGTCAATGAGTAAATAGATAGAATAAATTTATACAAATTTACTTCTAGGAATATTTTCCTCTTAAATTAACTATAGAAGATAAAAAGAAAGAAAGAAGAAAGAAAGAGTGAATGTATGAATAAATAGTACATTTTATTTTTATTTTATTCTTATTTTTATTTGTTTATCTTGATTTTTGTGTGTTTATTTGTTTATTTGTTTATTTTTGTGTCTTATTTATATATTTTTTCCATAGTCCCCCCTTCCCAATAATCTCTTCTCATCCCCCCTTCCCCTGTTACAACGGTCCCCTCCTTGGCTTTGATCCATTTCACAATTCAAATTCCTTCTCAAATTTCAAATCTCATTTCTAAATATATTTTTAAATAAGTTATCCCCCTTTGACAACAACAGCCCACACGTAAATTTAAATTTGAATTGAATAAAGAGAATAAAAGAGAAAAAAAAATTAATGAATCATATAAAATAAAACATAATAAAATTATAAAAATTAGTATATTATTAAACAAATGTTTATAATATTTTAACTTTAGTTATATAATTGCTTAAGAGAATTTTGACATTTTCTGCGTTCCTACTTCCAATTGTTTTCTGTCGTATTTCGATGACCTGACACCGGTTTTTCCCATTTTTTCTTCGACCCATTCGGTCTTTTATTGTTGTCTTCTGATAATGAAAGTTTTTCTTTCGAAAATTTAAGATTACTCTTTGTCGAACTGTTACTTACCGGACAGTATTTACTATTTGGTATTTAATCAGTTTTCGTGAAATTATTAATAAATCGTTTTGAGTTTCACTTTCTCCCTGCGTTTATTTCTTTTCACTTTTCCATCTTACGGCAACAACATCGCATTGCTATAGCCTCGGACGACTAATCTGCACTTACATTTACCAGCAATGCTTCAAGCAAACTACAATCTCCTTTTATATATATATATATATATATATATATATATATATATATATATATATATATATATATATGTGTGTGTGTGTAGGGGGTGCATGCACGTATGTATGTTTGTTGATGGCATTATGAATTTTGGAATATATATTCTCGGCAACAATCAATACCTTTTTCAAGTCTATTAGGTTTCAACTGTTTATCATTACATTCAAGCTGATTCTACAGTTCGTGTCGCTAATCAGCACACCACTCGTTACCTCCCTGTGTGCCTAACCCTAACACGCCTCGTTACCTCCTTGTGTGCCTAACCCTAACCCTAACACACCTCGTTACCTCCTTGTGTGCCTAACCATAACCCTAACACACCTCGTTACCTCCTTGTGTGCCTAACCCTTACACTAACACCACTCATTACCTCCTTCAGTGCCTAACCCTAACCCTAACACCACTCATTACCTCCTTCAGTGCCTAACCCTAACCCTAACACCACTCATTACATCCTTCTGTTCCTAACCCTAACCATAACTTTAACCCTACTCGTTACCTCCTTGTGTGCCTAATCCTAACCCTAACATCACTCGTTAATTCTTTGTGTGTCTCTTTTTTTTCGCTCGAAACAAGTCATATTGCCACTGTAGCGTAAGGGTCTACTGTGATATGGAGCAGATGTGCAACAAGATGTTTGATCGCATTACATTTTTATTTCTTCAATTTGTCACGGTTGGAGAAACAGGGAGCAGGGTGTATTTACAAAGGAGTTTTCTCTTTGTAGCATTAAATGTGACCATACTATCTATTTGGTCCCGTTCTACTATATACTGGAGGTCAGTCTTTGCGTCTTTATAAAGAATGCAGTACTTAATTACGTATTTTAAAAAACTTGTGCGGATATACACCGAACAAGCAGCAAAATAGTTGAGTGCCCCCCTCTTGCTTTAGTTGTGTATTGATTTACTCCTCTCCAGGAGTTAGGCACAAGGCCAGTTTTTATCTTACTCCCACAATAAGATGTGACCCACGGTCGGGTCAGGAAAGTGGGGTTAAAAATTGCCTGGGCAGCTCCATCGGCATTCACCGGTAGGGGCGCCTCAGGCAGTAAGCAATAAACTTATTCCTCCCTAAAGAAGGGAGGTAAACTCTGGGTGGGTGGACCTCCTAGAACTGCACAGGACAGACCCATTGACAGGCGTAAATCAAGCCCCGGAGGCCAACACAATACCAGTATGGGGTGCAGTATCGATCGGAACAGATACTACACTTTGATATTAGCCAAAAGGCCAATAACCTTTAGTTGTGTAGATGTGGCCAAAGCAAAGAGAATTAAACTGTTTGTATTTCAGATCCCGCGGAACGTACTTAGCTTGCTTACAGAAATACCTACATATATTCACCAACCCACTTTTTCACCCCCGGGTATTCATCTGACAAAACAGAGGCGCGTTCAAGAAAATTGATGCTTATTTGATTCAAATCAAAATGGGTCGTAACGTTCGTTTGTACTCGATGCGATGCGTGTAGCTGCCATGTCAGGATATATTAGCTCGATTCATGTATACATTATTTCGAGGTGTTTGGTAACACACGTAGACTGACATACCAGCCAATTGCAGTGTGACAGAGTTTGTACGAACTCGAAAGACTATTGATATTCGATGTTCAGCCTCATCACCTAATTAGTGGTACGTTAGAACAGAGATGTTCGAATGAAGACAGCTAAAAAAAAACACTAAATATGACGTTCGATCACAAAATTCACGCAGTTTTTTTGTTGTTTTTTTTGGTTTGTTTCACAGCAAAGATTTTCAATGCAAAAATATCTCTCACATTGCATCGTACAATTATGGGTGTATGTAGTCTAATTTGAAAAGATTCATAATGTTGGATAATGACCCTGTGAGGCCGGACGCATCTTGAGGTGGACGTATCTGTGGGAAATCGTTTGGTTTGGCTTGCGCGATTTAGTGCGGGTGGACCCGTACAGTCGACTGTAGAATAGGGCTGTTCTCACGGTTGGAGCTCACAGACGTGACACGCCACCATTTTGATGAGACCTTTTAGGTTGTGAGTTCAAGGCTGTGACGAATGCACTTGCGCATGTGGGTTCTGTGACGTCACGGGCTTTTGCGTGGGAAGCTGTGTTTTGCCAGTCGAGGTTTTGGAAGCGAGCCGAACAGTCGACTTCTCTATGTAGTCTTCAAATGAAAAATGGGAATCAAATTCCTTAAGCGAATACAGGTGTGAGATCTCTTCTTCCATTGTGAAATCCGAAATCCTAAAAGTCCGTATTCTGGGTACTCTGCGGTTATGACTTATGTATTTTGTTCTGCCCAATTTATCAGAAAACACCACTGGATGTAGTCGGTGAGCAATCACTGATGATGACTAGTGTGACAACTCCTAGTGAGTACAAATAATAATATTTTAGTAAAGTAAATATACTTCTTAGTTATACAGAAACACTTTCTTAAACAATATTACACAGTTTATGAATTTTTGAATAAAATCACAGTGGAATAAATTGGGCAGAACAAAATACATAAGTCATAACCGCAGAGTACCCAGAATACGGACTTTTAGGATTTCGGATTTCACAATGATGAATTCGCCTTCCGAATTTCGGATTGAACTGTATGGTATCCCGACTGTGGCCCTAAACTCTATTTCTATTATTGCATGTTTTAATTATGGATGGTTTTTATATTTATGTATATAACTGTTTTTTTTTTTAATTTTTAATTTTAATTCTAATTTAAAATTTCAAATCTGGAGTACCCCATATCCCCATTTTTCCTTCTCTTGCCTTTTATCTTTTTTTATTTTTACACAATTTTGTTATCATTTATTTTATCTAACAGTGTATTTATTTCATCTTTATTTATATTTATATTTATATTTATATTTATTTTTCTTCATTTTTCTATATTTATTTTTCTTTATTTTTCTTTATTTTTCTTTATTTTTCTTAATTTTTCATTTTTCTTTATTTTTCTTTATTTTTCTTTATTTTTCTTTATTTTTCTTTATTTTTCTTCATTATTCTTTTTCATCTATCTTAACCCCCCCCCCTTTTATTATTAGTACCTAAATTTTTTTATGATTAGTACCATTACGACTTCATAAATTTATAAATGGTGTGACTACAATTTATTTACTTATAAGTTTTATTTTTATTTTTAATGATTTATTATTTAATATTTTTAGAAATAATTTATTACATTAGCATATTATTTCAATATAATTAATAATTTTTAATTTTATAATTTTATAATTTATATATTTTTTAACTTAATATAATTTTATTTTGATTTTGATTTTTAACGTTATCTCTATTTACTTTCGATAAGATACATAGCGTCTCTATTAGTTAAATTTGAATACCTTCCATAACGGGCCACGTAATTCCACGCACGTGACAATTTAAACATGCTAGGTTCCCATCTGTCCAACTGTTAACGTTATTCCCATTTAATTTCTTGCTTTTTCGATGTACAGCGTTGCTGTTGTTTTGATCTGAAACTTTTCCATAACTGTCTACGAATATTCCACGCACGTGACAATTTTAAATCTGAAAGTGTTCCATCTTTCCAACGGACAATATTTTGAAATTCCTGGCGGTTGTTCTCACTCATTAAGCTATACGACTCCGCTGATGAAGGTCCGATTTTCTCGGATCTGAAACCTTGGTCCGGATGTTGTTGTAACACTTTATTTAATATTAATAAATATATATATATATATATATATATATATATATATATATATATATATATATATATATATATATATATATGGGAAGAGAAGGATGAAGGTAATCCGACGTGATGGTAAAATGAAAAAGGAAAACCAAAAACTGGATGTTTTTTATGTGTACATCAACGTTTCGTCTTTATTTATAAGACTTCATCAGGATGATGATATAGGGAAAAGATATCATGCAAGTACAGATACATGTAGGGTAGACATGTTGGGAAGAAAAATAAAATAAAATGAAAAATAATGGCAGCGTCTTGGTGGACGTCCGTACTTGTTAGAGAATGAAAATGAGTGACGAAAATGAGTAGGAGAAAAGGAGGGGAATGGTGGAGGGAGCAAGGACTACTGTGGCTGGCGATGAGAGAAAGAGGTGGGGGATGAGCAGGGGTAAAATGGATGGCAGAGAGAGATTGGAGGATAAGGGGGAGGGTGTGTTTGACCAGATGGCTGTGGTCAAGATTGAAGGGGAAGAGTGAGTTGGAATGTTTGTGTGTGGGGGTGTATGCAGGGAAAATGGGGATGGGTAGAGAGGGAGGGGGGCTGTGATTTTGGTGGATGGGCGAAAGTTATGGTCTTAGAGAGCGTTTTGAGAAAATGAGGGAATTTAAGAAGAGGTATGGGAGAAAATAGATGAGAGGGGGAAGAGGGAGGATTTGTCGTGATAGGGTGTGAAATATTTGAAATATTTGGAAAATGATAGCAATGAGTGAGGGATTGGAGTGGGTGGGGGAGGGCGGTGATTGAAAGGGTGGGTGAGGAATATTTGAAATATTTGGAACATGAGAAAGTTTATTTGGACTGTAGTATTAAAAATGTGAGGGGAAAAAAGTAAGGGAAAAAAAGAAGATTCAGGGAGAAGAGGGAAGGGTGTGGGTGAATGGAAGAGTGTCAAAGAGGTTAGAGCTGAAAATAAAAGTTAGCCATGATCAGGCAAAAGACTTTGTTCTGTGAGGATGATCTTGCTTATTAAGGGTGATAGGTTAAAGAAACCATTTCGTTGCTTGATGGTGGTGGAGGAGGTGATGAGGGCAGTTTCCAATAATCTTCGCCGAGATTTGTTGTGGATGTGTTTAGTGATTTTGGCTTGTTCAAATTTGAATGCATGACCATATTCTAGAGCATGGGAGAAAAGTGCACTAAGAGGGTTGTTGTTTTTTATGTCCCTTTTATGTTCATTTAATCGTTTCTTTAATTCACGTTGTGTTTCTCCCACGTAGAATTGATGGCAATCATTGCAAGGGACAGTGTATAAGCCGGCATGGGATGTGGGTGTTTTTTGGAGATGTCTGGATGTGTTTAAAGTTTGTTTTATGGATTGAGAAGTGGTTTGTACTGTTGGAATGCCTAGTTTGTTGAGCGTGTTGCATATGGATGTGTTATTGGAATGCGTGGGTAGGAGAAGGGGTCTGTCTATGAGAGAGGTGTTAGGGGTTTGATTTTTTTGTGTGGTGTTTCTGGAGAATATTTGGAAGGCTTTTTTCTTGGCATTTAATATGAAATGTGTGGGGTATTGCAATGTTTTTAGGGAATTAAAAATGTATTTTATTTCTTCATCTATGTGTGGGGGACTACATATTCTAAGGGCGCGTAGGAAGAAGCCTATAATTATACCTGTTTTGATCTTGCTATGATGGTGGGAGTAGAAATGTATGTAGTCATTTTTGTGAGTGTTTTTGCGGTGTACCTTAAATTCTAGTTTATTGTTGGACTTAATTATAAGAGTATCAAGGAAGGGAATAGAGCCGTTTATTTCAGTCTCATGGGTGAATTTTATGGAGGGTTCTACTGTGTTGAGTTTATCTTTAACATGAATGATTTGTGTGTCTGTGGGGAGGAAAATTAAAATATCATCTATGTATCTAAAGTATTCGATGTTAGGAGGTAGTCTATATTTGAAAGGACCGGATTCTAAGAATTCTAAAAAGAGGCAGGCCAATACACCGCTAAGGGGGTTGCCCATGGGGAGTCCAAATTTTTGTATGTAGAATACTTTGTTAAATTGGAAATATGTTATGTCAGTGATGAGTCTAATTATTTCTATAAAAGTGTTGGGGGGAAAAGGTAGGTCGGTTTTTATTTTCTTTATATGTGTGTGAAGTAAGTGTAGGCATTTTTTAACAGGTACGTTAGTGTAGAGCGAAGTTACATCTAGGCTGTGTATATTTTTATTTTCTACGTTAATGTTTTTTATTCTGCTAAGAAGGTCGCCTTTTCTCCCACTCATTTTCGTCACTCATTTTCATTCTCTAACAAGTACGGACGTCCACCAAGACGCTGCCATTATTTTTCATTTTATTTTATTTTTCTTCCCAACATGTCTACCCTACATGTATCTGTACTTGCATGATATCTTTTCCCTATATCATCATCCTGATGAAGTCTTATAAATAAAGACGAAACGTTGATGTACACATAAAAAACATCCAGTTTTTGGTTTTCCTTTTTCATTTTACCATATATATATATATATATATATATATATATATATATATATATATATATATACTATGTTTCAATTTGACAACAAAATTCATAACATAATCACTATTATATAAACATGTTCCATAAATTCAACATGAACAAAATATTTTGTGTACATATGTTTCTGAAATCCCTATTTTTCTTCGTCAGCACATAGTAACAGAATGAAACTCAATGTCATTTCGTTATAAGTCCAGGGAGATAGTTAAATTGTTCAATAACCCCAAACACATAAAACCAAAATTACTATCATCATCCAAAAACAGTATTATCTTAATTCATATATTTGTTCATGTTTTATAGGAAAATTTGATTCCGAGACAAATATTAATCTTTCATTTAAAAATACACAAAAACTGTGGGTTATCACTCTAACCGATTACATAGCTCAGTCGGTTGTACGTCCCATCGTACACTATGTTAAAACAAATAATGTATAAGTAAGGAAATTAACATCTTTGAAGCACGCATTAGAATGTATTAAAGTGAAATATTTTGAAAATAAAAAATCGTGCAATTTAAATGAAAAATTAATTTATTTAATTTTTTTTTTTTTGCAAGCTTTCGTTGTAAAACAACTTTATCAAACAAGACTGTCTTATAGTTTGTTTGTTTTTCTTTTTCTTCCTAATTTTGATGGTATTAACCCCGAGGGGTCGAATCACAGTAGAGGCAGAAAAGAACGTCAAGTTGTAAAAGACGTTAAGATAAGTATAACCCGGTCGATGTTTGACACAGATTGGCGCTTTTTGAATAAGGAAACTGACAACATCTTTGAAACACGCATGAAAATGTATTTAAGTGAAATATTTTTTTAAATCAACACATGGTGCAATTTAAATGAAAAAATCATTTATTTCTTTTTTCTTGTTTTGCAAGCTTTCGTTGTAAAATAACTTTGTCAGGCTAGACTGTCTTATAGTTTTGTTTTTCTTTTCTTCCTCTTCATTTTGATGGTACATTCTAATGCGTTCTCCAAAGATTTTGTTAATTTTCTTACTTAAAAAAGCGCCAATCTGCACATAACATCGTCAAGACTACACTGATCCTAACGTCTTTAAGAACTTGACGTCTCTTTCTGCTCGTTTCGTGATTTGACCCCTCGGGGATAATAGCATCAAAATGAGGAGGAAGAAAAGAAGAAAAAACTATAAGACAGTCTCACCTGACAAAGTTGTTCTACAACGAAAGCTTGCAACAACAAAAAATAAAATAAATGAATTTTTCGTTTAAATTGCACGATTGTTGATTATCAAAATAGTTCACTTTAAATAATGTATAATTTTCCTTTGGGAAAAATAGCAATCTAAGCAAAAAGGGATATTATGAACATTGAAATACAATAGGGTAAAGTAATCATTAAGACAACATCCCCTCATCTCCCAGGATAATTCCAATTCCTCTGAAGATTTCGAAATACGTCCATATCTGTTTGTAGATACTTCGAGGAATCGAAACATTATTCGTTGTAGAAAGTAAATATCAGTGGTTTTGGACTTCACCACGGAAAGAAAGACAAGTCTGCGTCCATGTCAATTTGAAAATATGTTGTCTGTGTTGTTTACGGTTGACAAGTTGTAGCATTCAAGATAGGGTGTAATGCTAAACCTGTTGCTTTCAATGGCTGGCATATGTAGGATTATAAAAATACATACGGCTCACAAAACGGTATTCTTTAATTTTTTTTTGGTAAAATTAGGACAACGGTCACACATGAATGCATTACTTGATAATGCTCTATTAAATTCTGATTCTACTCGGTGTGACTTTTCTTTACCCCCCCCAAAGCTTAAGGGGAGCATCAAGGGTGCCCGTTTTGAAGGTGTGATATCCACTAAGAGTGACGTAATGACGGAGGCAATGAGTATCACAGAAGAACTCTTCCAGTAGTGCTTAAAATCGTGTAAAACGGCATTAGACCCGAGGCTCTTTTTTTGGTTCACCCCAAGACATACTGCCAATAGAACGTATTAGCTACTGTGATGGAAGATTTATAGCGGTAACCCGGGTGGGGAGTTGAGAAACAAGTTGTTTTGTCGCATTACATTTATATTTTTGCATGTTGGTATGGTCGGGGCAACAGAGAGCAGGAAGGTAATTCCAAAGACAAGCGGTTCGATGAAAGAAGCTATTAGAGTAGAAAATGGTTCGGCATCTAATGATTTCTATAGTGAAGAGGTGGGATTTTGCTGCTACTCGAGGAGGGGGGTCGGCGGTACTTATCTTGAAGGGGTACGAGTGCAATAACTTCACCGAGCACATTCAGTAGAAGTAGTCGTAAATACGCTTTCAGTTAAATGATGACGAATATTATGAGAGGATTGAAAACGATGAATTAATTAGATAAAATTTGATTACTTAAGACAACGACTCGACATGTATGTGTTGGAATACTGGACATGAAGACGAACATGTTGTAATCCGTAGGAAAGCAGTTTCGTGGCAATGTGTTACGAGGACGAGACGTTTTAGCAAATAAAATCTGTTCATGTAAATTGCATTTGGTTTTAGGTATACAGAAAAATAAAGAGAAATTCTGATAGGAGACAAGTTATTGCTTCGAAATGAGTCAAAACTTCAATTATATTTTGATTTTATCAAAAATGGCGGCACAGTGACAAATCCTATGAAATTCTATTTGTGAGATAACACGTTGGAAATTATTTCAAATGTTATGTTTAAAAAAAATGGCGTCATAAGTTGTACATTAATATCTTTATTACCATATAAACATGCATAACTTCATAAATATAGATATTTATGAGATATTCGTTTTGGTTTGCAGGAATTTCCCAACATTTTCATGGATCCATTTTTACACCCGTGTTTTTATTTGTTTTCACTGATTCGTAGATTAACTTCCCTCAATCACATTCCATTAACAATGTGTAAATATTGATTCAAATATTCGCAAAGTTAAAAGAAAACGTCACTGAAACGAGGAGAGCACACGCGAAACAAAAAAGAAAAACATTCGAAGAATAGACGAAATGGCAGAAAAAGGAAATTAGGATATTTCGTTCGAGGGAATTACCAAACAAAGTGGTGGAATATCGAATTCACGTTGTCACGTGAAATTCGATTCTTGCTTCTTTCATTTCTGTCTTGATTTTTTGATATGGGGAATGGAGGATGGGATTTTTTTAAAAGGGTGTCAAAACATCTCGGTTTCCAAGAGTTCCTTTTACCAAGAATTAGATGAGAACTTTCCATTTTAATTTAATTCCATTTTAAATTGTTTTGTACTTATTTTCCAACCTTTTTTTTTAAATAATATAAGGTAAATTTGAAATTAGTCCCAAACAATTTAGGTGGGTTTACTTACTCATTTGTAGAATTTGGGAATTTGAGGACAGTTCATTGTCCGCCATTTTTGTTGCGAAACGACTTAATCCCAACTGCTGGTCACTTACAACAACATTACAAGCGAATGTCGACGGGCCAAACTCAAGCTATTTTCAGAACGTTCCAGAGTAGGGGGGGGGGGGCTGAATTACCCACGGTATAGAACCGACCTTGTGCAATATTCATGTTTTCCAGTTTGGAAGAAAGTTAAATGGTTAGTTCGTTGATAACATTAAAGATAATACAATTAATAACATCTCGAAAAGTAAAAAAATGTAATCAATTTAAAATTATTTGCAAAAAGATTAAAAACTTTTAACCATTGACAAAAGAATAATAACATGCGGCTTTCGGATCTGCATTCAATATAAATATTAGCGATCATCTATTTTAAGAATCAATTATAATGAACAAACTAGTACATGGTAGTATGACAATATACTTATCGCAACTAGGAGAGTAGAAAGTGACTAACTTGGGTTTACTTTCGGCAGCCTCGTATCTCTCGCTTTCCGTATTTTGTCCTTTAGTCCTCATATTCCATGAGCGATGTTTCAGACAAAGGGAGAAGAATTGCTGTTTTCTGGGTCAAAATCTATCCATAACACTTATCGTTGGTTAGTTTTTGACCTTGAAGTAGTATATTTTTTTAGCTCCTTACATCAAAGTGGCTTCGTGCCTTGTTTGGAGCGATTTCCATATAAAAAAATAAAAATAAAAATAAAAAGTAAGTTGCACAGAAACGTTTGTGTCTCATTCCCGATGGAAATCGCCGAGCAATTAGAATTCGGTTATAGGTCTGTAGTTACTTGGGGTGATTACTTTTCCTTTGTCTTTGTGAAAAAGCAATGGAAGAATAGAGACTGTATATATTAATGAAATTTAAGCTGAATTATTTCGACACTTGATTATTGGGGAAATGGTCGTATAATCATTGGAGAGCCATGAATATTATAACTGTCCTGTTTTTCAATCTCCGAAACAGTTACATGGTAAACAGCTGATGATCTCCATTTTAATATTTCACGCTTAAGGTCCCCTGTTTTTGTTTCACTGTTAGATACTTTAATCCCCTTTTTTATTTTATTTACTTATTTCTTTATTTAATGATGACTTTTCCAACGAATGCTAAGTCTGCGATATCTTGGATTTAGTTAGTTTCTCTCGGAATTTAAACTGCATTTCTTTTTTTCTTTTGTTTAAAATGACTCAAAGCTTCTTGAGACTATATATATATATATATATATATATATATATATATATATATATATATATATATATATATATATATATATATATATAATGTGTGTGTTTATCGTTCAAGTTTTAAAGTATTGCATGGAAAGTTAATAAAATTGAAATATAAGCCAAATTAGCAATACAAGATTAATTTTTTTTTTTTTACATTAATCCTATCGATTACGGAATAACATTCATTCTTCTTTAACCACCGATTGTCATGGAAAATAACATCCTACCTGGGAGAAATCATTCAAACTCCTCGCCCTAACTTTCTCATATAAGATGAATTGGAATAAATACATTGAAAACATTGCCAAGGCTGCTGCAAAGAAGGTGCGCTCCCTCTACCGTTCTAGTAAACTTCTCACACCTGACATTATCCTATATCTCTACAAAGCCACCATCCGCCCATGCATGGAGTATTGTTGCCACATCTGGGCTGGGGCATCATCCGCTAGTCTCTCTCTCTCTCTCTCTCTCTCTCTCTCTCTCTCTCTTAGACAAGATCAAAAAAGTGTCGGCAACTTAATAGGTCCCTCACTATGCACCAAGCTCCAGCCTCGGTCTCACTGCTGCAATGTTGCTTCCTTGTGCTTGTTTTACAAATACTTCAATAGATTGTGCTCTGATTAGATTGCTGCTCTGGTGACCCCACGACGTAAATTCACTAGACCAACCCGACAATCCGCCAAATCCCATCCATTCACTGTGGAGGTCCCCAGATGCCGAAGAGCTTTCTGCTCCAAAAGCTTCTTTCCTCGTGCTGCTGGACTCTGGAACTCCTTCCATGCTCCCTGTTTTCCTGACGGTACTGACATGCACAAATTTAAAACTAATGTAAACAGACATCTCGCTGCACAGCTCCCAATTTAGGTTGACACCCCCCATCTCCAAATAAAAACACCATCATTTTTTCTCTCAGTAGCCCGTTACGTCTACAGTTGCGGCCTGCCTTGTTTGGGGTGAACTATGTTTAAAAAGAAAGTGATAACGGGTGTGTTTTAAGAACTTACTTCAAATATTAAGTCTATAAATTTACCAAAAATTGAGAGAAAATAATTAACGAACAATGTTTTTACGTGGAACTTTTTTTCAAGCAGTAATTTGAATTTAGAAAAAGATTTAAATATTATCTTTCAAACAAATTTAAATAAGGATTTATAATTATGGCTGACAGGACGAGAATAATCTACTCCCATGAATTAAATAAATTATTCAGTTGAAAACTCCGTATAGATTCCTGAGTTCGGGAAGATGCACATGAAGCGGATGAAGGTTACATCGGTCGAAACTCTGTGATGAAAAATGTCGTCCGAATTATCCAAGAAATAAAAGAGTCAAATAGTTTTAGTTTTTAAATTCCTGCCAAAATGATTGTTGTATAACAATTTGTAGCCTCAAATAAGTCATTGTCATTAAGGGTATGCGAGCACAACAGGACTATGTATTTTACTGGTAGGAATTTTTCTTCAGCGCACCTCACACACTTCATCCACTCATGCATAGAGATTTATACTGTAGTGATGGGATAATGAAATGGTTTGGTTGATATGTAGTCATACCCTTAATGACAATAAAAGTGTAAAAATTTGGGAATTTCCTTGCTTTTGTACATTTAGTGTATATGAATTTTCATCTTAACCCTATTAAGGGCATATGATTTCAGTATACTGGCATTTTTCATGGAATGTCACTACTTTTGTAAAGTCTATGCCTCAAGACAATGGTCATTTTAAAGGTTTTTTTAATTTTCTGGAAAACTAAGGTATATGGTAAACTGAAATTAAAATGCCATCAACTAGACCCTAGAACCTCTATCTCTGCCAATAATCAGCTGAATCCATCAAATAGTTGATGAGATACAGGGTGGCACACACGTACGTACATACGTACGTACACACGGATAACACAAAATCACTCCTGATGTTTCTGGATCTCTCGGTTGCCTTGACTAATGATGCTGAAATTTTACACACTTATAGAACCTATCAAATGAAAATGTTATGACTGATCAAAGAAATGAGATTTCTAGCATAGACCGTTTTTGAAGTCTATTAAGGGATTGAGCGATATCGCGCCTCCCTTGATTTGACTTCCTTAATATGTCCTCATGGGATGTGTCTGGTAATACAAACCAATGTAAGTATCTACTTAGATGCAAGGATGGCTCAGGTACGTTCAGTCAGGGCAATATTTGCATAGGCGTTCAGTTCTTACCGCTTATTTGGTAAATCAATTCGAATATTTTCTCCTGGGGATTTTTGCTTTGGTAGTTTGGTAGTTTTGTTTTACGGCATATCAACCCTTTTTGGGTTATTTAATGCCGAATCTGGTCATTATAGTGAAAGTTTTTATGCTTCAAGTTCTTTATATCTTCAAATGTTTAATCATGGTTTTTGGTTTGGTAGTTTTGTTTTACGGCATATCAACCCTTTTTGGGTTATTTAATGCCGAATCTGGTCTTGTTTTCTTCTCTTTTTTGTTTCTTTCCCCTTTTAATATCTGTTTCTATTTAACCCATAGTTGGGACCCTAACAGGTACTACCACTCCGGGTCAGGGTGGACCTGGGAGCAATGGTAATTAAGAGGAGGCTCCACATTCCCCAAAGTCCGTAAGCCGGATCTCACCATCGGATGTAGTTTAAGGTCATATCCAGGACCGGGAGTAGGGTAGGAAAAATAAAAATAAAAAAGGGGAGGGAGAAAGGGAGAGGGACTGTTGTTTTTGTTTTTGGTTTTGTAGAACATAATTAAGTTTTACAAACAAAAAAAAAAACAAAAAAAAACGTCAATGTAGGTGAATTTCGTCTCAGGGAGCCACAGGGCAGCCTGATCTGGTATCACCAGTGGGGATTTTTGATCTGTTAGAATGTAGAGTCCAGTTTGTAAAAAAAATATCGACGATCATGCTAGACTGAACAGTAGTAACGAAGGTCGAACATTTTGTAAGGTTATATGAGAATGGAATAAAAAAAATAAGAACGTAAGAAAGAATGGCATGAAAAATCTGCCGGCGGCCATTTTTTTTTGTGTGTTTTAGTTCAACTGGAGGTGATCCTAAAAAATTGCATGTTTTCAATGTAAAAACAAAATATGGACACAAAACAAAACAAAAACAAACTTTTCTATGGTGGGAAAATAAAAAAATGAACAGCTAAATAAATAATGTAGATATATCAGAAAACAAATCGATGAAGAGCGAAATAAAAACAGTGAAAAGTAAAAATAAATCAAATTTGGGATTCATCGATGGCGTGTGTTGGCATCGAGATGAGCTACTTCTTTTGGCGTAGAGGAAAAGAATTTGGTTTCTTTCAAGGAAAATAATTTAACGAGAAAAAGGGTAAGAATAGAGGTGTGCGAAAAGTAGGTAGCAAATGATCGAATGACTCCGAGTCAGACATGGAATAAACGATGAAACCAGACATGGAGGCGAAAACAGGCAATGAAGAAGCGAAACTTTGACAGGATAGAAAGAGGAAAATGGCGAATTATCGAATGAATAAGACTTAGTCAGACAATGAATGAATTATGAAAACAGAAATGGAAGGGAAAACAGGCAATGAAGAAGCGAAACTTTGACAGGATAGAAAGAGAAAAATGGCGAATTATCGAATGAATAAGACTTAGTCAGACAATGAATGAATTATGAAAACAGAAATGGAAGGGAAAACAGGCAATGAAGAAGCGAAACTTTGACAGGATAGAAAGAGGAAAATGGCGAATAATAGAATGAATAAGACTTAGTCAAACCATGAATGAATTATGAAAACAGAAATGAAAGGGAAAACAGGCAATGAAGAAGCGAAACTTTGACAGGATAGAAAGAGGAAACTGTCGAATTATCGAATGAATAAGACTTAGTCAGACAATGAATGAATTATGAAACCAGAAATGGGAGGTAAAACAGGCAATGAAAAAGCGAAACTTTGACAGGATAAAAAGAGGAAACTGGCGAATTATCGAATGAATAAGACTTAGTCAGACAATGAATGAATTATGAAACCAGAAATGGAAGGGAAAACAGGCAATGAAGAAGCGAAACTTTGACAGGATAGAAAGAGGAAACTGGCGAATTATCGAATGAATAAGACTTAGTCAGACAATGAATGAATTATGAAACCAGAAATGAAAGGGAAAACAGGCAATGAAGAAGCGAAACTTTGACAGGATAGAAAGGGGAAAATGGCGAATTATCGAATGAATAAGACTTAGTCAGACAATGAATGAATTATGAAAACAGAAATGAAAGGGAAAACAGGCAATGAAGAAGCGAAACTTTGACAGGATAGAAAGGGGAAAATGGCGAATTATCGAATGAATAAGACTTAGTCAGACAATGAATGAATTATGAAAACAGAAATGAAAGGGAAAACAGGCAATGAAGAAGCGAAACTTTGACAGGATAGAAAGAGGAAAATGGCGAATTATCGAATGAATAAGACTTAGTCAGACAATGAATGAATTATGAAAACAGAAATGAAAGGGAAAACAGGCAATGAAGAAGCGAAACTTTGACAGGATAGAAAGAGGAAACTGTCGAATTATCGAATGAATAAGACTTAGTCAGACAATGAATGAATTATGAAAACAGAAATGGAAGGGAAAACAGGCAATGAAGAAGCGAAAATTTGACAGGATAGAAAGAGGAAACTGGCGAATTATCGAATGAATAAGACTTAGTCAGACAATGAATAAACGATGAAACCAGAAATGAAAGGGAAAACAGGCAATGAAGAAGCGAAACTTTGACAGAATAGAAAGAGGAAAATGGCGAATTATCGAATGAATAAGACTTAGTCAGACAATGAATAAACGATGAAACCAGAAATGGAAGGGAAAACAGGCAATGAAGAAGCGAAACTTTGACAGGATAGAAAGAGGAAAATGGCGAATTATCGAATGAATAAGACTTAGTCAAACAATGAATGAATTATGAAAACAGAAATGGAAGGGAAAACAGGCAATGAAGAAGCGAAACTTTGACAGGATAGAAAGAGGAAAATGGCGAATTATCGAATGAATAAGACTTAGTCAAACAATGAATGAATTATGAAAACAGAAATGAAAGGGAAAACAGGCAATGAAGAAGCGAAACTTTGACAGGATAGAAAGAGGAAAATGGCGAATTATCGAATGAATAAGACTTAGTCAGACAATGAATGAATTATGAAAACAGAAATGGAAGGGAAAACAGGCAATGAAGAAGCGAAACTTTGACAGGATAGAAAGAGGAAAATGGCGAATTATCGAATGAATAAGACTTAGTCAAACCATGAATTAATTATGAAACCAGAAATGAGAGGGAAAACAGGCAATGAAGAAGCGAAACTTTGACAGGATAGAAAGAGGAAAATGGCGAATTATCGAATGAATAAGACTTAGTCAGACAATGAATGAATTATGAAAACAGAAATGGAAGGGAAAACAGGCAATGAAGAAGCGAAACTTTGACAGGATAGAAAGAGGAAAATGGCGAATTATCGAATGAATAAGACTTAGTCAAACAATGAATGAATTATGAAACCAGAAATGAAAGGGAAAACAGGCAATGAAGAAGCGAAACTTTGACAGGATAGAAAGAGGAAAATGGCGAATTATCGAATGAATAAGACTTAGTCAAACCATGAATGAATTATGAAACCAGAAATGAAAGGGAAAACAGGCAATGAAGAAGCGAAACTTTGACAGGATAGAAAGAGGGAACTTGCGAATTATCGAATGAATAAGACTTAGTCAGACAATGAATGAATTATGAAACCAGAAATGGGAGGGAAAACAGGCAATGAAGAAGCGAAACTTTGACAGGATAGAAAGAGAAAACTGTCGAATTATCGAATGAATACGACTTAGTCAGACAATGAATGAATTATGAAACCAGAAATGGGAGGGAAAACAGGCAATGAAGAAGCGAAACTTTGACAGGATAGAAAGAGGAAACTTGCGAATTATCGAATGAATAAGACTTAGTCAAACAATGAATGAATTATGAAACCAGAAATGAAAGGGAAAACAGGCAATGAAGAAGCGAAACTTTGACAGGATAGAAAGAGGAAAATGGCGAATTATCGAATGAATAAGACTTAGTCAAACCATGAATGAATTATGAAACCAGAAATGAAAGGGAAAACAGGCAATGAAGAAGCGAAACTTTGACAGGATAGAAAGAGGAAAATGGCGAATTATCGAATGAATAAGACTTAGTCAGACAATGAATGAATTATGAAACCAGAAATGGGAGGGAAAACAGGCAATGAAGAAGCGAAACTTTGACAGGATAGAAAGAGAAAACTGTCGAATTATCGAATGAATACGACTTAGTCAGACCATGAATGAATTATGAAACCAGAAATGGGAGGGAAAACAGGCAATGAAGAAGCGAAACTTTGACAGGATAGAAAGAGGAAAATGGCGAATTATCGAATGAATAAGACTTAGTCAAACCATGAATGAATTATGAAACCAGAAATGAAAGGGAAAACAGGCAATGAAGAAGCGAAACTTTGACAGGATAGAAAGAGGAAACTTGCGAATTATCGAATGAATAAGACTTAGTCAGACAATGAATGAATTATGAAAACAGAAATGGAAGGGAAAACAGGCAATGAAGAAGCGAAACTTTGACAGGATAGAAAGAGGAAAATGGCGAATTATCGAATGAATAAGACTTAGTCAAACAATGAATGAATTATGAAACCAGAAATGAAAGGGAAAACAGGCAATGAAGAAGCGAAACTTTGACAGGATAGAAAGAGGAAAATGGCGAATTATCGAATGAATAAGACTTAGTCAGACAATGAATGAATTATGAAAACAGAAATGGAAGGGAAAACAGGCAATGAAGAAGCGAAACTTTGACAGGATAGAAAGAGGAAAATGGCGAATTATCGAATGAATAAGACTTAGTCAAACAATGAATGAATTATGAAACCAGAAATGAAAGGGAAAACAGGCAATGAAGAAGCGAAACTTTGACAGGATAGAAAGAGGAAACTTGCGAATTATCGAATGAATAAGACTTAGTCAGACAATGAATGAATTATGAAAACAGAAATGGAAGGGAAAACAGGCAATGAAGAAGCGAAACTTTGACAGGATAGAAAGAGGAAAATGGCGAATTATCGAATGAATAAGACTTAGTCAAACAATGAATGAATTATGAAACCAGAAATGAAAGGGAAAACAGGCAATGAAGAAGCGAAACTTTGACAGGATAGAAAGAGGAAAATGGCGAATTATCGAATGAATAAGACTTAGTCAGACAATGAATGAATTATGAAACCAGAAATGGGAGGGAAAACAGGCAATGAAGAAGCGAAACTTTGACAGGATAGAAAGAGAAAACTGTCGAATTATCGAATGAATACGACTTAGTCAGACAATGAATGAATTATGAAACCAGAAATGAAAGGGAAAACAGGCAATGAAGAAGCGAAACTTTGACAGGATAGAAAGAGGAAAATGGCGAATTATCAAATGAATAAGACTTAGTCAAACAATGAATGAATTATGAAACCAGAAATGAAAGGGAAAACAGGCAATGAAGAAGCGAAACTTTGACAGGATAGAAAGAGGAAAATGGCGAATTATCGAATGAATAAGACTTAGTCAAACCATGAATGAATTATGAAACCAGAAATGAAAGGGAAAACAGGCAATGAAGAAGCGAAACTTTGACAGGATAGAAAGAGGAAACTTGCGAATTATCGAATGAATAAGACTTAGTCAGACAATGAATGAATTATGAAAACAGAAATGGAAGGGAAAACAGGCAATGAAGAAGCGAAACTTTGACAGGATAGAAAGAGGAAAATGGCGAATTATCGAATGAATAAGACTTAGTCAAACAATGAATGAATTATGAAACCAGAAATGAAAGGGAAAACAGGCAATGAAGAAGCGAAACTTTGACAGGATAGAAAGAGGAAAATGGCGAATTATCGAATGAATAAGACTTAGTCAGACAATGAATGAATTATGAAACCAGAAATGGGAGGGAAAACAGGCAATGAAGAAGCGAAACTTTGACAGGATAGAAAGAGAAAACTGTCGAATTATCGAATGAATACGACTTAGTCAGACAATGAATGAATTATGAAACCAGAAATGAAAGGGAAAACAGGCAATGAAGAAGCGAAACTTTGACAGGATAGAAAGAGGAAAATGGCGAATTATCAAATGAATAAGACTTAGTCAAACAATGAATGAATTATGAAACCAGAAATGAAAGGGAAAACAGGCAATGAAGAAGCGAAACTTTGACAGGATAGAAAGAGGAAAATGGCGAATTATCGAATGAATAAGACTTAGTCAAACCATGAATGAATTATGAAACCAGAAATGAAAGGGAAAACAGGCAATGAAGAAGCGAAACTTTGACAGGATAGAAAGAGGAAAATGGCGAATTATCGAATGAATAAGACTTAGTCAGACAATGAATGAATTATGAAACCAGAAATGGGAGGGTAAACAGGCAATGAAGAAGCGAAACTTTGACAGGATAGAAAGAGAAAACTGTCGAATTATCGAATGAATACGACTTAGTCAGACAATGAATGAATTATGAAACCAGAAATGGGAGGGAAAACAGGCAATGAAGAAGCGAAACTTTGACAGGATAGAAAGAGGAAAATGGCGAATTATCGAATGAATAAGACTTAGTCAAACAATGAATGAATTATGAAACCAGAAATGAAAGGGAAAACAGGCAATGAAGAAGCGAAACTTTGACAGGATAGAAAGAGGAAAATGGCGAATTATCGAATGAATAAGACTTAGTCAAACCATGAATGAATTATGAAACCAGAAATGAAAGGGAAAACAGGCAATGAAGAAGCGAAACTTTGACAGGATAGAAAGAGGAAACTTGCGAATTATCGAATGAATCAGACTTAGTCAGACAATGAATGAATTATGAAAACAGAAATGGAAGGGAAAACAGGCAATGAAGAAGCGAAACTTTGACAGGATAGAAAGAGGAAAATGGCGAATTATCGAATGAATAAGACTTAGTCAAACAATGAATGAATTATGAAACCAGAAATGAAAGGGAAAACAGGCAATGAAGAAGCGAAACTTTGACAGGATAGAAAGAGGAAAATGGCGAATTATCGAATGAATAAGACTTAGTCAGACAATGAATGAATTATGAAAACAGAAATGGAAGGGAAAACAGGCAATGAAGAAGCGAAACTTTGACAGGATAGAAAGAGGAAAATGGCGAATTATCGAATGAATAAGACTTAGTCAAACAATGAATGAATTATGAAACCAGAAATGAAAGGGAAAACAGGCAATGAAGAAGCGAAACTTTGACAGGATAGAAAGAGGAAACTTGCGAATTATCGAATGAATAAGACTTAGTCAGACAATGAATGAATTATGAAAACAGAAATGGAAGGGAAAACAGGCAATGAAGAAGCGAAACTTTGACAGGATAGAAAGAGGAAAATGGCGAATTATCGAATGAATAAGACTTAGTCAAACAATGAATGAATTATGAAACCAGAAATGAAAGGGAAAACAGGCAATGAAGAAGCGAAACTTTGACAGGATAGAAAGAGGAAAATGGCGAATTATCGAATGAATAAGACTTAGTCAAACCATGAATGAATTATGAAACCAGAAATGAAAGGGAAAACAGGCAATGAAGAAGCGAAACTTTGACAGGATAGAAAGAGAAAACTGTCGAATTATCGAATGAATACGACTTAGTCAGACAATGAATGAATTATGAAACCAGAAATGGGAGGGAAAACAGGCAATGAAGAAGCGAAACTTTGACAGGATAGAAAGAGGAAACTTGCGAATTATCGAATGAATAAGACTTAGTCAAACAATGAATGAATTATGAAATCAGAAATGAAAGGGAAAACAGGCAATGAAGAAGCGAAACTTTGACAGGATAGAAAGAGGAAAATGGCGAATTATCGAATGAATAAGACTTAGTCAAACCATGAATGAATTATGAAACCAGAAATGAAAGGGAAAACAGGCAATGAAGAAGCGAAACTTTGACAGGATAGAAAGAGGAAAATGGCGAATTATCGAATGAATACGACTTAGTCAGACAATGAATGAATTATGAAACCAGAAATGGGAGGGAAAACAGGCAATGAAGAAGCGAAACTTTGACAGGATAGAAAGAGGAAAATGGCGAATTATCGAATGAATAAGACTTAGTCAAACAATGAATGAATTATGAAACCAGAAATGGAAGGGAAAACAGGCAATGTAGAATGTGTTTAATCTAGAATGTTTTCAATGTAGAAATATTTTGATGTTGAATGTTATTGATGTAGAATGCATTTGGTGTAAAATATTTTTATGTAAAATATTTTTGATGTAGAATTATTTTAATGTAGAATTATTTTTATGCAGAATGTTTTGGCGTACAACTATTTTGATGTAGAATGTTTGATATATAATTATTTTCATGTCGAATTATTTTGGTGTAGAATGTTTTGATGTAGAATTATTTTTATGTAGAATGTTTTGATGTAAAATTATTTTGATGTTAACTTTTTTATGTCGAATATGTTTGCTGTAGAATGTGTTTTATGTAGAATGTTTTTGAGTTAGAATTTCTTTGATGTAGAATATCTTTGATGTAGAATTATTTTGCTGTAGAATATCTTTGATGTAGAATTATTTTGATGTAGAATTATTTTGATGTAGAATGTTTTTGATGTAGAATGTTTTTGATGTAGAATTATTTTGATGCAGAATTATTTTGATGTAGAATTTTTTTCATGTAAAATATGTTTGATGTAGAATTTTTTCATGTAGAATGTTTTAGTGTTTTCATTATACAACCAGTTGTTAATGGGGAATTTATTTTCATTTTTATGCTGAAACAAAATAAAATTCCTTGACTTTAAATATCTTAAAGACCATATCAATTAACGTTTTTTCTAATAAATAAAATTTGACTATGTCCATGCACGATAAATTCCCCAAAGGTAGAATATACCAAATAACACTACGACAATCATATTTTTGTTGTTTTCCTCCAAATTATAAAAATGTCAAATGGAAATTTTTTCTTTTTTTCTGTAAAGGAAACTATTGTTACTGTAATTGCTATCAGGAGGTTTGGTTGTTATTGCTAGTATATATATATATATATATATATATATATATATATATATATATATATATATATATATATAAAGTATAAAGGTATACTCAAAAAAGAATAAAAGGGAAATACCAGTAGAGTGCTCAATTAAATTAAATTAAGAGCGTAATATTTTTATTTTTAAATACAGATTTTAATCAGACATAGAACCAGTGGTTTCTGACAAGAAACGGATTTAATTCCCGATTCCGTCTTCTTCAGCATAGTCTGAAATAGTACATGATGGAATTTCTTCAAAAAACACTTTTAACCGTTATGAAACGCTATGTACACAGAATTTGAAATGGAAGGCCGGCGAGACGCTTAGATCAGAAAAGGCCGTTAAGTAAGAGATTCTATATTTAGAAGTGAAGAATGAGAAGGAAGGAAGAAAGAAAGAAAAGAGAGAAAGAAAGAAAGAAAGAAACGAGGGGAAAAATAAAATTAAATTAAATTTATAATAATAAAAAATTAAGAGTAAATAAAATATTATTTTTATATGTAGAACATAATTAAAGGTACGCAACTCTAATTAATTAAATAATCTAAAAAGGGGAGGTAACTATTTATTATTATATAAAATATATATATGTATGTATAAATTTCCGATTGTTTCAATTAATAAATATCAGTTTAAAGTAAAAATATAAATATAGATAAATATATAAATAAAAAATCAATAAATAAAAAATCAATATATAAATAAAAAAATTAATATATAATTAAAATATCAATATATAAATGAAAAATCAATATATAAATGAAAAATCAAAAATCTATATATAAATATGAATAAAATAAAATTAAAAAATCAATATACAAATAAAAAATTCGATATATAAATAAAATCAATATATAAATAAAAAATAATATGTAAATAAAGAATCAAAAATCAAAATGTAAATAAAGATATAAATAAAAATATAAATATATAAATAAAAATAAAATATCAAAATATAAATAAATCAATATAAAAATAAAAAATCAATATATAAATAAAAAATAAAAATTCATATATAAATAAAAAATCAATGTATAAATAAAAAATCAATATATAAATAAAAAAAAATAAAAAAATAAATATACACATACACACGTACATATACACATATACATACACATATATATATATATATATATATATATATATATATATATATATATATACACGTATGCATGTGTAAATAAAAAAATCAATATATAAATAAAAAATCAATATATAAATAAAAATCAATATATAAATAAATAAAAATTCGAAAAATAAAATTTAAAAATTTAAAATTTAAAGAAGAAAGAGGAAAAAATGGAGAAAGGAAAAAATGGAGAAAGGAAAAAAAGAGTTGTGATCAGGTTCGTAGAACGAGAAGTCTGCAGTAGAAGTATATAAGTGTCTGAAAAATGTATGTAGGGCTCTAGGAAGGCTTAAGTCACTCGTACATTTAATTATGTTCTACATATAAAAATAATATTTTATTTACTCTTAATTTTTTATTATTATAAATTTAATTCAATTTTATTTTATTTTTCCCCTCCTTTCTTTCTTTCTTTCTTTCTTTTCTTTCTTTCTTTCTTTCTTCCTTCCTTCTCGTTCTTCACTTCTAAATATAGAATCTCTTACTTAACGGCCTTTTCTGATCTAAGCGTTTCGCCGGCCTTCCATTTCAAATTCTGTGTACATAGCGTTTCATAACGGTTAAAAGTGTTTTTTGAAGAAATTCCATCATTTACTATTTCAGACTATGCTGAAGAAGACGGAATCGGGAATTAAACCCGTTTCTTGTCAGAAACCACTGGTTCTATGTCTGATTAAAATCTGTATTTAAAAATAAATATATATATATATATATATATATTATTAATTTTATATGTACATAAAAGTAATCAATAGAACGTGTTTCCAGCTCACAGAGGTCATCAGCATGGTTAACTTAGACAAGGATCGAACCTTTGATAATGATGTCAATGGTGCAGCGTCTTACCAGTGGACTACAACGCTCTCCTATAAATATGTACATTTTTTATCACATAAATATTTGATGTATTTTTTGTAATTATTTTTATTTGTGATTTCAGCGTTTTTTGGGGTTTTTTTTTGCTTACTACTACTACTTCGATTGTCTCACTTTCTAAGTGATTAAAATGCAGAAAATGGCATTATTAGTCGCCTTTAACTGTATTGGACATATTTTTCGTTAATATATATATATATATATATATATATATATATATATATATATATATATATATATATATATTTATCAATTTTATACGTACATGAAAGTAATCGATGGACACGTGTTTCTGGCTCAATGTCTGTGTGAATGATGGTTGTGTGTTCCCTATAAAAATAAATGTTAGAGAATGTACATAAAATCTAAAAGTGTTTTCTAATGAAAAGGAGGTCGTTAAATAACTACCATATCCAGGTTTAAAGCGGCCTTGGACCAACATTAAGACTGTACATGGATATAAATATATTCTATCTGTTTCTGTACATGGCTTCTTGAGCTTTGCTATTTTTGTCAAATAAATTTGATTTGATTTGTTTTGTGTGTAATTTATTTACCTCCCCAGGAGGTTAGGCACAATGTCAGTTTTATCTTACTCCCACAAGGTAAGATGTGACCCAAGATCGGGTCGGGAAAGTGGGACTTGAAAAATCAGCGCCCGAGAAGGTGAGCAGTCTGGCCATTAAAAATTGCCTGGACAGCCCCGTCGGCATTCCCCGGTAGGGGCGTCTCAGACAGTAAGCAATAAACGTACTCCTCCCCAAAGAGGGGAGGCAAAGCCTTGGAGGGTGGACCTCCTAGAGCTGCACAGGACAAACCTACAGACCGGCGTAAATCAAGCACCGAAGGTCAAGACAATATCAGTCTATGAGGTGCAGTATCCATCGGAACAGATACTACACTTTGATCTTGGCCCAAAGGCCGAGAACGGCCTTCCCGATAAATCCTACGAATAACAGTTTCAAAAAAATTAATTGAATATATACCCACTAAAAATTTGATTTGATTATTTCAGGATAAAACTTTATTTATTCAATTATATATTTGTTTAAAGACAAAAAATAAATGTTTCGCTTTAACGATGTCAAGAATTTAAACTGAATTCATAACAGAAAAACAACCGACAGGAAATTGTAATTATTTGTTCTCTCTTTTAGTGACGTCACGCTTACGCTGTTGAACAGAAAGAAGAAAAAAAAGGGAAAACTTTTTTGGCAGCTTTAATAAAAGCTACAATCTTTAATTATTGGCCAACGAAAAAATAAACGGACACGTAAGTTTCCTAACTAAAGCTGGAACGAGTAAACAAGGAGTCAATTAATGAAGAGAACGAAGAAAGTGTTCGCTTAGAGAAAGATCAAATATAAGGGCCTTTCACATTTGAATGTGAAAATATCAAAGTTGAACAATGGCCGCCAGCAAATATCACAGTTCTTCCGATACAGCAAACAACTTATAATGACGATTCGAAAAAGACAGTAATTAAGCTTTAAAGGACTTAACGACAAATATTTGGCAAAGAAAAAATAATGAGTTATTATTATAATATACATATATATATATATATATATATATATATATATATATATATATATGTTTTACCCTTCGGCCTGATTAGTAATTGTGTAATAATCTTAATGCACTAATAAAATTAATGAGGAAGAAGGATAAGCCGTGTGAATGTCAAAACTGTTGTGTCGACATTTTTATAAATTAATGCATTAGAAAATCATGAGACAACTTCTCGTGTGTCCGTATGTGTGTATTTCTCACTTCTACGTGACTTACATATTTTACTATTTTTTTTTATTAATCGGTTAAATAGTGAAATAAAATATTCAATAGTACAAAATACAATAAAATTATTTATTTTTAATCCTAATATTAATAATAATTTAAAGAAGAAATGAAATTCACCATGATGCATTTCGGTTTCTTCTGAAACAAGTCAGACGTTCTAATCTTTTGTTAATAGTTGAAAAACCCCGAGTTATTTCGTTATCTTTCCATATTTGAAAGGAAATTTGAAGCATTTCAGTTAATTAAACATCGGAGGATTTGAACTAGATTAAACATAGAAAGCCATTTCTGGTGTTAGGGTTAGGGTTAAGGTTAGGGTTAGTGTTAAGAATAGTGTTAAGGTTAGGGTTAAAGTTAAGGTTAAAGTTAGTGTTAGAACTCGATAAGAACGAAGTTAGGTTAAAAAAATGTTATTACTTATCATTTTCTCAATTTATTATTATTGGAGGTAGGTTAGGGTTAGGGATCAGGATCAGGGTTAAAACTCGATAAGAACGAGGTTGTGTTAGGGTTAGGGTTAAGGTTAGGGTTAGGGTTAGAGTAAAGAATAGGGTAAGGGTTAGGGTTAAAGTTAGGGTTAGGGTTAGGGTTAGGGTTAAGAATAGGGTAAGGGTTAAGAATAGGGTCAGGGTTAAGAATAGGGTCAGGGTTAAGAATAGGGTTAGGGTTAGGGTTAAGAATAGGGTTAGGGTAAGGGTTAAGAATAGGGTAAGGGTTAAGAATAGGGTAAGGGTTAAGAATAGGGTTAGGGTTAGGGTTAAGAATAGGGTTAGGGTAAGGGTTAAGAATAGGGTAAGGGTTAAGAATAGGGTAAGGGTTAAGAATAGGGTTAAGGTTAGGGTTAAGAATAGGGTTAGGGTTAAGAATAGGGTAAGGGTTAAGAATAGTGTTAAGGTTAGGGTTAAGAATAGGGTAAGGGTTAAGAATAGGGTAAGGGTTAAGAATAGGGTTAGGGTTAAGAATAGGGTTAGGGTTATGGTTAAGAATAGGGTTAGGGTAAGGGTTAAGAATAGGGAAAGGGTTAGGGTTAAGAATAGGGTAAGGGTTAGGGTTAAAGTTAGGGTTAGGGTTAGGGTTAAGAATAGGGTAAGAGTTAAGAATAGGGTAAGGGTTAGGGTTAGGGTTAGGGTTAGGGTTAAGAATAGGGTAAGGGTTAGGGTAAGGGTTAGGGTTAAGAATAGGGTTAGGGTTAAGAATAGGGTAAGGGTTAGGGTTAGGGTTAGGGTTAAGAATAGGGTTAGGGTTAAGAATAGGGTAACAGTTCGGGTTAGGGTTAGGGTTAAGAATAGGGTAAGGGTTAGGGTAAGGGTTAGGGTTAAGAATAGGGTAAGGGTTAGGGTAAGGGTTAGGGTTAAGAACAGGGTAAGGGTTAAGAATAGGGTTAGGGTTAGGGTTAAGAATAGGGTAAGGGTTAAGAATAGGGTTAGGGTTAAGAATAGGGTTAGGGTTAGGGTTAAGAATAGGGTAAGGGTTAAGAATAGGGTAAGGGTTAAGAATACGGTTAGGGTTAGGGTTAAGAATAGGGTTAGGGTTAGGGTTAAGAATAGGGTTAGGGTAAGGGTTAAGAATAGGGTTAGGGTTAGGGTTAAGAATAGGGTTAGGGTTAGGGTTAAGAATAGGGTTAGGGTAAGGGTTAAGAATAGGGTTAGGGTTAGGGTTAAGAATAGGGTTAGGGTAAGGGTTAAGAATAGGGTAAGGGTTAAGAATAGGGTAAGGGTTAAGAATAGGGTTAGGGTAAGGGTTAAGAATAGGGTTAGGGTAAGGGTTAAGAATAGGGTAAGGGTTAAGAATAGGGTAAGGGTTAAGAATAGGGTTAAGGTTAGGGTTAAGAATAGGGTTAGGGTTAAGAATAGGGTAAGGGTTAAGAATAGGGTTAAGGTTAGGGTTAAGAATAGGGTAAGGGTTAAGAATAGGGTAAGGGTTAAGAATAGGGTTAGGGTTAAGAATAGGGTTAGGGTTAGGGTTAAGAATAGGGTTAGGGTAAGGGTTAAGAATAGGGTAAGGGTTAGGGTTAAGAATAGGGTAAGGGTTAGGGTTAAAGTTAGGGTTAGGGTTAGGGTTAGGGTTAAGAATAGGGTAAGGGTAGAGAATAGGGTTAGGGTTAAGAATAGGGTAAGGGTTAGGCTTAAGAATAGGGTTAGGGTAAGGGTTAAGAATAGGGTAAGGGTTAGGGTTAAGAATAGGGTAAGGGTTAGGGTAAGGGTTAGGGTTAAGAATAGGGTAAGGGTTAAGAATAGGGTAAGGGTTAAGAATAGGGTAAGGGTTAAGAATAGGGTAAGGGTTAAGGTTAAGAATAGGGTTAGGGTTAGGGTTAAGAATAGGGTAAGGGTTAAGAATAGGGTTAGGGTTAGGGTTAAGAATAGGGTAAGGGTTAAGAAAAGGGTAAGGGTTAAGAATAGGGTTAGGGTTAGGGCTAAGAATAGGGTTAAGGTTAGGGTTAAGAATAGGGTAAGGGTTAGGGTTAAAGTTAGGGTTGGGGTTAGGGTTAGGGTTAAGAATAGGGTTAGGGTTAAGAATAGGGTTAGGGTTAAGAATAGGGCAAGGGTTAAGAATAGGGTAAGGGTTAAGAATAGGGTTAGGGTTAAGAATAGGGTTAGGGTTAAGAATAGGGTTAGGGTTAAGAATAGGGTTAGGGTTAAGAATAGGGTTAGGGTTAGGGTTAAGAATAGGGTTAGGGTAAGGGTTAAGAATAGGGTTAGGGTTAAGAATAGGGTAAGGGTTAAGAATAGGGTTAGGGTTAAGAATAGGGTAAGGGTTAAGAATAGGGTAAGGGTTAAGAATAGGGTAAGGGTTAAGAATAGGGTTAGGGTTAAGAATAGGGTTAGGGTTAAGAATAGGGTTAGGGTTAAGAATAGGGTTAGGGTTAGGGTTAAGAATAGGGTTAGGGTAAGGGTTAAGAATAGGGTTAGGGTTAAGAATAGGGTAAGGGTTAAGAATAGGGTTAGGGTTAAGAATAGGGTAAGGGTTAAGAATAGGGTAAGGGTTAAGAATAGGGTTAGGGTTAAGAATAGGGTTAGGGTTAGGGTTAAGAATAGGGTTAGGGTAAGGGTTAAGAATAGGGTAAGGGTTAAGAATAGGGTTAGGGTTAGGGTTAAGAATAGTGTAAGGGTTAAGAATAGGGTAAGGGTTTGGGTAAAGTTAGGGTTAGGGTTAAGAATAGGGTAAGGGTTAGGGTTAGGGTTAGGGTTAAGAATAGGGTAAGGGTAAAGAATAGGGTAAGGGTTAAGAATAGGGTAAGGGTTAGGGTTAAGAATTAGGTTAGGGTTAGGGTTAAGAATAGGGTTAGGGTAAGGGTTAAGAATAGGGTTAAGGTTAGGGTTAAGAATAGGGTTAGGCTAAGGGTTAAAAATAGGGTAAGGGTAAAGAATAGGGTAAGGGTTAAGCATAGGGTTAGGGTTAGGGTTAAGAATAGGGTTAGGGTAAGGGTTAAGAATAGGGTAAGGGTTAAGAATAGGGTAAGGGTTAAGAATAGGGTTAAGGTTAGGGTTAAGAATAGGGTTAGGGTTAAGAATAGGGTAAGGGTTAAGAATAGGGTTAAGGTTAGGGTTAAGAATAGGGTAAGGGTTAAGAAAAGGGTAAGGGTTAAGAATAGGGTTAGGGTTAGGGCTAAGAATAGGGTTAAGGTTAGGGTTAAGAATAGGGTAAGGGTTAGGGTTAAAGTTAGGGTTGGGGTTAGGGTTAGGGTTAAGAATAGGGTTAGGGTTAAGAATAGGGTTAGGGTTAAGAATAGGGCAAGGGTTAAGAATAGGGTAAGGGTTAAGAATAGGGTTAGGGTTAAGAATAGGGTTAGGGTTAAGAATAGGGTTAGGGTTAAGAATAGGGTTAGGGTTAAGAATAGGGTTAGGGTTAGGGTTAAGAATAGGGTAAGGGTTAAGAATAGGGTAAGGGTTAAGAATGGGGTTAGGGTTAGGGTTTAGAATAGGGTTAAGGTTAGGGTTAAGAATAGGGTAAGGGTTAGGGTTAGGGTTAAAGTTAGGGTTAGAGTTAGGGTTAAGAACAGTTAGGGTTAAAGTTAGGGTTAGGGTTAGGGTTAGGGTTAAGAATAGGGTAAGGGTTAAGAATAGGGTTAGGGTTAAGAATAGGGTTAGGGTTAAGAATAGGGTAAATGTTAAGAATAGGGTTAGGGTAAGGGTTAAGAATAGGGTTAGGGTTAGGGTTAAGAATAGGGTAAGGGTTAGGGTTAAAGTTAGGGTTAGGTTAGGGTTAGGGTTAAGAATATGGTAAGGGTTAAGAATAGGGTTAGGGTTAAGAATAGGGTTTGGGTTAAGAATAGGGTTTGGGTTAAGAATAGGGTTAGGGTTAAGAATAGGGTTTGGGTTAGGGTTAAGAATAGGGTTAGGGTAAGGGTTAAGAATAGGGTAAGGGTTAAGAATAGGGTTAGGGTTAGGGTTAAGAATAGTGTAAGGGTTAAGAATAGGGTTAGGGTTAGGGTTAAGAATAGGGTAAGGGTTAAGAATAGGGTAAGGGTTAGGGTTAAGAATAGGTTAAGGGTTAAGAATAGGGTAAGGGTTAAGAATAGGGTTAGAGTTAGGGTTAAGAATAGGGTAAGGGTTAGGGTTAGGGTTAGGGTTAAGAATAGGGTAAGGGTTAAGAATAGGGTTAGGGTTAGGGTTAAGAATAGGGTAAGGACTAAGAATAGGGTAAGGGTTAAGAATAGGGTAAGGGTTAAGAATAGGGTAAGGGTTAGGGTTAAGAATAGGGTAAGAGTTAAGAATAGGGTAAGGGTTAAGAATAGGGTTAGAGTTAGGGTTAAGAATATGGTAAGGGTTAGGGTTAGGGTTAGGGTTAAGAATAGGGTAAGGGTTAAGAATAGGGTAAGGGTTAGGGTTAAGAATAGGGTAAGGGTTAAGAATAGGGTAAGGGTTAAGAATAGGGTTAGAGTTAGGGTTAAGAATAGGGTAAGGGTTAGGGTTAGGGTTAAGAATAGGGTAAGGGTTAAGAATAGGGTTAGGGTTAGGGTTAAGAATAGGGTAAGGGTTAAGAATAGGGTAAGGGTTAACAATAGGGTAAGGGTTAAGAATAGGGTAAGGGTTAAGAATAGGGTAAGGGTTAGGGTCAAGAATAGGGTAAGGGTTAAGAATAGGGTAAGGGTTAAGAATAGGGTAAGGGTTAGGGTTAAGAATAGGGTAAGAGTTAAGAATAGGGTAAGGGTTAAGAATAGGGTTAGAGTTAGGGTTAAGAATATGGTAAGGGTTAGGGTTAGGGTTAGGGTTAAGAATAGGGTAAGGGTTAAGAATAGGGTAAGGGTTAGGGTTAAGAATAGGGTAAGGGTTAAGAATAGGGTAAGGGTTAAGAATAGGGTTAGAGTTAGGGTTAAGAATAGGGTAAGGGTTAGGGTTAGGGTTAAGAATAGGGTAAGGGTTAAGAATAGGGTTAGGGTTAGGGTTAAGAATAGGGTAAGGGTTAAGAATAGGGTAAGGGTTAACAATAGGGTAAGGGTTAAGAATAGGGTAAGGGTTAAGAATAGGGTAAGGGTTAGGGTCAAGAATAGGGTAAGGGTTAAGAATAGGGTAAGGGTTAAGAATAGGGTAAGGGTTAAGAATAGGGTTAGGGTTAGGGTTAAGACTAGGGTAAGGGTTAAGAATAGGGTTAGGGTTAGGGTTTAGAATAGGGTAAGGGTTAAGAATAGGGTAAGGGTTAAGAATAGGGTAAGGGTTAAGAATAGGGTTAGGGTTAGGGTTAAGAATAGGGTAAGGGTTAAGAATAGGGTAAGGGTTAAGAATAGGGTAAGGGTTAAGAATAGGGTTAGGGTTAGGGTTAAGAATAGGGTAAGGGTTAAGAATAGGGTAAGGGTTAAGAATAGGGTAAGGGTTAAGAATAGGGTTAGGGTTAGTGTTAAGAATAGGGTAAGGGTTAAGAATAGGGTAAGGGTTAAGAATAGGGTTAGGGTTAGGGTTAAGAATAGGGTAAGGGTTAAGAATAGGGTAAGGGTTAAGAATAGGGTTAGGGTTAGGGTTAAGAATAGGGTAAGGGTTAAGAATAGGGTTAGAGTTAGGGTTAAGAATAGGGTTAGGGTTAAGAATAGGGTAAGGGTTAAGAATAGGGTTAGAGTTAGGGTTAAGAATAGGGTAAGGGTTAGGGTTAGGGTTAAAGTTAGGGTTAGGGTTAGGGTTAGGGTTAGGGTTAGGGTTAAGAATATCGTTAGGGTTAAAGTTAGGGTAAGGGTTAGGGTTAGGGTTAAGAATAGGGTAAGGGTTAGGGTTAAGAATAGGGTAAGGGTTAGGGTTAGGGTTAAAGTTAGGGTTAGAGTTAGGGTTAAGAACAGGATTAGGGTTAGGGTTAAAGTTAGGGTTAGGGTTAAGAATAGGATTAGGGTTAAAGTTAAGGTTAGAACTCGATAAGAACGAAGTTAGGTTAAAAAAAATTGTTGCATTTAATTATTACTCTGTCATTTGGTCTGCGTATAGGTAGGTTAGGGTAAGTGTTAGGGTTAAAGTTAGAGTTACGGTTAGGGTTATGGTTAGGGTTAGGTTAGAACTCGATAAGAATAAGGTTAGGTTACTTTTTTATTACTTATCTCTATCTCAATCTATTATTATTAGATTTGATTCTTACTCTGTCATTTGGTTTGCGTATAGGTAGGTTAGGGTTAGAGTAAGGTTAGGGTAATGTTAGGGTTAGTGTTAGGGTTAGGTTAGAACTCGATAAGAATAAAGTTAGGCTACTTTTTTTGTATTACTTATCTCTTTCTCTTCTATTACAATTGGATTTAATTCTTACTCTGTCATTTGGTTTGCGTATAGGTAGGTTAGGATTATGGTACGGTTAGGGTTAGGTTTAGGGTTAGGGTTAAGGTTAGGGTTAGAAAGCCATTTCTGGTGTTACAATTCTATGCAAAGGTTAGGGTTAGAACTCGATAAGAACGAGGTTGTGTTAGGGTTAGGGTTGAAGTTAGGGTTAGGGTTAGGGTTAGGGTTAAAGTTAGGGTTAGGGTTAGGGTTAGGGTTAGGGTTACGGTTAAGGTTAAGATTAAAATTAAAGTAAGGTTTAGAACTCGAGAAAAACGAGGTTAGGCAAAAAAATATATTACTTATCTCTTTCTAAATCTACTTAATCTATTATTATTGGATTTAATTCCTACTCTGTCATTTGGCCTGCATATAGGTAGGTTAGGGTTAGAGTAAGTGTTAAGGTTAGGGTTAGGGTGAAGGGTTAGGCTTAGAAAGCCATTTCTGGTGTTACAATTCTTAGCAAACTCTAATCATTGAGAAGAAAGTATGGAAGCTATTTACATTCAATTGTTTTATAAATAAAGATTAAAACATTACCTTTGCAAAATTAGTCAGAGTTTTATAGAAATTTGTTCAATTTATAATTTAATGACCAATTTATAATTTGGTAAATTGAACGGCCGAGTTAAAAAAAAAGCAACAAAAAAAAATAAAAATATAACAACTCCCAGGCAACACTCTAGACAGTAAATGTTGTTTTAAATCTCTATACGTTATAATCATATCTATATAGGTTATAATCATATTCTTAAAAATAACACCTCTTTATTTTAAAGAGATGTCATTTTTAAGAATATGAATATAACGTATCGCCAGTCTGTTGGAGTACTTCGGCTGGACTAAATATCCTCAAATCCAAAAAGATATGAATAAACACTGCGATTTAAAAAAATAATGACATTTATTTATTCTGGGTGAGTACTTCGGCTGGACTAAATATCCTCAAATCCAAAAAGATATGAATAAACACTGCGATTTAAAAAAATAATGACATTTATTTATTCTGGGTGAGTACTTCGGCTGGACTAAATATCCTCAAATCCAAAAAGATATGAATAAACACTGCGATTTAAAAAAATAATGACATTTATTTATTCTGGGTGAGTACTTCGGCTGGACTAAATATCCTCAAATCCAAAAAGATATGAATAAACACTGCGATTTAAAAAAATAATGACATTTATTTATTCTGGGTGAGTACTTCGGCTGGACTAAATATCCTCAAATCCATAAAGATATGAATAAACACTGCGATTTAAAAAAATAATGACATTTATTTATTCTGGGTGAGTACTTCGGCTGGACTAAATATCCTCAAATCCAAAAAGATATGAATAAACACTGCGATTTAAAAAAATAATGACATTTATTTATTCTGGGTGAGTACTTCGGCTGGACTAAATATCCTCAAATCCAAAAAGATATGAATAAACACTGCGATTTAAAAAAATAATGACATTTATTTATTCTGGGTGAGTACTTCGGTTGGACTAAATATCCTCAAATCCAAAAAGATATGAATAAACACTGCGATTTAAAAAAATAATGACATTTATTTATTCTGGGTGAGTACTTCGGTTGGACTAAATATCCTCAAATCCAAAAAGATATGAATAAACACTGCGATTTAAAAAATAGTTACGTTTATTTATCATGGCTTAGTACTTCGGCTGGACGTAATGTTCTTAAAATCTAAAATTAATATATCAATAAACACTGGAATTTAAAAATAGGGATATTTATTTATTCTTTTAATATGAAAAAAACTTCTTTTTAACATGGAATCATTAAAGATATTCTAGTTGGTAATGTTTTCATCAAATATATACGTTTATGTTCACTTTTTTTTTGTACATCTCAATAACTAGCGAAATTTTGTCTATAACATTTTTAATTACACAATTAATTTTTAGACTACTCGTTTTCTTTGGTTTGGTAGTTTGGTAGTTTTGTTTTACGGCATATCAACCCTTTTTGGGTTATTTAATGCCGAATCTGGTCATTATAGTGAAAGTTTTTATGCTTCAAGTTCTTTATATCTTCAAATGTTTAATCAGGGTTTTTGGTTTGGTAGTTTTGTTTTACGGCATATCAACCCTTTTTGGGTTATTTAATGCCGAATCTGATCTTGTTTTCTTCTCTTTTTTTGTTTCTTTCCCCTTTTAATATCTGTTTCTATTTAACCCATAGTTGGGACCCTAACAGGTACTACCACTCCGGGTCAGGGTTGACCTGGGAGCAATGGTAATTAAGAGGAGGCTCCACATTCCCCATAGTCCGTAAGCCGGATCTCACCATCGGATGTAGTTTAAGGTCATATCCAGGACCGGGAGTAGGGTAGGAAAAATAAAAATAAAAAAGGGGAGGGAGAAAGGGAGAGGGGCTGTTGTTTTTGTTTTTGGTTTTGTAGAACATAATTAAGTTTTACAAACAAAAAAAAAACGTCAATGTATGTGAAATTCGTCTCAGGGAGCCACAGGGCAGCCTGATCTGGTATCACCAGTCGTTTTCTTTGATTAAAGTCGAAATGCCTATTAAATTTGTGTATCCTATATTATTATAAAAGGGATGAGGTAGGGGCAATAAGGACGGGGTTATGCTTCGGTTAATGTTCAGCGAATTATAAGTTATGTGCAAAACATGTAGTGCTACGGATTAGCTTTATGGTCTTTGTCATTTCAGTTCTTTTTTATCAAAGTGCATCATGTCGAATTTTTTTTTTGCACCACCTCCCCCCCAAAAAATAAATAAATAAATAACTCCAATTCTTTGGTTTTATTTTTATTCTGTCTGCGTCACTTTCTTTTAGAATAAAATCATTGATATTTCCCTTCGTTTCCCGAGTGCACAGTGTTCTTGAACCCACATCGTAACGACGTTTTGCGACGCTGCAACGATTGTGACATAATAAAATCGCCCTTCCGGGGTTTCGTGTCTATCCGTTATTTATATAACAGCATGGCGTGTGGCTAGCTGGACAGATGACCTTTTCCCTTCTCGTCCATCTTGACCACTTATTCTTATTTGCAGCCACTCGCTACAGTCAGTTGTCTATCTCGAACGGACGCCACTTCCAACAATGAGGTCACACCCGTTCGTTTACTCCACCCGCGGGCTAATCAAACAAAACAAAAAATGACGAATTTGCAGAAAGGTAGACGTTCTTCAGAGTAGGGTTAGGGTTAAACGTGTAATGTTTATCAACTTCTATTCGTTTGTTTTCTACTTCCGGTAACCAACACGTATTGCGCGTGCGTCGTTCATTCATCGAATTCAATTCGATCGCTTCTTTTTACATGTTTATATACGCACACTTTTTTAATTAATATGAATAGAGGTTGTCTTCTTCAATAACTCAAAACGGTTCCCAAGCTTAAAAATGGGTGCCTCATGGCAACCTTAAATCGAGAGTTTATTTCTGAAGAGAAATCCATGCAATATCCATTGTCGAAGAAATCTGGTAGAAAGGGATAAATAGAAGAAGCGCAGTAATAATTAGTGGAGGTTGTAATCTTGCGAAATCCTGCCGATTCGCGACTTCCCACCGAAATCGGGGAGTCAATTAACAGTTGTAATTAATGACGGATAATCTTTGGGGGGGTAGCTGTAAGCTTGGTAACAAAATAAAGAGATAGTATCGGAATAGGCTAACAGAGGTGTGGCTGAGAGCAAGTCCCAGGTATTTAATCGCTTCCCACAAAGCAATATGTGACACAAGGTCGGAAAGTTGGGAGATCAAGCCAGCCAGCGCCCCTAAAGGAGGAGCACTCTGACCTATCAAAAATAGCCTGGGCAACCCCGTCGGCATTCCCCGGTAAGGGCGCCTCAGGCAGCAAGCAATAAACTTACCCCTCCCCAAAGAGGTAAGGCAAGGCCTGGGAGTGTGCACCTCCTAGGAAAACCCAGGACAATATACCTCAGCCCGGCAGATAAAAGGCCACCGAAATGGCCCAGTTCCTGCCGGACTGATTGTCGAGAACGAATCCTCGACTGGTATTACCCCATCCCGACGTCCTCAATCAACCGAAGTTAATGAGAGACTGAACAGGATGGTGCGAGGCCCAATGTTAATGCCGCTCTCTAGTAGTGAGGAAGCTTTTATAACAATCGACTGCCTTCTCTAATCGTAGAAAAGGTTCGAAGTCATCAGGTTTCACCTTCCGGTCCACCCCTTTCTTTCTTTCAAAACAAAAAATGACGAATTGCGCGTGCCTCGTTCATTCATCGAATTCAATTCGATCTCTTCTTTCACATGTTTATATACGCACACTTTTTTAATTAATATGAATAGAGGTTGTCATCTTCAATAACTCAAAACGGTTCCCAAGCTTTAAAATGGGTGCCTCATGGAAACCTTAAATCGAGAGTTTATTTCTGAAGAGAAATCCATGCAATATCCATATTTCAAGCTTAAAAACCTTAGTCTATGCTATGAAGGGCTTACGGTACTTATATCGATCTTGACCCAGTTACCGTGAGTTTCTTGTCGGAAGCGTTCGGCTATCCTACGCAAACGCCCGAGAGATTACGAGCCGATTTGTACCAGACGACAATTTTTATACGGTGCTGCGTCCTATGATTTTAATGTTTTGCTTGTTTTTTTTTGTGTGTGTTAGGGTTAGGGTTCGGGTTTAGGGTTCGGGTTTAGGGTTCGGGTTTAGGTTTAGGGTTAGGGTAAGGGTTTAGGGTTAGGGTTAGGGTTCAGGTTTAGGGTATGGGTTTAGGGTTAGGGTTTGGGTTTAGGGTTAGGGTTTAGGTTTAGGGTTAGGGTTAAAAATATTTATTTGATAACATTAATTTCGCTCTGTTTTGCTTGTTTTATTTGTTTTGTTGTTTTAAAAAATTTCTTGCAACTATAACTAAAAATTATAGGACGCAGCAACGTATCAAAATAACAAAAAATATTTATTTGATAACAGTAACTTCGCTATGTTTTGCTTGTTTTGTTTTTTTGTTGTTTCTTTTAGAAAATTTCTTGAAAATATAACTTAAAATCATAGGACGCAGCACCGTATCAAAATTGTCGTCTGGTACAAATCGGCTCGTCAACACTCGGGTGTTTGTGTAGGACAGCCGAACGCTTCCGACAAGAAACTCGCGAAAACTAGGCCAAGATCGATATAAGTACCGGGCTTCTTGGCCTTTTGGCTAAGATCAAAGTGTAGTATCTGTTCCGATGGATACTGCACCCCATACTTGTATTGTCTTGTCCTTCGGGGCTTGACTTACGCCGGTCTATGGGTCTGTCCTGTGCAGTTCTAGGAGGTCCACCCTCCCAGGCTTTGCCTCCCCTCTTTGGGGAGGAGTAAGTTTATTGCTTACTGTCTGATGCGCCCCTACCGGGGAATGCCGACGGGGCTGTCCAGGCAATTTTTAAATGGCCAGAGTGCTCACCTCTCGAGCGCTGGCTTTTCAAACCCCACTTTCCCGACCCGACCTTGGGTCACATCTTACTTGTGGGAGTAGGATAAAAACTGGCCTTGTGCCTAACTCCTGGAGAGGAGTAAATAAATACCATTCAAAATCCGACAGGGGAAGCATAGATCTTTGTGTCACCCTTCCTCTTTGACCTTGGACTCTGCTATTACACAGCACTTGGTTAAAAATGCGCATTGTTCCAAAACCTATAAAACGGTTTTTTTTTTAGGTTTTGCATGAAGTAGATTTCAAAAACTATTTGAATTTTTTAAGCATTACATTTATTCAATCACAAATAAAAAATAAGAAACAAATATATTACACTGATCCATTCGGTGAAAATGTAAACTATAAGATTAATAATTACATAAATAATTAATAAATCCCTTATTCGTCACTTGGACATTGTTTAGTTCAATATCGAGAAATCCTGATTCCTTATATATTACACTGATCCATTCGGTGAAAAAGTAAACTATAAGATTAATAATTCAATAAATAATTAATAAACCCTTTATTCGTCACTTGGACATTGTTTAGTTCAATATCAAGAAATCCTGATTCCTTATATATTACACTGATCCATTCGGTGAAAAAGTAAACTATAAGATTAATAATTACATAAATAATTAATAAATCTCTTATTCGTCACTTGGACATTGTTTAGTTCAATATCAAGAAATCCTGATTCCTTATATATAATTGTATCACAGTCAATAGTTTTCTTCGAATGTCCGACTGGTTTGGCAGACCGAGAGCAGACTCAAGGCGTTTCCACGAATAATGGCGATGGAGAGGCGTTCGTAAAGCCAATACAATTCGCGATTGTCTCCGGTGTTGCGCGTCATTAATAGACTAAGGTTGCCGAGGAAGTCACGTGTGGCAGAGTCAATCACTCCACTCGTCTCCACAGCGATCGGTTGAAATACCAATCTGTCGAGAAGATTGGCATATTTTAGCCGTTTGCGGCTCTCTTGAAAATGTTGGAGTCCGTCTCTATCGCCATTCGTAAACCTTTATATCGGCAGAATAAATTCTTTAGCTCGTTAAATCTCTTGGGGAAATGTTGACCCATTTTCAATATATAATATAATTTTATTTTCCCTAATGTAGAATCAAGAAAATAAATTATTATTTTAAAGTTATAGATTTATTGCTTTTAAATTTTGAAACTATTTGCTTTCAAGTTTGTTATTTTTAAAATTTGAAACTGTTTGCTTTCAATTTTGTTGTTTTGAAATTTGAAACTGTTTGCTTTCAATTTTGTTGTTTTTTAAATTTGAAACTGTTTGCTTTAAAGTTTGTTGTTTTAAAAATTTAAAACTGTTTACTTTCAAGTTTGTTGTTTTGAAATTTGAAACTGTTTGCTTTCAATTTTGTTGTTTTTTAAATTTGAAACTGTTTGCTTTCAATTTTGTTGTTTTAAAAATTTGAAACTGTTAGCTTTCAAGTTTGTTGTTTTTAAAATTTGAAACTGTTTTCTTTCAAGTTTGTTATTTTTAAAATTTGAAACTGTTTGCTTTCAATTTTGTTGTTTTGAAATTTGAAACTGTTTGCTTTCAATTTTGTTGTTTTTTAAATTTGAAACTGTTTGCTTTAAAGTTTGTTGTTTTAAAAATTGAAACTGTTTACTTTCAAGTTTGTTGTTTTTAAATTTGAAACTGTTTGCTTTCAATTTTGTTGTTTTTTAAATTAGAAACTGTTTGCTTTCAATTTTGTTGCTTTTAAAATTGAAAACTGTTTGCTTTTAAGTTTGTTATTTTTAAAATTTGAAACTGTTAGCTTTCAAGTTTGTTGTTTTTAAAATTTGAAACTGTTTGCTTTCAATTTTGTTGTTTTGAAATTTGCAACTGTTTGCTTTCAATTTTGTTGTTTTTTAAATTTGAAACTGTTTGCTTTAAAGTTTGTTGTTTTAAAAATTTAAAACTGTTTACTTTCAAGTTTGTTGTTTTTAAATTTGAAACTGTTTGCTTTCAATTTTGTAGTTTTAAAAATTTGAAACTGTTAGCTTTCAAGTTTGTTGTTTTTAAAATTTGAAACTGTTAGCTTTCAAGTTTGTTATTTTTAAAATTTGAAACTGTTTGCTTTCAATTTTGTTGTTTTGAAATTTGAAACTGTTTGCTTTCAATTTTGTTGTTTTTTAAATTTGAAACTGTTTGCTTTAAAGTTTGTTGTTTTAAAAATTTAAAACTGTTTACTTTCAAGTTTGTTGTTTTCAAAATTTGAAACTGTTAGCTTTCAAGTTTGTTGTTTTTAAAATTTGAAACTGTTTGCTTTCAATTTTGTTGTGTTTAAATTTAAAACTGTTTGCTTTCAATTTTGTTGTTTTTTAAATTTGAAACTGTTTGCTTTCAAGTTTGTTGTTTTAAAAATTTGAAACTGTTTGCTTTCAAGTTTGTTGTTTTTAAACTTGTAAACTGTTTTCTTTCAATTTTGGTGTTTTTTAAATTTGAAACTGTTTGCTATCAATTTTGTTGCTTTTAAAATTGGAAACTGTTTGCTTTCAAGTTTGTTATTTTTAAAATGTGAAACTGTTTGCTTTCAATTTTGTTGTTTTTAAATTTGAAACTGTTTGCTATCAATTTTGTTGCTTTTAAAATTGGAAACTGTTTACTTTCAAGTTTGTTGTTTTTAAATTTGAAACTGTTTGCTTTCAATTTTGTTGTTTTTAAAATTTGAAACTATTTGCTTTCAAGTTTGTTGTTTTTAAAATATGAAACTGTGGTCTTTCAATTTTGTTGTTTTTAAAATTTGAAACTGTTTGCTTTCAATTTTATTGTTTTTAAATTTGAAACTGTTTGCTTTCAATTTTGTTGTTTTTAAAATTTGAAACTGTTTGCTTTCAATTTTGTTGTTTTTAAAATATGAAACTGTTTGCTTTCAATTTTGTTGTTATTTAAATTTGAAACTGTTTGCTTTCAATTTTGTTGCTTTTAAAATTTGAAACTGTTTGCTTTCAAGTTTGTTATTTTTAAAATTTGAACCTGTTTACTTTCAAGTGTGTTGTTTTTAAAATTTGAAACTGTTGTCTTTCAATTTTGTTGTTTTAAAATTTGAAACTGTTTTATTTTTATTTTATTGTTTTTAAAATTTGAAACTGTTTGCTTTCAATTTTGTTGTTTTTTAAATTGGAAACTGTTTGCTTTCAGTTTTGTTACTTTTAAAATTGGAAACTCTTTTCTTTCAAGTGTGTTGTTTTTAAAATTTGAAACTGTTTGCTTTCAATTTTGTTGCTTTTATAATTTGAAACTTTTTGCTTTCAATTTTGTTGCTTTTAAAATTTGAAACTATTTGCTTTCAATTTTGTTGTTTTTAAAATTTGAAACTGTTTTCTTTCAATTTTGTAGATTTTTAAAATTTGAAACTGTTTCCTTTCAATTTTGTTGCTTTTAAAATGTTAAACTGTTTGCTTTCAATTTTGTTGCTTTGATAATTTGAAACTTTTTGCTTTCAATTTTGTTGTTTTTAAAATTTGAAACTGTTTGCTTTCAATTTTGTTGTGTTTAAATTTAAAACTGTTTGCTTTCAATTTTGTTGTTTTTTAAATTTGAAACTGTTTGCTTTCAAGTTTGTTGTTTTAAAAATTTGAAACTGTTTGCTATCAAGTTTGTTGTTTTTAAACTTGTAAACTGTTTTCTTTCAATTTTGTTGTTTTTTAAATTTGAAACTGTTTGCTATCAATTTTGTTGCTTTTAAAATTGGAAACTGTTTGCTTTCAAGTTTGTTATTTTTAAAATGTGAAACTGTTTGCTTTCAATTTTGTTGTTTTTAAATTTGAAACTGTTTGCTATCAATTTTGTTGCTTTTAAAATTGGAAACTGTTTACTTTCAAGTTTGTTGTTTTTAAATTTGAAACTGTTTGCTTTCAATTTTGTTGTTTTTAAAATTTGAAACTATTTGCTTTCAAGTTTGTTGTTTTTAAAATTTGAAACTGTGGTCTTTCAATTTTGTTGTTTTTAAAATTTGAAACTGTTTGCTTTCAATTTTATTGTTTTTAAATTTGAAACTGTTTGCTTTCAATTTTGTTGTTTTTAAAATTTGAAACTGTTTGCTTTCAATTTTGTTGTTTTTAAAATATGAAACTGTTTGCTTTCAATTTTGTTGTTATTTAAATTTGAAACTGTTTGCTTTCAATTTTGTTGCTTTTAAAATTTGAAACTGTTTGCTTTCAAGTTTGTTATTTTTTAAATTTGAACCTGTTGTCTTTCAATTTTGTTGTTTTAAAATTTGAAACTGTTTTATTTTTATTTTATTGTTTTTAAAATTTGAAACTGTTTGCTTTCAATTTTGTTGTTTTTTAAATTTGAAACTGTTTGCTTTAAAGTTTGTTGTTTTAAAAATTGAAACTGTTTACTTTCAAGTTTGTTGTTTTTAAATTTGAAACTGTTTGCTTTCAATTTTGTTGTTTTTTAAATTAGAAACTGTTTGCTTTCAATTTTGTTGCTTTTAAAATTGAAAACTGTTTGCTTTTAAGTTTGTTATTTTTAAAATTTGAAACTGTTAGCTTTCAAGTTTGTTGTTTTTAAAATTTGAAACTGTTTGCTTTCAATTTTGTTGTTTTGAAATTTGCAACTGTTTGCTTTCAATTTTGTTGTTTTTTAAATTTGAAACTGTTTGCTTTAAAGTTTGTTGTTTTAAAAATTTAAAACTGTTTACTTTCAAGTTTGTTGTTTTTAAATTTGAAACTGTTTGCTTTCAATTTTGTAGTTTTAAAAATTTGAAACTGTTAGCTTTCAAGTTTGTTGTTTTTAAAATTTGAAACTGTTAGCTTTCAAGTTTGTTATTTTTAAAATTTGAAACTGTTTGCTTTCAATTTTGTTGTTATTTAAATTTGAAACTGTTTGCTTTCAATTTTGTTGCTTTTAAAATTTGAAACTGTTTGCTTTCAAGTTTGTTATTTTTAAAATTTGAACCTGTTTGCTTTCAAGTGTGTTGTTTTTAAAATTTGAAACTGTTGTCTTTCAATTTTGTTGTTTTAAAATTTGAAACTGTTTTATTTTTATTTTATTATTTTTAAAATTTGAAACTGTTTGCTTTCAATTTTGTTGTTTTTTAAATTTGAAACTGTTTGCTTTCAGTTTTGTTACTTTTAAAATTGGAAACTCTTTTCTTTCAAGTGTGTTGTTTTTTAAATTTGAAACTGTTTGCTTTCAATTTTGTTGCTTTTATAATTTGAAACTTTTTGCTTTCAATTTTGTTGCTTTTAAAATTTGAAACTATTTGCTTTCAATTTTGTTGTTTTTAAAATTTGAAACTGTTTTCTTTCAATTTTGTAGATTTTTAAAATTTGAAACTGTTTCCTTTCAATTTTGTTGCTTTTAAAATGTTAAACTATTTGCTTTCAATTTTGTTGCTTTGATAATTTGAAACTTTTTGCTTTCAATTTTGTTGTTTTTAAAATTTGAAACTATTTGCTTTCAATTTTGTTGCTTTTAAAATTTGAAACTGTTTTCTTTCAATTTTGTTATTTTTTTAAATTTGAAACTGTTTTCTTTCAATTTTGTTGCTTTTAAAATGTTTATCTGTTTGCTTTCAATTTTGTTGCTTTTAAAATTGGAAACTGTTTGCTTTCAATTTTGTTGCTTTTTAAATTTGAAACTGTTTTCTTTCAATTTTGTTGCTTTTATAATTTTTAACTTTTGGCTTTCAATGTTGTTGTTTTTAAAATTTGCAACTGTTTTCTTTCAATTTTGTTGCTTTCAAAATTTGAAACGGTTTGCTGTCAATTTTGTTGCTTTAAAAATTTGAAACTGTTTGCTTTCAATTTTGTTGTTTTTTAAATTTGAAACTGTTTGCTGTCAATTTTGTTGCTTTAAAAATTTGCAACTGTTTCCTTTCAATTTTGTTGTTTTTAAAATTTGAAACTGTTTGCTGTAAATTTTGTTGCTTTTAAAATTTGAAACTGTTTTCTTTCAATTTTGTTGCTTTTAAAATTTGAAACTGTTTGCTGTCAATTTTGTTACTTTTAAAATTTGAAACACTTTTCTTTCAAGTGTGTTGTTTTTAAAATTTGAAACTGTTTGCTTTCAAGTTTGTATCTTTTATAATTTAAAACTGTTTGCTTTCAATTTTTTATGTTTTTAAAATTTGAAACTATTTGATTTCAATTTTGTTGTTTTTTTTAATTTGAAACTGTTTGCTTTCAATGTTGTTGCTTTTAAAATTGGAAACTGTTTTTTTTCAATTTTGTTATTTTTTAAAATTGTAAACTGTTTTCTTTCAATTTTGTTGCTTTTATGATTGTTAAACTGTTTGCTTTCAATTTTGTTGTTTTTTAAATTGAAAACTGTTTGCTTTCAATTTTGTTGTTTTTTAAATTGAAAACTGTTTGCTTTCAATTTTGTTGTTTTGAAATTTGAAACTGTTTGCTTTCCAGTATGTTGCTTTTAAAATTGGAAACTGTTTGCTTTCAATTTTGTTGCTTTTAAAATTTGAAACTGTTTGCTTTCAATTTTGTTGCTTTTATAATTTGAAACTGTTTGCTTTCAATTTTGTTGTTTTTAAAATTTGAAACTATTTGCTTTGAATTTTTTGGTTTTTTATAATTTGCAACTGTTTTCTTTCAATTTTGTTGGTTTTTTTTAAATTTGAAACTCTTTTCTTTTTATTTTGTTGTTTTAAAATTTGAAACTGTTTGCTTTCCATTTTGTTGCTTTAAAAATTTGAAACTGTTTTCTTTCAATTTTGTTATTTTTTTAAATTTGAAACTGTTTTCTTTCAATTTTGTTGTTCTTAAAATTTGAAACTGTTTGCTGTCAATTTTGTTGCTTTTAAAATTTGAAACTGTTTTCTTTCAATTGTGTTGCTTTTAAAATTTGAAACTGTTTGCTGTCAATTTTGTTACTTTTAAAATTTGAAACACTTTTCTGTCAAGTGTGTTGTTTTTTAAATTTGAAACTGTTTGCTTTCAAGTTTGTATCTTTTATAATTTAAAACTGTTTGCTTTCAATTTTTTATGTTTTTAAAATTTGAAACTATTTGATTTCAATTTTGTTGTTTTTTTTAATTTGAAACTGTTTGCTTTCAATGTTGTTGCTTTTAAAATTGGAAACTGTTTTTTTTCAATTTTGTTATTTTTTAAAATTGTAAACTGTTTTCTTTCAATTTTGTTGCTTTTATGATTGTTAAACTGTTTGCTTTCAATTTTGTTGTTTTTTAAATTGAAAACTGTTTGCTTTCAATTTTGTTGTTTTTTAAATTGAAAACTGTTTGCTTTCAATTTTGTTGTTTTGAAATTTGAAACTGTTTGCTTTCCAGTATGTTGCTTTTAAAATTGGAAACTGTTTGCTTTCAATTTTGTTGCTTTTAAAATTTGAAACTGTTTGCTTTCAATTTTGTTGCTTTTATAATTTGAAACTGTTTGCTTTCAATTTTGTTGTTTTTAAAATTTGAAACTATTTGCTTTGAATTTTTTGGTTTTTTATAATTTGCAACTGTTTTCTTTCAATTTTGTTGTTTTTTTTTAAATTTGAAACTCTTTTCTTTTTATTTTGTTGTTTTAAAATTTGAAACTGTTTGCTTTCCATTTTGTTGCTTTAAAAATTTGAAACTGTTTTCTTTCAATTTTGTTATTTTTTTAAATTTGAAACTGTTTTCTTTCAATTTTGTTGTTCTTAAAATTTGAAACTGTTTGCTGTCAATTTTGTTGCTTTTAAAATTTGAAACTGTTTTCTTTCAATTGTGTTGCTTTTAAAATTTGAAACTGTTTGCTGTCAATTTTGTTACTTTTAAAATTTGAAACACTTTTCTGTCAAGTGTGTTGTTTTTTAAATTTGAAACTGTTTGCTTTCAAGTTTGTATCTTTTATAATTTAAAACTGTTTGCTTTCAATTTTGTTGTTTTTAAAATTTGAAACTATTTGATTTCAATTTTGTTGTTTTTTTTTAATTTGAAACTGTTTGCTTTCAATTTTGTTGCTTTTAAAATTGGAAACTGTTTTTTTTTCAATTTTGTTATTTTTTAAAATTGTAAACTGTTTTCTTTCAATTTTGTTGCTTTTATGATTGTTAAACTGTTTGCTTTCAATTTTGTTGTTTTTTAAATTGAAAACTGTTTGCTTTCAATTTTGTTGTTTTTTAAATTGAAAACTGTTTGCTTTCAATTTTGTTGTTTTGAAATTTGAAACTGTTTGCTTTCCAGTATGTTGCTTTTAAAATTGGAAACTGTTTGCTTTCAATTTTGTTGCTTTTAAAATTTGAAACTGTTTGCTTTCAATTTTGTTGCTTTTATAATTTGAAACTGTTTGCTTTCAATTTTGTTGTTTTTAAAATTTGAAACTATTTGCTTTCAATTTTGTGGTTTTTAAAATTTGCAACTGTTTCCTTTCAATTTTGTTGTTTTTTTTTAAATTTGAAACTCTTTTCTTTTTATTTTGTTGTTTTAAAATTTAAAACTGTTTGCTTTCCATTTTGTTGCTTTAAAAATTTGAAACTGTTTTCTTTCAATTTTGTTATTTTTTTAAATTTGAAACTGTTTTCTTTCAATTTTGTTGTTCTTAAAATTTGAAACTGTTTGCTTTCAATTTTGTTGTATTTATAATTTGAAACTGTTTACTTTCAATTTTGTTGTTTTTGAAATTTGAAACTATTTGATTTCAATTTTGTTGTTTTTAAAATTGGAAACTGTTTTCTTTCAATGTTGTTGTTTTTTAAATTTGAAACTTTTTCCATTCAATTTTGTTGCTTTTAAAATTATAAACTATTTGCTTTCAATTTTGTTGCTTTTAAAATTGGAAACTGTTTTCTTTCAATTTTGTTATTTTTTAAAATTGTAAACTGTTTGCTTTCAATTTTGTTGTTTTTAAAATTTGAAACTGTTTGCTTTCAATTTTGTTGTATTTATAATTTGAAACTGTTTACTTTCAATTTTGTTGTTTTTAAAATTTGAAACTATTTGATTTCAATTTTGTTGTTTTTAAAATTGGAAACTGTTTTCTTTCAATTTTGTTGTTTTTTTAAATTTGAAACTTTTTGCTTTCAATTTTTTTGCTTTTGAAATTTGAAACTGTTTGCTTTCCAGTATGTTGCTTTTAAAATTGGAAACTGTTTTCTTTCAATTTTGTTATTTGTTAAAATTGTAAACTGTTTTCTTTCAATTTTGTTGCTTTTTAAATTTGAAACTGTTTGCTTTAAATTTTGTTGCTTTTAAAATTTGAAACTGTTTGCTTTCAATGTTGTTGCTTTTAAAATTTGAAACTGTTTGCTTTCAATTTTGCTATTTGTAAAATTTGAAACTGTTTGCTTTCAATTTTTTTTATTTGAAACTGTTTTGTTTCAATTTTGTTGCTTTTAAAATTTGAAACTGTTAGCTTTCGATGTTGTTGTTTTTAAAATTTGAAACTTTTTTTTTCAATTTTGTTGCTTTTAAAATTTGAAACTGTTTGCTTTCAATTTTGTTGTTTTTATAATTTGAAACTGTTTGCTTTCAATTTTGTTTCTTTTAAAATTTGAAACTGTTTGCTTTCAATTTTGTGTTTTTTAATTTGAAACTGTTTTCCTATTTTATTTTATTTTTAATTTGAAACTGTTTTTTTTTCAATTTTGTTGTTTTAAAAATTGAAACTGTTTTTTTTTCAATTTTATTGCTTTTAATGATTCTAAAGGAGATTTAAAACCTCATTAAGATTCTATTACATTTGAGCGTAACTGATCATACGTTGTCACGAAAAGTACCCCTGGGTAGGAATTTAAAGTGCATCCGGTGGTGAGTCTCTAAATTGGGAGTGTAGAGTTTCTCTGTAGTTATCATTATTCCCAAGTTCACTCGTACCCGCAGGAGTGGTAGTACCTGTCAAAATCCAATTCATAGGTTAAATAGAATTTGTCCCGGGCACGGGATACGGAAATACATCAGACACACTTAGGCAAGGTGTTCGCGTCTGCCTAACGATACCACCCCGAAATCCATCTTTTTAACTTTTTATGCCTACCCTATTTCCCAACCCCATCAACTATTCAAGCTATCCATCTAAACCGTCTTGGACACAAAACTGCATCCAGTGGTGAAGCCGCCAATATGGAAGCTTTGAGCAATATAAAGTCATCCTTAGTTCCAACTACTCACAGGGCCACTCTATGCACCGACTAAACCAATTAGTCTACAAACTAATCGTATACAGAACATGGCTTCGGCAGAAAATGGTGCCACCACGGTTGACATGCCGTAACACCCAATCTAACCAAGCAATCAAAAGAATATGTAATAAAAATGTTTTTAACCGATTTTTGCATTTAATTTCGTCAAAATAAGAATAAAAACGAAAGAAATCAGTTGTTTCGTTTTTGTTTTGTTTTTTAATTTTTTGTTTTTTTTATATTTTTCTCACTCGTATAAGTACGTGTTCCCGTAATGGTAATAATCACGAAGTCTGTTTTATTCTATGTACGCATTCAGGAAAAGAAAGCTTGTCATTGTCACGTCAGAAGAGAATTAGATCATTATTCAATTTAGTTCATCAACTGTCAATAAAAAGTGCAATTACTGTATACCTACATTGTGATTGCACTATTTTATGCATGCATCAAAATTATTGCACTTTTGAGTTTCCATAAACGCAAGTTAAGAGTGAGAGACTTTGTTCAGTATTACTGAACGCTTTTGCTCATTAAATTTGTAAGATTTCAATTATCATTATTAAAATTTAGTTCATCAAATGTACATAAAAAGTGCAATTGCTGTATATCTTTTTTTAAACATATTCACCCCAAACAAGACAGGCCTCCACTGTAGACGTAAGTGGTTACTGAGAATTAAGGTGTAGGTTTTGGGTGTCATCCTAAGTTGGGAGCTGTGCAGCGAGATGTCTGTTTACAGTAGTTTTAAATTTCTGCATGTCGGTACTGTCGGAGAAACAGGGAGCAGGGGAGGAGTTCCAGAGGCCAGCAGCACGAGGAAAGAAGCTATTGAAGTAGAAGACTCGCCGGCATCTGGGGACCTCCACAGTGAATGAATGAGATTTAGCTGATTGTCGAGTTGGTCTAATGTATTTACGTCGAGGGGGCACCAGAGCAGCCAGTTCATCGGAGCACAATCGATTGAAGTATTTGTAGATAGCACTATTTTATGGATGCATCAAAATTATTGCACTTTTTAGTTTCCATAAACGGGAGTTAAGAGTGAAAGGCCCTGCTCATTATTACTGACTTTAATCGGAATGCTTATGCTTACTAAATTTGTTAGATTTCAATACTAGTTTCAATAAGTATTAATTACTTTTATAATGTGTTAGTTTGACTTGACAACGTCTTTTCTCGTAGAAAGGAGCTATAGAAAAGAGAGCAGCCCTGTCGAAGACGAGTTTACCCTTCGATGCCAAAAATGAAAGTGCTTAAACTCGTTTCTGCGCAGACCGCTTTGCGCACGAATCTGCCACAATTAATAAAAACAAATAATTTCAACCAATCAGCGGATTTTTCTGAATTTATAGAAATTATTATTTTGGGGCCACCTCGACCCCATAAAAAGCCAGATTTTTCCTTCATAAACAGTTGAGACAAAAATTCCAGGACATGCTAACATCGTTTTCTCTCGTCCCATTTCTTGCAAACACACACTGTCGTTCGCATACGCAAACTATAGCCGACACACACACACACACACACACACTCTTTGAATCCCCTTTCAATGTCGTCTGCTGATTTACGCTGATTTAAAGCAAATATATAAACTTAACCATTTTTATACTTCATACATTTCTCATTGAACTTTCTACTATGAAAACAAAGGATGATTGACTCTGTTCAATTACTTTTCTAAACTCACGCACATATAGTCACACTGACATCAACGCACACACAGACACAATGCATTAACTCGTTCACTGTCTTATGCATACACACACTAAAGGTGATACACACACTGCTTGAATCCCCTTTCAATGTCCTCTGCTGATTTAAAAGTAACTTATAAACGTAACTATTTTAATACTTCATACATTTCTCACTGAACTTTCTAATATGAAAACAAATGATTATTGACTCTATTTAATAACTTTCAATGAAATGTAATTTATGTAATTGAGTGAGGAAGTTTTGATTACGATTTTTCAGACCCGTGAATAATTCACAGCCCTTAAATTATCGACTCAGGTTTCCTCGATATCTCAATTAATGATTCCTCCTTGTTCGACAAGGACACTCAAATATGAACAATTATTCTATTTTTTTCTATCTTTGTAGACTTCAATTTTAAACATATATAAAATATCTTTTTTTGTGAATTTATGCTTTTGAATTCATTATTTTGTTTGTTTATCATGTAACATTTCTGTCGCTCTAAAACATATCTCGAACACACAGCAAAATCTCACTCCGACACCCACTTCTACCTTCCTCTCTCTCTCTCTCTCTCTCTCTCTCTCTCTCTCGAATTTTCGGGTCTGAAAACTCCCTCTATCCACCCAGCAGTAAATGGGTACCTGACTAAAACTCAGGGATGGTTCAAGGCAGCGGAAGGAGAGGGATGGGCTCCGCCTTCCATATGCTGTGCCCTAGACACGGTGATTCTTAACAAATCACCGCCGCTACGGCCATGGGCAGTGTGCGATGTCGGCAACGACACTCGTGCGCGTCCAGGCTATGCGACCTTTATATTTACTATATAACATTTCTCTCGCTCTCTCACACATTTGAACATTACTCCTTAAAATGTTTCTATAAAACTCGGCTCTTTAAAAAATCTTTCATGGATCCCTAAAAAGAATCCTCCAAAGACTCTCCCCACGAGTTTGCAAAGTTGGGGATCAATCAGGCATATTCCACGTAAATACCGATAGCAAAAAAGAGATTGGACACGAAGATAGTAAAATGGCGACAACTATTTCTAAAGTTCTCTCATATGCTATGTCTTGTACGAATTGGCAAAGCAAAAATAAAATGCTTAAGTCGGTATATTAACTACTGCAAAAAAAAGAAGTTAACAGCAGATCTTTGAACTCCGTTCTGGCCGGGGAAGTTATGTAGCAGACGCTACTACCGGCCAAGTGATAGTTGTTGCGACTTCTTTTCTTTCTTTGTTTGAGCAACCCTTCTTCGTCTCTGAGATAGAGAAGAAAAGGTTATCTCGTGAAAGCACGTTGGTCGAAGATTCCGTCCGATCAGGAACCAACAGGTTAGCTTGACCACGCTGGATTTGACTCCCTATAAAACAAGTCACACACTCTCTTTTCTCTCTTTTTCTCTCCCGCTTTCCGGCCGAACGCACGCAGAGGAGATCGTCACCCCTCACCGGCTCGACTGAGGAGGTGGGGGGGGGGGGCAAAAGTAAAAAAGTAGGTAATCTCTTTTAATTCCTACCACGAATAACGAACTATTCTTTCAAACACACGCCCATTACAATTGCCACAAAATACATCAAACACGCTCGCATATATGCATTCATACAAACACGAACTTAAACAAACCGAACATTTCACTTGTACACGTTCATACAAACGGAACTTTTCACTCTTTAACTGATAGCTCTACAAAATGTCTTAGTCAGATAAATTGTTTTGTTTTAATATAAATGTTTTACTCTAATTATTGATTTTACAAAATACCATTCTTGTGTGTAGCTTTATTATTCCTTCGCTTTCTTTCTAATATAATTTCAGATATTGTAATAATGTTTTCTTTCTTCCCTTTGTTTGTTTTATTCTGTTCAATTTATCCACACGAACAGTGGAAATGACATGCCGCTATAAAGGCATCTCTCCCACAACCTTTGGTCGGGGGATCCCACATGGGTTTAACACTTTGTCCAAGAACAGTGGAAATGACATGCCGCTATAAAGGCATCTCTCCCACAACCTTTGGTCGGGGGATCCCACATGGGTTTAACACTTTGTCCAAGAACAGTGGGAATGACATGCCGCTATAAAGGCATCTCTCCCACAACCTTTGGTCGGGGGATCCCACATGGGTTTAACACTTTGTCCAAGAACAGTGGAAATGACATGCCGCTATAAAGGCATCTCTCCCACAACCTTTGGTCGGGGGATCCCACATGGGTTTAACACTTTGTCCAAGAACAGTGGAAATGACATGCCGCTATAAAGGCATCTCTCCCACAACCTTTGGTCGGGGGATCCCACATGGGTTTAACACTTTGTCCAAGAACAACCCCCGGCTATAACTATTCCCACAAGTTTGCAAAGTTGATATCATATTCTGCCGAGGTAAGAAAGCCACACCTCACCAGATGTTGCAGCAGCACTCCATCTTATATAGGGGGCAGGTACTTTCTGGAGCAGTAGAATGATGCAACGGTTAGTGTTCGAAGTATTGCATATTTTTTAGACGAGATTTTCTTTTTATTTCATACGAAATTAAAAGATTTCTTTTCGAATTCTACTTGAGTAATGATTAAATATCAATATTTTATCATTCTTAGGGTATCACTTCATTTTTTAGTTAAACAGAGTTTAATTTTTAAACACATGTTAAATGTGTTTAATAGCGTAAATCGTGGTTTTAATCAAATGTACTTTTTATTCAAGGCTATATATTAGACTAGCAGGGTGACCCGACGTTGCTCGGGAGTAAACGAGGATCACTACTATGTACTTTTTTCACTCTGCTTATAACAAAATATTAGTTTCTTTGGTTGCCCTCTTTCTCCCGTTAAGTCGGAAAAAGGTAAAATGTTGGAAAACTCTATAAATAGTGTCTTATAAATATGGGTTAAAATTTCATTAAAATCGTATCTTCGTATTTGAAGTTTTTAAAAAGTTATTTCTACATAGAAGAACTTAGAAGTGGAGGTACGTAGATATTCGGCACATAGAGGGTGACGTAGAGATTCGGGACCACTTCCATTGTCTTCCCGATAAGAGTTCATAAATATGATTTAAATTTCATAAAATAGGATATATTATAAGTTTTAAGGCAATTATGCTCACATAGCTCCCTTAGGGGTGCACGTTGAGATTCGGGAGCACATTCATTATCTCCTCTGGTAATTTTACATAAGAATAAACTTTTAGATTTTATGTAGATTCTCTAACCTTTCTTTCTTTTGGGAACACATAAACATCACACACACGTACACACAGACATTGAGTTTCATCTCTCTCTCTCTCTATATATATATATATATATATATATATAAATATATATATATATATATATATATATATGTATATATATAAGAGGTGTGTGTAGTTTGCTTGAAGCATTGTTTACTTGTATAAAGAAATGTGATACTTAGAAGGCAATACAATGCAGAGGTGTGACGGATAGACACACGTTGGAGCAAATAAGACATATAATGGTGGAACAAGTTACATATTTTCACCCTATATACAATGTATACATACACATATATATTTATTTATGCACAAACACACACACACACACATATATATATATATATATATATATATATATATATATATATATATATATATATATGTTTATCGACACAATGTTACAATTTTATGTAATACCTATATCAAAATGGTCTGGTGGAAACTCCGTATGATATATTTTGGGAACTCTTCCATTCTTAAGAACCGTGCTCAACTCAAGTTCAAGCGTGCATATAAAGGAGCAGTGAGGATGCAGTCTCACAGAAAATACTTAAATTTGAATTCTAACCAGATTTTAAAACAATAAAAAATAAAGTTTAATTTTTATATTTTATATTTTATTTATTTATTTTCACTTCATTTATTTATTTTTATTAATTTTTTTATAATTTTTTTATAATCTTTTCTTTTTTTTAAATTTTAAATTTAAATTTAAACCAAGTCTATTCGTTTAAATTAATATGTCGGTTAATACTGCCATTAAACATTCCATTATCTATTGTTCGTTTTTATATTATTGTGTATATTAATATTTATTTATTTTTGTTAAATTGAAATATCTATATTTTATTAATTAATTTAATTCAAGCTAGCATTATCTGTTCATTCATCGCTCGTGTCTATCTAATGCTAATTACAACAATGAAAAGGGAGGTAATTCAGTTGGGTCTGTTTAATGATGTTTAAGTCACTTTTAAATTTAGTTATTTCTAATTATGGTAGGCTAAAATATTGTTATTCTCATATAACGAATGTATTTTTTTCTTTTTCATTTTTTAAAATTATTAATTAATGTTATACTGTATTATTCTCACCGGGGTTGTTCAGGTATTGTATCCCCCTCTTACTGTTGTTGTTGTTGTTGTTGTTGTTGTTGTTGTTGTTGTTATTTATTATTATTACTGTTATTATTATTTATTTAATTTTTACTGTTATTATTATTATTTTTCTTTCGATTAACTGTTAATGTTGTAAATTGAATGTTCACGCGTGGGTAGTCTCAACATTTCTTATCATTAATTCCTTATGTTGTATTACCCGTTCTTTCAGGGTACCCGGTAAGGTCCAACAAGAATGACAAAGAACAGAACGTATATGAAAAAACTTCGGTTTTCTTTATTTGCCATCACCGGATGGTTTACGCCGGCTACGCACACATATTAAACAATCTTTTGACATACTTTTGTCTCATGAAAGTCTTTTTCTTGCTGAGGTCACAGACTTGGTTTACGCTAGAAACTCGTTCGTATATACATCCGATTGGAAAGCAATTTACTCTGCATTGTCTATCCGAGCGTGAACTGAAGCAATTGTTCTACAAGCACTTTGGTTAAGTACAAGTCAGGGGATTCCTTCATAGTACCAACTTGCTTATCAGCCGTATTTTTAGTCAGCGGACACAAAAGTCTAACAGCAAGACGGGCTTGGGTTCCATAGCCAGTACATCTTCATCGGTGCCATAAATATCGGTAAACTCGCATTCCGGTACATCGATACTCCGATCACCAAGCGTTTCGGCTCTTCGCGTTTTTGAAACAGTCGTTGTTCAAGTCCCACTTGCACTGCCGAACCTTCTCCTTTTTAACAGTTATCAAGTCGCCTTTATTTATTTCTCGACGTCCCACCCACAATGGACTCGTCCACGATTCATTTTTGCCACTCTTCATTATCTTACACTTATATCGTTCTGTAAATAAACTGTTCTTTTTTATAAAACAAAATGTGGGCCTGTAAATAAAATTACGTATTTTTTTGTAAAACTTTTTTGTAAATAAATCCTCTTTTTAAATAGGCTTGGTTGTTTTGTTCATAATTCAACCGGAAGTATATAAAAACCGGTGTCAAGCCAAAATGTGTCCTTTTCGTTGCTACTAATTCTGGGGTGCCTCAAATCCACTTGATCAAAAAATGCATACATCATAAAGACAAATTATTTTTATTGCTTTTTCGATATTCGATCCTTCGAACTCGATAAAAACATTTAATACGACTTAAGACAATCTTAGACGAACTGTGAATATGGAAATGTTATAAATAATTATCAAATTGAACTACAAGAAAGTAGTTTTTAATAGTGATCAGATTTTTTAAATATGAAACAATCAAAGAAGTATTCGATTTCAATGACAATTTAAAAAAAAATATTAATCAACTAGCAGAAAGACTCGACGTTGCTCGGGAGTGAATGAGTATTTATTTACCTCCTCTCCAGGAGGTTAGGCACAAGGCCAGTTTTATCTTACTCCCACAAGTAAGATGTGACCCAAGGTCGGGTCGGGAAAGTGGGATTTGAAAAGCCAGCGCCCGAGAAAGTGAGCACTCTGGCCATTAAAAATTGCCTGGGCAGCCCCGTCGGCATTCCCCGGTAGGGGCACCTAAGGCAGTAAGTAATAAACTTACTCCTCCCCAAAGAGGGGAGGCCAAGCCTGGGAGGGTGGACCTCCTAGAACTGCACAGGACAGACCCATAGACCGGCGTAAATCAAGCCCCGAAGGCCAAGACAATACCAGTCTATGGAGTGTAGTATTGATTTACTCCTCTCCAGGAGTTAGGCACAAGGCCAGTTTTTATCTTTCTCCCACAAGTAAGATGTATCAAAATTGTCGTCTGGTACCATTCGGCTCGTCAATACTCGGGCGTTTGCGTAGGACAGCCGAACGCTTCCGAGTCGAACCTCACGAAAACTGGTTCAGTTTTTAATAAAAATATAATTTGTTTGATAGCCGATGCAGACATTATTTGAAAAGGAATTCTATTTATAAATCAATTTAAGCTTCAAATAGTATTTTTGTTAAATAAATTCATCTGTAAATTCAGAGTTAGATTTAAAATAGTTGTAGGTGTTGTCCTGTTTTTGAAAGAAATATCATTAAATAAAGACATATTTATGTAATCGGCTTTTAGAATCACATGACTTGTTAGAAATCGCAGTGTTAGGCCGTTCACACTTGCTGACCCCCTCCTTCAGGTGGGTGAAAGTGACCTTTGTCATTTGACCTTAGGCTCATTGGCACCCCTTTAAGCACCTAGTGACCTTTGGCATTTACCTTAGGGTTTTTGGGCGCCTTTTGCTAAGCACATGTTTTTTTTTTAATTCCTTTTTTGACTCAGTTGAGATTTAGCGAGGCTACGATGAACTTTGTACCCAATTCAATTGATCATTCGTCATTTTCTCTTGTGTTGTGCGAGGTATTAACCCTACCCCAAAGTTATTGAAATTTAGGTGCTTTTTTAGATTTTTATGTGAACGTGGCTTCCGGTTAAATTTATGACGTCACGTCCGCTACGGATGGCCGTAATTGAAAGAAAAAGTTTGTGTTTATGCGATTTTCATAATTTAGTTTTGTTTATGCAATTTTTTTTATTAGTATTGTTCCCTCAAATTATAGTTTAATAATAATATTGAATTAATTTTAACAAGCAAATTATCAAACGAATTTTTTTTTTAATTTCGACTTCCGATTCGTTTTTTCATTGCTAATTAATTACCTTCTTTGGTGGTGGCGGCGGCGGCGGCGGCGGCGGCGGCGGCGGCGAACGAAAAACAATTTTTTGGCAACATTTTATATGAGATAAGAAAATGTTATGAATTACGTAATTTTCTGTCAAATAAATAAAAATAACTTTCGGTTCGTAAAATGTCATTTTTTGTCAAATATTTAAAAAAAACAAAAAAACTTTCGGTTGATAATTTGTTTGTTAAAAATAATTCAATAAAATGTTTAATTATTGTAGCATATGTTTTTATTTATTTCAAACATTTACATTAATAAGAAAATGTGTTTTTTCAATGGAAATATTATTTGTTTATTACTACATTAAACTAAAAAAATAAAATAATTAAACAAATGTATTGTTATTATTAAACTATAATTCGAAAGAACAGTACTTATAAATCGCATAAACAAGAAAGGCTAACAACAACGGTTTTTTTTTTCATTTATGGTCATCCGTAGTGGAGGTGACGCCATAAATTTAACCGGAAGCCACGTTGACATAAAAATCTAAAAAAAACACCGAATTTTATTATCTGATGATCGCAACTTACAGACTGATCTCACAACGTTCTGTAATTGAAAAGAAGCCACTTCCATTGTCGTCATTCGTGAAATCAAGACAAGCGTGAATTTTCTAGCGTTGCGATTCGTGATCTTTAGCCATCGTCTACGTGAAGAGAAATTCACACAGACTTTTACAATAGTTTTTTTACAATTTACAAACAATTGAATTTCTTATTTACGGAAGACCAATTTTGCAGAAAACGATGAAATGATCTTACTTGCAAGAGAAACAATTATATATATTTTGATGCTTCTATAATAAAAAGCCGAAAAAAAGTTTTTCTTGTCTTTTAGTGTTTGAGAGGTATATAAGGGGCAGGTAATTCTTACAACGAATTTTAAACACGATTTTCCAGTAATCAAAACTGATGGCTTTAATTTGTGTTGCACATGTGGCTACTGTGCAAGGAGAACGTCGGTTAGACATAAAAGGGTTAGGGTTAGGGTTTAGAGTTAGGGTTAAGGTTAGGGTTAGGGTTTAGGGTTGGAAAAATATTGTTCGAAAACTAGAGCTGTTGTGAAGAGTTACCTGACCCTTAT
>OY744555.1:31966691-31976691 GCA_963556195.1 Sepiola atlantica | reverse complement strand
TGAAGACGAAGAAGACTACTTAATTTTCACTATATTTAAAAATTCAACTAATATAAAGATTTCGCACTTGTGCAGATGCGGTACACGAGCCGAAATTTATTCTAGAAGAGTTCCAATGGTGTAAGGGGCAGACAACTCTCTTTTTTTAGTACGCAATGTCTCTGAAAATGGAAAATATGCATTTTTTAAAATAAGAAGTCATGCCAATTCAATTAATAGAACATTTTTCGAAAAAATAACAATTTGGGAAAATCAACAGTATATTGATAGAACATTTATTGAAGAAAATAGAATTTGTGAAAATCAACAGTATATTGATAGAACATTTATTGAAGAAAATAGAATTTGTGAAAATCAACAGTATATTTTTTCATTTCAAAACCAACAAAACGAACAGTCCTCTTGTTTGGATTAACAGATTTTTTTATTTTTTTTATAGTTTAAAATATTAAATTATCGCAGAAATTAGCATTTGTGAAAATCAACAGTATATTGGTAGAACATTTATTGAAGTAAATAGAATTTGGGAAAATCAACAGTATATTGATAGAACATTTATTGAAGTAAATAGAATTTGTGAAAATCAACAGTATATTGATAGAACATTTATTGAAGAAAATAGAATTTGGGAAAATCAACAGTATATTGGTAGAACATTTATTGAACAAAATAGAATTTGGGAAAATCAATAGTATATTGGTAGTACATTTATTGAACAAAATAGAATTTGGGAAAATCAACAGTATATTTTTTCATTTCAAAATGGAGAGCCATCGGTTTTGGTTTAAAACATTTTAAATTTTTTTTTTATAGTTTAAAAAATAAATTTATCTGTTTTTTTTTTTCTTCTCTTGATTTTGTTTTTTTTAAACGGGACAGAATTCATAAATTTGTTCAAAAAGACTCTGTAGGGGAGTTGCGGAAAATTTCTGCCGCCACATAAATTCTGATTAATAGGATAAGCCACCACTTTTTGTTGAGTACTTGTTAAATATAATAATTCGCGCATATTCAAGGCAGATGCTAGAAATTATGTACTTTAAAAAGAAGAGTTGTCTGCCCCTACTTACACCATTGGAACTTTTCTAAAATAGATTTCGGCTCGTGTACCGCATCTGCACAAGTGCCTGTATTTTAGACGCTGAAGCCTTATGTATTGGTCGACCGGATCATTCGGCGGTCATGTGCGAACAGTCTTCAGTTGACGAATGAAAACATATTTGTTCAGCAAAATGTTGCTTAGATCGCGGACAAAAACTTTGAGATGGTCGAAATAATTGAGAAAGAGAGAGAGAGAGAGAGAGAGAGAGAGAGAGAGAGAGAGAGAGAGAGAGAGAGAGAGAGAGAGACTCAAGTACGACAACTACAACAACTATATATACCCCCAAAAGAGAGTATTAAAAAAAGCAGCCTTCCACCCGCCCCTGGTTACATTCGAAAACATATTATGTATAGAAAACAGGCGAGTGAAAAGGGTGCTTACCTAGACACCTAGCCCCGTCGACTACGGCTGACGTAGTGGCCGGCGCGTGCTTCCCACCATTTGGGTCGCGTGTACGTCTCCCAACTCTGGTTTATGGGAGGGGAGCTTCTTCGATATGCCCACCGCCTCTCACTTTAGGAGCACAGCATTTTTTTGTTCTAATTTTAAAGGAAACGTGGCCATTCCTCCTTCTTTTCGGGAGGGAAGAATTTCCATCAGATCTCATTGTTTTTATGTTTTCTTTTCCTCAACTACCAACTGAAGTCGTTCAATGGTTCCCCGGCACCCGTAAACAGACAGAACGGCCCCTCCCCCCGTCAGTGTTTGTTCCTTCCCTTTTTTTAAGGGAGACTTTCCCGCCCTTTATTCCCGTCTTTTATTTCTTGGCATTAAAATGTTGGACGAAATATGAAGAATAGGAATTTAGGGCGGGGATTTTGGGATAGTGTTTATTTCTTTATTTCTAACGCACTTCTAGAAAACAAAGGACGGAATTGTTCCCGTCGAATATTATTTTTATCAAAAAATAATTAAAAGTTAATTTTCAGCTTGTTTCAATTGATATTTAAGCGCGCAGCTGAGAAGACGGGGCGAATAGAATCGGCACACTTCAATGAGCATTAGCAATAACCCTAACCCTAACCCTAACCCCTAACCCTAACCTGTGTTCTCCTTTTTCGAGTAGATCATTTATTTGTGCCATTTCGTTCTTTTTACACGGTAATTTATCTTCAAAATAGCTGAAGTACCCGTAAACGCAGGGGTTCGTGATTGGTCTAATAGATGTCCTCATGACTATGGAATCAGCGATGCCGTGTTCAAATCTCAACTGGGCAAAAGTTACTATTCCCGGCAAAACTTATTTTAAAGCAAATACAGGGTGGGCAAAAATAAGGGTCCTATTTTTAAAAATTCATAACTTTTTTATTTATTGATTTTTTAATTTTTTTTTTTTTTAGAATAAGTAAAGGACCCCTTCCGAAGCAAGCATGAGCCGTATTAGCCCTAAGGAACGTACCCTCATTTAGAAAACATTATTTTTGCTTAAAAAACTCAAAACAGTGTAAAAAACAATACTTTAGTTTTTGTAAGTTTTAAGAAGTGTTTTTCGGCTAAAATTTGTTTTGTTTATTTCAAAAAATCTCGGAAGGGTCAGTCTACACACACATAAAGTTTGGTGAGTTTAACTTTTATTTTGTGGAAGTTATTCAAATTCAAGTTATTCAAATTTAAAGATAGGACCCTTATTTTGGCCCACCCTGTACAATTAGGAAATTAGTTTAAAGCAATTTAGTTTGGTTAACCTACACATTTGTGACGTATTTGCGTTAAAAAGTTCATATTTATTAGTTAATAAAAGATATAAGTATTTTAAGTTACCTATTAAGTTCAATATTGGCTGTGAGTAAAGAAATTATAGGTCAGAAATCTTGTTATTTCAGAAAGTTATAGACCGGACCGGACCAGAAGCGACTACGGTAAATAAAATTAAAAATATTTTTTTTGATATGATATTTATGGTGCTTTGTTAACTATTCTGTATTTTCACCTAACAATTTAATAAACAAAAGATATCGTAAAAATTTAATTTAACTTGAAAATCTTATCTAAAAAAAATAGCCCGGTTCGTAAACTGCACAAGTACCAAAAAAATAATATAAAAAATTTTCTTCACTGGGGAGGGGGTAGCCCCGTATTTACAAGTATATCTCCTGTAAAAACGGTTCTAAAATCTATTTTAAATCGATATTTATTCGATAATTGCCGAATTTACCTACTTGGCCAAAAGTGCCGAGATTTCCGTTGACGAATTTTCCATTGCCGAAATTTCCGTTGCCGAGTTTTCCTGTGACGAGTTTTCTTAAATTCGATATTTATCTTAGTCACTTCCGGTCCGGTACCTTACTGGTGACTCGCACTATTTATAGTGACAACCGGTGTAGTTTCTCCTGTGTAAGAACGGCCGGTGTAACACTTAGTATAATAAATTGTTTTATGTATACAACAAAGTATAGTCAATTGTAGAAAAAGGTTATTCATCATGATATTCAGTTTAATATCTGTTTTCCATGTTGGCATACTGGTGCTACCAGATCTGGCTGTCTGAAGATACCGGCTTCCTGGTTTAAAATGCACCAAACATTGATGTTATTGTTTTTTTCCTTTCCCCTTGCAAAACTCAATCATGTTCTGCAAAGTTAAAAACAAAAACAGTTTTCCTCTACAAAACAAGCAAACACGATAAATAAATATTTTAAGATATAAAGTAGTTGAAGCATAAAACTTTTACCAAAATGACTTTAGCGTATTCGTACATAGAGACTTTATTCATCAGTCAAATATTGTAGATATGAAGTTTCAGCTCGGAATACTCATTATGAAAATATTCAAAAGTTTTGATGAGAAGAACTTAATTATGCATCGGTTAAATAATAAATATTATTTTTCGAAGCTAAAATCAAGCTGAATTGGTCCCCCGATTTATAAAATGTTTTGAGGCATTTCCGTCCGTCCGTCCGGATTTTTCTCCGCAACCATCCATTGAATTTCTCTGAAATTTTGCATGAAGTTGTAACTTTGGTCAGGTTAGAAAGTGACATTCTCTGATTGTTTAAGAACAATCTGGTTAGCCCCCCCCCCCCAGGAGATCAAAAGGCCTCAAAATTGCAAAAAATAACATTTTTTGCCCCATAACTTTTCATCCATCCATTAAATTTCTCTGAAACTTGGCCAAAATGTGGAGGCAATTGTTCCTAATAGAAAATAAGTATCGCTGACCTTGGAAAAAATCTAGTTCGCGCCCCCAGGGAGTCAAAAGCCCCCAAATGGCAAAAAATTACCCTTTTCTCCCATAATGTTTGATCCATCCATTCATTTTTTCTGAAACTTGGCCAAAATGTAGAGGTAATTGTTCTGGATATAAAATGAGCATCCTTGACCTCAGAAAACTTCTAGTTCGCCCCCCAGGGAGTCAAAGGAGGGTCAAAAATGCCCCAAATTACCCAAATGTATTGCATTTTACACTCGCCACATCGAGTCACATACAGAGGGGGACCACGCATGCGCGGCTTGTTATTATTTTCTTCTTACATATATTTTTTCCGATTACTTATATAAGTAAGAAAGGGTAAATCATTGTAGACATATTAAGATCGTAGACGAAGGGAACTGTGAAGAGGTTCTATTCTCATGTTTGAATGACAATAAAAAACACCTCATTGTTATTAAGTAGAAAGAAGGTGCGGATTGATTTCACCCATAAAAGTCTTATGTTTCTTTTTTAATTAAACTCTAATTTGCTTTTCACAGGACACATTTATGTTGTTTTCTATTTTATGTTGGAGTCATGATTTTAAATAATACCCGCGGAGAGGGGATGTAAAGCCTTTTGAATAGAGCATACCAGAAATGTGGGTACCCGCACCTACTAAAAGCGGCAAACTGAGAGCCTCTAGCTGCATGAGGGCCAACGCAAACCACTAAACTGCACCACTTTTCTCAGCACACCAACCACTGCGTTGGCAGATGACCGATGTGATCTTTTACACAATCGAGCTCAATGTATACGCGAGCAAAGGCAGCAAACCACAAACCAAGGTAATTAAACACTGTTTACCTATCAAGTTTTTTGCGTAAGCAAATAAAATTGAATTAATTCAGTATAAAACGTCATTGATTCAGTACAAAACGTCATTAATTCAGTATAAAACGTCATTGAAAACGATTTACGCAAGAACAGTTTTTTTTGAAACACTGGATTGATTCTTATGCAAACTATCTCGGGAAATGTTAAAGAGAATAATACAAGGTCCGCCATAAGAAACTATATCATTTTATTTCACCATAATAAACGTAACATGAAAGGAATATGCAATTGCAATATAAAACTAACAAAGACTACAGTTAATCTTTTTGAAATTATATATATATATATATATATATATATATATATATATATGATGTACACATATATATATATATATATGATGTACATATATATATATATGTGCCTGTATATATATATGATGTACATATATATACATATATACATATATATGTATAAACATTATGTATATATATATTTAGTATATATATCTAGTATATATATATATATATAGATATAGATATATATCTAGTATATATAAATATCTAGTATATATATATCTAGTATGTATATATCTAGTATATATTTATATATATATATATTTAGTATATATATATTATATATATATATATATCTAGTATATATATCTTGTATATATATATATATATATATATATATCTAGTATATATATATATAGTATATATATATCTAGTATATATATATATATATATCTAGTATATATATATATATCTAGTATATATATATATATATATATATATATATATATATATATATCTAGTATATATATATATATCTAGTATATATATATATATATATATATATATATCTAGTATATATATCTTGTATATATATAGTATATATATCTTGTATATATATATAGTATATATATATCTTGTATATATATATATCTTGTATATATATATATCTTGTATATATATATAGTATATATATATATAGTATATATATCTAGTATATATATATATCTAGTATATATATACTAGATATATATATCTAGTATATACAGGGTGGGCCAAAATAAGGGTCCTATCTTTAAACTTGAATAACTTGAATTTGAATAATTTCCATAAAATAAAAGTTAAACTCACCAAACTTTATGTGTGTGTAGACTGACCCTTCCGAGATTTTTTGAAATAAACTAAACAAATTTTAGCCGAAAAGCACTTCTTAAAACTTACAAAAACTAAAGTATTGTTTTTTACACTGTTTTGAGTTTTTTAAGCAAAAATAATGTTTTCTAAATGAGGGTACGTTCCTTAGGGCTAATACGGCTCATGCTTGCTTCGGAAGGGGTCCTTTACTTATTCTATCTTAGGCCAGTTCAGTCTTCAACAATTAATACATCATCACCATCATCATCATCATAATAATAATAATAATAATAATAATAATAATAATAATAATAATAATAATAATAATAATAATAATAGATATATAAAACAAATAAATAAATAAAATAAATAAATTAATTAATTAATAAGTAAGTGAATAAAAGAATAAAGATATATATATATATATATATATATATATATATATATATATATATATATATATACATATGTAAATTAATAGATATCTAACTAATAATATAAATACGGCTCTTTACTAATAATAAGACACAGCCTCCTGAAGACGGTCGCGAGACCGAAAGCGCTCGAGAAATGGCCCAAGATACAACGTTAGACGCCATAATCCACCAATTGACACCGAAAAACCGACGAATCGCTCGCCGCGTCGAGAAATTAACCAGAAAGATAGCAAAGAAAGAAAACTCCGTGGTCTTCAACGACACATGTATAATATATATAGAGAGAGCGTATTAAATAAAATTATATATATTAACGTAAAAAATACGTCCTATAAGTTGAGGGCGACAAGTAGTGCAGTTTTTCTGCATCTTAATCACTTAGGAAGTGAAACTATTGAAATAATAAGTAAGCTAATAACATCTAACGCTGCAATCACCTATAAAAATAATTACATAGAAATACATCGTATATTTGGGTGATAAAAATCGTCTTGGTACAGCGGTAGAACGTTGGACTATAGACATCAACATCGACGGTTCGATCTCTGTGTAAGTTAGCCATGCTGATGACGGCTGTGAGCCAGAAACACGTGTCCATGGATTACTTTTATGTGCGTAAAATTATATATATTAACGTAAAAAATACGCCCTAGTTTGTGAAGTGAAATAATAAGTAAGCTAATAACATCTAACTCTGCAATCACCTATAAAAATAATTACATAGAAATACATCGTGTATATCTATATATATATATATATATATACACGATGTATTTCTATGTAATTATATATATATATATATATATATATATATATATTATTTACCTCCCCAGAAGGTTAGGCACAAGGCCAGTTTTATCTTACTCCCACAAGGTAAGATGTGACCCAAGGTCGGGAAAGTGGGACTTGAAAAGCCAGCGCCCGAGAAAGTGAGCACTCTGACCATTAAAAATTGCCTGGGCAGTCCCGTCGACATTCCCCGGTAGGTGCGCCTCAGGCAGTAAGCAATAAACTTACTCCTCCCCAAAGAGGGAAGGCAAAGCCTGGAAGGACAGACCCATAGATCGGCGTAAATCAAGCCCCGAAGGCCAAGACGATACCAGTTTATAGGGTGTCGTATCCATCGGAACAAACACCGATCAATAATATATATATATATATATATATATATATATATATATATATATATATATATATATATAAGTATGTATATAAAAAAATAATGTGAAAAAAAAGTTTATATTGTGTTATAACTTTTTATTATTTATTTTTTTATTTATTTATTTTGTGACGTGTAGGAATATAAATTGTTCTGTAAAGAAAAATAGTTTTTTCTTGTTGATGGTATGGAGAACAAAATTTTCGACTGATCCTTCAGTCTTCATCGGTGTTTGGGGTTTGCATGTGTACGGTGGGAGGTTTTCCCAGGCAATGAGGGGGAAAGAGTAAGCTATGAAAATATATTCATGGCAATTAATCTACACAGAGGCTCCCGCGTTTCATCCCCAGGGGGAAATCTTCAGGCTAAAAACGGGGATGAAACGCGGGAGCCTCAGTGTAGCTTAATTGCCATAAATATATTTTCATAGCTTACTACCTAGCTCTGCTTACGTATCGAGCACTGTTTAAGTCAATACTGAAAATTGATACATAAAAAATTATATCTCCTTATAAAATTTTATGTGGATACATGAAATACTAATATATATATATATATATATATATATATATATATATATAAAATGGATGAAAAATATTTAAAACAAATTCTTAAATTCTAATGTTGCCTATAAACGGGTACGTCAGCTAATACTTTCATAAAACAAAATACATTCAAAAATATACATTAGTTCTTGGGTTGAGTTATTATTTTTAAATATGTTTTAATTGTTCTAATTGGCCATCATTTATTATTAACTGGACAACCTACCAATCTCTCTCTGAGCTATTTATGTATTTCTCCGTCTATCACTCTATGTTGATTTAACCACTCTCTTATACTTTTAATGTATCTGAAGGCATTTAGAAAAAGAGTGACTCTCTTTTTTAGTGGCACTATAAAATTTGCATGTACATTATACACACGACAGACACTATGTAAATTAGATAGCCAAATAAGTCTCTTTACTTCGATAATAATAATAATAATAATAACAGTAATCATAATAATAACAGTAATCATAATAATAATTATTATTATAATGATAATAATAATTATAATTATAATAATATAAATAATAATAATAATAATAATAATAATAATATTAATAATAATAATAATAATAATAATAATAATAATTATAATAATAAGAAAATTAATAATAATAATAATAATAATAACAGTAATCATAATAATAATAATTATTATAATGATAATAATAATTATAATAATAATTATAATAATAATAATATTAATAATAATAATAATTATAATAATAAGAAAATTAATAATAATAATAATAACAGTAATCATAATAATAATAATAATTATAATGATAATAATAATTATAATAATAATAATAATATTAATAATAATAATAATAATTATAATAATAAGAAAATTAATAATAATAATAATAATAATACTTAAAATAATAATAATAATAATAATACTTAAAATAATAATAATAATAATAATACTTAAAAAAATAATAATAATAATAATAATAATAATAATAATAATAATAATAATAATAATAATAATAATAACAAATAATAATAATAATAATAATAATAATAATAATAATAATAATAATAATAATAATAATAATAATAATAATTTGACGTAGATTTGACGGAACCAAAAAGAAAGGGGGAAAGAAGAAGAAGAAGAAGAAGATCTAAAATGGCAATTCGTAAGACTATGGAAATGTAAAGAAGTCAAGGTGATTCCCGTTGTAATTGGAACGCTTGGAACCAAAACGAAAAGCCACCAGAAATGGCTTAAACAGATTGACGAGACAATTTCTTTTCCAATTCTGCACAAGCTGGGAACAGCGAAAGTGTTCAGGTATAGCTTGAATGTCTAAGGTCAAGGGAATTGACTTCATGTTTAAAAAACAAAACCCCAACTAAAAACATCAAAAAGTTGAGACTACTATGAATAATAATAATAATAATAATAATAATAATAATAATAATAATAATAATAATAATAATAATAATAATAATAATAATAATAATAATAATAATGATTATTTTTAGTCATGCAAGAATAATGTCTTAAAAGACATGACGTCAGAGTTGATGAATTTTCAAACTAAAGTGGTTGTGACCCAACGGGTCACAAATACGTGAAGTTGTATTCAAATAAAAAAAAAATGTTGGTCATCTTTATGTCAAAGTT
>OY744555.1:31959191-31961691 GCA_963556195.1 Sepiola atlantica | reverse complement strand
ACTCTGAAAAGGTTGCCCGCCCCTGGTTTAAATAATGAATATATTTTATGATTCGATTATATGAATTGAATATCTTCAGGCAATCGAGTTAATTGAGTTGGAATGATAAGTCCATGCATAGAATATAAATCAATTTATTTTAAAGGTGCTCAATATAAAAACCACAGAGCCGGATTATAATGAAACAAAGGGGCCTAGGAACTGGCCATTGAAAGCCGAACTGCAGTTTCACCGCAACTCAAATTTTAAAACATGTAAAAAAGAGATAATATTTTCTTATATTAAAAAGTAATGTAAGAATTTATCCTATTTAATTGACCGATAAAACTTCATGAAAAAAGCTAAATAAAAATGATGTTACCTTATTCATTTTCCAAATATATTGATCCGTGTCATAATAAAAAAAATCAGTTTCAATCTCATTAATCAATTTAAATATTTCGTCTGGTTCAATACTTTAGTTGTTTTTTTTTTCTTCTGTCTTATGAAGAGAAAGATGGAGGGATTTTTACTCCCCAATTACATGTACTCCATCCGCATCCCATTACATGGATGTTTTTTATTTAGTAAAATAAGCATTTTTTACTCTATTTACTAGTGCGTATTGTTGTAATGTTGTAATAATCATTAAGATATATTACTCTACTTTTAGTGCGTATTGTTGTAATTTTAATAAGATGTCCCTATTTTTTTAATTGAATAAGGCGACACCGGTTGGTGTCACTGAACTAAGCTAAGCATTTTAAAATATTTAAAAAATATGGACATCTTATTAAAATTACTTACTGCCTATCTCCCCCATTTTCCTTCTCCATAATTATTAGACTAGACCAAATTAAATCAGCCACTATTTTAAATTAAAATTATAAAAAATAATAAGAAGAAGAATAAATAAAATTAATAAATAAACGAAGAACTGTTTCAATCGTTACATTTCAAAATGTAGACGTCCGTCTTTTACGTGAACGGTTTGCCGGTGTATTTTTTAAGAAATTCCATTCTTTCACTCGCTTTTTATTCATGTTTGCCATTAAAAACCTGAAGATGATTCCGGAGAGAATCGAAAACGTTAGTCAAACACACGGATCCTACATTAATTCATTCCATTTCAACGTCAAAAAGATCATTCGACGAATGGAAAAAATAAAAAAAGGAATCACTAAACAGAAGAGTTCTGTCGTTTTCAACAACACATGCATTAATGAAAAAAAATGCTGCCTAAATACACACAATATATAATCCAGGTAACACATCCACAGGGTAGTAATCCAATGAATTTCAACCTAGTTTATAAAAAGTGCTCAATATCAAATAGAGCTTTTATATATGATTATTTTTATTTACACAGACATGTACGAAATCTGCGACACTGGCATGTCGATGTTATCGATCAACAGCTATTATAAACTGAGATCTCATCGGGAAGAGTTAGAATCCGATCTTAACCGTAGATCATATTTTGAAAGAATTAAATGGAGAAAAAAAGACTGAAATTGTTTTTCTCCATTTCATTCTTTCCAAATATGATCTAAGATTCTAACTCTGCCTGATGAAATCTCAGTTTATAATAGCTGTTGATCGATAACATCGACATGCCAGTGTCGCAAGTTTTTTACATGTCTGTGTAAATAAAAACAATCATATATATATATATATATATATATATATATATATATATATATATATATATATCGCGGCCGCGTGGCCCTGGGCGTGTGTCTCGTGATTCTAAACTGAATCTACGAACGAGGTTCGCCTGCAACTGCCACTCCTGCAATTATGGGGTAAGAAAAACGAAACGATATCGTCTGTAGGTAAAGAACATTTTAATATTTAAATAAATATTCATAGTTAAACCCCCCTTAAAAGTGTAATAGTCTTAAAAGTAGAGCCCTGTTTGAAATTGAAAAATTTGTTGTCATTTCTGCTATAAGTGAGTTTCGCACAAGCGTTGAACACTGTAGACGACAATGACACTTCCCCCGCCTCCCGGGTAAGTGTATCTTAATTTCAATTACTGTTCTCGCGACGACGTGGTCCTCAGCGTTTGTCTCGTGATTCCAGACTGAATCAACGAACGGCGTTCGAGCCCTTGCAACCGCAACCCCTGCACTGATGAGGACACAAAAAACTGGAACGATGTCGTCTGTACGTTAAAAACACTTTAATAGATAAATTTAATTAAATTAAAATAAATTTAATTTAATTAAATTTAATAAATAAATAAATAAATTTTAAAAAATTTTTTTTTTTTCATTTAAATTGCACGATGTGTTGATTTTCAAAAATATTTAATATATATATATATATATATATATATATATATATATATATATATATATATATATATATATATATATATATATATATATTTGTTATTGTTTATTATCTATGTACGTATACGTTTCGTCCTTTTTAATAACCAGGACTCACTAGCATAGAGATATGACTATTCACTACCGGTCATGCGATTCGAAACCCCGGATTACGAGTATTTTTG
>OY744555.1:31921691-31956691 GCA_963556195.1 Sepiola atlantica | reverse complement strand
CAGCTACGGTTTGTTCGTTTGTTTGTTTTCTTTTTATCTATGTATTTTTTCTTTGAAAGTCTTTCATTAAGCGCTTGGCAGTTTCAGCCTCGTTTTCGTCTCATCAGCTCTCGGGCGTTTTCTGCGATTTGCCCGATCGTTGCCGACGCGAAGTCACGGAAATTTGGTGCGTCAGCCATAACAGTACCAAAAATCAATTATTTAACACTAAAGCTTACTACTCCAGATGAAGCACCTAATTTCCGTGACAGCTCGTCGGCAACGATCGGGCAGGTCGCGGAAGCGCCCGAGAGCTGCCGAGACGAAAACGAGGCTGAAGCCGAGCTGACCGATCTGCGCTCAGCCATAGCCACCGAAATTTACAACAGGCCTGTTGGCTCGGAAATGACGTCACTGCATTGCGTGTCAAACAATGGCCGTCGTAATAAGAAGAAGGCATTTCGACTTCTCCATTCACTAAATAATCCATCAAAATTCAGGAAATCAACCAATTTTAATGAAATTTTCAGTATTTATTAATTAATGATCACGGAATATAATAAATTCATTACTTTATTATAAAGCTTGGTGCAAATGTATTATTTCCTGTAAACAAAAAACACCTTTACTAAAGTTATCCAAAATATCAAAACATGTTGACCATACGATATTGTAAATATTTAAAACAAAGCATTAGAAAATTTTAAAAATTGCATGTAAAAAAAGAAAAGAAAGGAACACGATTCGATTTATCCTGAAACTAATCTTTATTCAATATAAATGTATAGAAAATATTTAGTAGAATGTTTCTAATTTTCTTTTTCTGTTTAGCTTTTTCTTACTGGTGTGATCATTTTTTATATCACAAAAATTGTTCAGTATAGAATTGGAGGAACTCCAGATAATCATTCTTTCTATTTTTTCAATATTGTGAACAAGAGTAAACATGAAAAAGATTAGCTTTTTTTTTAAATGAAAATAAAGGTCTGCATATGTTTAAAATAAAAAAAATTATCAATTATTTCGTATATATTACGAAAAATGCCCCTAAACTCTGTTAATAAAATCATTATACCTCGAAGAAAAATTAATTTTATTAATTAACGATATTATCATTGAATAAAGCATTGTTTAATCAATATTTTCACATAAAAAATATAATTTCATAATATATTTACTATTTAAATAACATTGTTCGAAATTGTTCGAAATGCCGTAAATGAAACTATTTTTTGTAAATCTTTGTGAAAATGTATTTTTTTAACAAAATACACCATTACTAAAGGTATATTTATATATATATAACAAATCCATGAATTTTATTTTATGAAAGTAAAAATCTGTATATGTTTAAAATAAACATTTTTTTAACTATTCCGTATATATTACGAAAAATGCCCCTAAACTCTGTTAATAAAATCATTATAACTCGAAGAAAAATTAAGTTTGTTAATTAACGATATTATCATTGAATAAAGCATTGTTTAATCAATATTTTTTGTGTGCGAAAATATTGATTAAATGTGACGTTATTATTTCATTTATTTAATCTACAAAAATACAGAGAAAAGATAAAATATACTACACTTAATAAGACATCGAAAAAAGTAATAAAAAAAAATGGAAACAATAATTATTGGCTATACACTACTTTTTTATCAAATAATGAATAAGTTATTCAGACTTTTGATTTTTTATATAATTTAAAAAAATAATTCAAACTTATTTGCGTGTATCCATATTTGCCGTAATTCTTTCTCTTTTGGAAATCCAAACACATGCAGTAGGCATTTTAACTTTGTGAATTATGAAATGAAATTTTAAAAGGTGCGAAATTAAGTTAATCATCCACAATGACGTCAGAGGAAGGCAAGAAGTTAGTTGCTTGGCCTTGTTAACTCCCGGTGGCCATGGCTCAGCACAACAAAACAAGCGGTAGGAAGACCTTTCGAACCGGCCGCAAACGTATCCGTAAACCCTGACCTTCATGGAGAAAATATATGAAATCCCCCCCCCACCACCAAAGAAAAAGGAATACACAAAAAAACTTGCCCAAATATCCTAAGAAAAATAACACACTTCTTTGTTTTTATGTAAAAAAAAAAGACAAAAAAGTTTACTTAATATCGTAAAAGAAATAGCATTTAATTCTTTGATTTATGTAAAAAAAAAAAAAATTAAAATGATTCATTCGGCCCACGAAAATTTTTTCAAAAAAAGTTTATTTATAATTCTTCAGCTATGGTCTGTTCTTTTTTCTTTTTTTTTACAAATATATGTATTTTTTTTCTTTTATATTTATCGTCTTATATTGTCGTCTGCCACTCTTCCATTTTTACGACTTTCAGTTTTGCTTCAGCCTCGTTTTCGCCTCGACAGCTCTCGGGCGCTTCCGCGACCTGCCCGATCGTTGCCGGCGAGCAGTCACGGAAATCAGGCGCTTCATCTGGAGTAGTACCGATTTTAATTATTAATAGCTAACTTGTTTATGTTTTTACTGTTAAATAGATTAACATTAATAGTTATGCAAACATGAAGAAAACATTTTTTTATTTATCTTGAATTTCTTTTATCTTAATTTAATTCAATTTAAACTCTTAGCAATAAGTTTTACGTTTCTTAATTATAGGATTTATTACCAGTGTTTTTAGAACGTTTTATCATTTTTTCCTTTCATTTTCATATCGTTAATAGCAAAAGTATCTAGCCTCAGAATATAAATTATTATCGGCACTTATGCAGAATAAGGACTCTAGCAAATTTATTTTAGAAGAGCTCCGATGGTGTAAGGGGCAGACAACTCTCCTTTTAGTACCTAATTTCTAGTTTCTCCGAAAATGGACGTCAATGCCTTGAATATGCGCTAGTTATTGTATTTAACCAGTAATCAATAAAAAATGGTGGATATTTTGCAAGCGCGGAGATTACTTTCTTTCACCGAGATATGCACATGCGGACTGGAAATAAAAATGACACCTGTAAATAAAATTGATGGATTTATCAAAAAATGTTTTAAACCATACCCGATGACTGTTGATTTTCCCAAATTCTATTTTCTTCAATAAATGTTCTATCAATATATTGTTGATTTTCACAAATTTTAATTTCTTCGATAATTTAATTTTTTAAACTAGAAAAGCAATAAAAAAAAATCTCTTAATCCAAACACGAGGACTGTTCGTTTTGAAATGAAAACAAAAAAATCAAAAATGTTTAAAACCAAACCGGATGATCGTTGATTTTCCCAAATTCTATTTTCTTCAATAAATGTTCTATCAATATATTGTTGATTTTCACAAATTTTGATTTCTTCGATAATTTAATTTTTAAGCTATGAAAAAATAAAAAATCTCTTAATCCAAACACGAGGACTGTTCGTTTTGAAATGAAAACAAAAAATCAAAAATGTTTTAAACCAAATTCGATGACTGTTGATTTTCTCAAATTCTATTTTCTTCAATAAATGTTCTATCAATATATTGTTGATTTTCACAAATTTTAATTTCTTCGATAATTTAATTTTTTAAACTAGAAAAGCAATAAAAAAAATCTCTTAATCCAAACACGAGGACTGTTCGTTTTGAAATGAAAACAAAAAATCAAAAATGTTTAAAACCAAACCCGATGACCGTTGATTTTCCCAAATTCTATTTTCTTCAATAAATGTTCTATCAATATATTGTTGATTTTCACAAATTTTAATTTCTTCGCTAATTTAATTTTTTAAGTTAGAAAAGCAATAAAAAAAATCTCTTAATCCAAACACGAGGACTGTTTGTTTTAAAATGAAAAAAAAAATCCAAAATGTTTTAAACCAAACCCGATGACCGTTGATTTTCCCAAATTCTATTTTCTTCAATAAATGTTCTATCAATATATTGTTGATTTTCACAAATTTTAATTTCTTCGATAATTTAATTTTTTAAATTAGAAAAGCAATAAAAAAAATCTCTTAATCCAAACACGAGGACTGTTTGTTTTGAAATGAAAAAAAAATCCAAAATGTTTTAAACCAAATTCGATGACCGTTGATTTTCTCAAATTCTATTTTCTTCAATAAATGTAATCTATCAATATATTGTTGATTTTCACAAATTTTAATTTCTTCGATAATTTAATTTTTAAACTATAAAAAAATAAAAAATCTCTTAATCCAAACACGAAGACTGTTCGTCTTGAAATGAAAAAAAAATCCAAAATGTTTTAAACCAAACTCGATGACTGTTGATTTTCTCAAATTCTATTTTCTTCAATAAATGTTCTATCAATATATTGTTGATTTTAACAAATTTTATTTCTTCGATCAATGTTCTATTAATTAATTGAATTTGCATTACTTCTTATTTTAAAAATTCATATTTTCCATTTTCGCAGAAATAACGTACTTAAAAAAGAGAGTTGTCTGCCCCTTACAATATTAGAGCTCTTCTAAAATAACTTCGCTCGTGTCCCTATTCTGTATAAGTGCCTTATTATCTATATACTAAAATTAGATTATTGAATTTTTCTGTACTGATATCGATCCCGACCCAGTTTTCGTGAGGTTCGACTCGGAAGCGTTCGGCTGTCCTACGCAAACGCCCGAGTGTTGACGAGCCGAATGGTACCAGACGACAATTTTGATACGGTGCTGCGTCCTATGATTGTAAGTTATATTTTCAAGAAATTTTCTAAAAGAAACAACAACAAAAAAAAAACAAGCGAAGTTACTTTTATCAAATAAATATTTTTTGTTATTTTGATACGTTGCTGCGTCCTATAATTTTTAGTTATAGTTGCAAGAAATATTTTAAACAACAAAACAAATAAAACAAGCAAAACAGAGCGAAATTACTGTTATCAAATAAATATTTTAACCCTAACGCTAAACCCTAACCCTAAACCTTAACCCCTAACCCCTAACCCTAAACCCTAACCCTAACCCTAACCCTAAACCCTAACCCTAAACCCTAACCATAAACTCTAACTCAAACCCTAACCCTAACCCTAAACCCTAAACCCTAAACCCTAACTCAAACCCTAACCCTAACCCTAAACCCTAAACCCTAAACCCTAACTCAAACCCTAACCCCTAACCCTATAACCCTAACCCCTAACCCTAACCCTAACCCTAACCCTAACCCCTAACCCCTAACCCTAAACCCTAACCCTAACCCTAACCCCTAACCCCTAACCCTAAACCCTAAACCCTAACCCTAACCCTAACCCCTAACCCTAAACCCTAACCCTAACCCTAACCCCTAACCCCTAACCCCTAACCCTAAACCCTACCCCTAACCCTAAACCCTAACCCTAACCCCTAACCCCTAACCCTAAACCCTAACCCTAACCCCTAACCCCTAACCCTAAACCCTAACCCTAAACCCTAACCCTAACCCTAAACCCTAACCCTAACCCTAACCCCTAACACCTAACCCTAAACCCTAACCCTAACCCTAACCCCTAACCCTAAACCCTAACCCTAACCCTAACCCCTAACCCTAAACCCTAACCCTAACCCTAACCCCTAACCCTAAACCCTAACCCTAACCCTAACCCCTAACCCCTAACCCTAAACCCTAACCCTAACCCCTAACCCCTAACCCTAAACCCTAACCCTAAACCCTAACCCTAACCCTAAACCCTAACCCTAACCCTAACCCCTAACCCCTAACCCTAAACCCTAACCCTAACCCTAACCCCTAACCCTAAACCCTAACCCTAACCCTAACCCCTAACCCCTAACCCTAAACCCTAACAAAAAAAAAAAAACATTGTCGTTTGGTACAAATCGGCTCGTCAACTCTCGGGCGTTTGCGTAGGACAGCCGAACGCTTCCGAGTCGAACCTCACGATCGATATCAGTACCACTATATTCTGCCCTATTATCTGTTTATTTATCCATTTCACCAATTATAGCGTTCTTTTGAATATTCTATACATAGAAGGGGTATTAGTGGTAGTAGTGGTAGTAGTGGTAGTAGTGGTAGTAGTAGTAGTAGTAGTAGTAGTAGCATAGTTATCGCCAAGAGGTTATGTTTTCGGTTGAGCCTAGTGTCAACATTGCTGGACCAATCGTCACCAAACTTCGTCAAAATATCACTCATAGTCTAATTTAGAACTGAATTAATTTCAGGATATTAAGGTGAAGATCAAGTTAATGGAAAGGGTGAAAATCACACGTTTGGCGACGACAACTTCGGTTCTGTTCGTCGCTACTTGAGCCAGATTGTAGCCGATGAAGGGAGCATCTTATATGTTTGACCCGTGGCTTTTTGAAAGTTCGATCACCGTCGAAATTTTTACGGATTTTAACTCTCCATTTTTTTTTAAATTTGATGGATGGATCTGATGCTCTTTGATAACTATAACCACCATGCCAATGTTTAGCCTGATCAGATAAATAGTTTTAGAGTTATCAATGTGTCCATGGCATAACTTTGGCAATACTTCATACAATATAGAGACTTACTTATGTTGCTGCTGATGCTGCTGATGCTATCATCATCATCATCATCATCATCATCATCATCACCATCATCACCATCATCATCATCATCGGTCCCCCGATTTATAAAATCGGGAGACCTATGTTTTGAGGCATTTCCGTCCGTCCGTCTGTCCGTCCGTCCGTCCGGATTTTTCTCCGGAACCATCCATTGAATTTCTCTGAAATTTTGCATGAAGTTGTAACTTTTATCATGTTAGAAAGTGACATTCTCCGATTTTTGAAAAAAACATCTGGTTAGCCCCCCCCCCCCCAGGGTGTTAAAAGGCCCCGAAATGGCAAAAAATTACATTTTTTGCCCCATAACTTTTCATCCATCGATTCAATTTCTCTGAAACTTGTACCAAAATGTGGAGGCAATTGTTCCTAATAGAAAATAAGTATCGCTGACCTTGGAAAAAATCTGTTTCGCGCCCCCAGGGGGTCAAAAGCCCCCTAAAATGGCAAAAAATGATCCTTTTCTCCCATAACGTTTGATCCATCCATTCAATTTTTCTGAAACTTTGCCAAAATGTAGAAGCAATTGTTCTGGATATAAAATAAGCATCCTGGACCTCAGAAAAATTTTGGTTCTCGCCCTCAGGGGGTCAAAGGGAGGTCAAAAATGCCCCAAATTGCCCAAATTTATTGCATTTTACACTCGCCACATCGAGTCACATACAGAGGGGGACCACACACGCGCGGCTTGTTGTTTATTATTATTATTATTATTATTTACTCACTAGGAGTTCTCACGCAGGTCATCAGTGATTGTACACCGACAACCGGTGGTATTCCCTGGGGTCTGAGTGACAACAAGTCTCCCCAGATTTCCAGTATTCTCCACCTCTTTTCGATAGCCACCGCAAATAAACTTGCAGTATCACAACAGCCGTTTACCATTGATTTCTCGCTGGTAAGGACCATTGGTCTTCTCTGGGATTTGGGTGGCAATAAGCCTCCCCAAGGCCCCAGCAGTCTCTGCACTTCCAGTGGAGGTCTGGTTTGTGCTGTCCCTCCTCTGTCTTCTCATCCTCCTTGACCCTATGCAAATATTGTGTGTGGTGTCAGTCTAGGCTGGTACCATTTTTTTTTTTTTTAATTATTTTTTTTTTTTTTTAATATTTTTGTTATTTTTTTTTTTTTAATTATTTTATTCATTTATTTTTTTGGGGGGGAGCTGATTTTTTTAATTATTTTTTTTGGGGGGGGTGATTATTTTTTTATTTATTTATTTATTTATTTTTATTTGGGGGGGGGAGCTGATGGTGTTTGCTATTTCTGTTCATTGGTTAATTTTTGTGTCGTGTCAGTTGAGGCCGGTGTAATTTATTGGGGGTGGGGGGAGCTTATAAAGTGATGTTTCTTGAATTTTCTGTTTCTTTGTTTGTGATGTGTTCTTTCTGTGGTTTTGTTTTCTTCCTGTTGTAGATTCCGTGTGACCCTTCGTAGCTTATGCATGGTTGGTTTCCGCACTCAATGATTTTTCTTAAGATTGTAACCGTTTTGATCATTGCTGTCCTTTGTATAGTTCCAATGATCCCTTTGCTTCCAATTTCTCCCAGTCTTTTTTCCAGGTTTTTTTACTGTTCCTAGTGCTCCTACTATTATTGGTATTATACTGACTTTCTTCATGCTCCATATTCCTTTCAGTTATCTGACTAGTTCCGTGTATTTGCTTCGTTTTTCCGTTTCTTTGATTTTCACTCTGTGGTATGCTGGAACGGCGAAGTCTACGATTTTGCAAGATTTTTCCTTCTTGTTGATTATTATAACATCCGGTCTCCTTGCTTGTATGAAGTTGTCTGTTTATTATTATTATTATTATTTGCTCACTAGGAGTTATCACACTGGTCATCGTCAGTGATCGCCCACTGCCAACAACCTGTGGTATTTCCTGGAGTCTGAGTGACAACAAGTCTCCTCAGACTTCCAGTATGCTCCACCTCTTTTCGTTCATCACCGCTGATGACCTTGCGGTATCGCAACAGCCACCTACCACCGATTTCCCGCTGATAAGGGCCATTGGTCCCCTCTGGGGCCCGAGTGGCAACAAGCCTCCCCAAGGTCCCAGAGCTGTCCGCGCTCTTCCAGTGGAGGTCTGGTTTGCGCTTTCCCTCCTCGACCCTCTGTCCATAATTTTCGTGGCGTCAGCCTATGCTTGCGCCTCTCTCGTGCGGTTGTATTTTCCCCGGTTCTTGTTCTTCCATGTGTTTGTTCCCATTCGTTGCTTATGTGGGTTGGTTTCCGTATTCGAGGACATTTCTCAGGATTGTAGCTGTTTTGATCATTACTGTCCTTTGTATGGTCTCAGTTATCCCTTTGATTCCTATTTCTCCTAGTCTTTTCTCCATGTTTTTGGGGACTGTTCCTAGTGCTCCTATTATTATTATTATTATTATTATTATTATTATTATTATTATTATTATTATTATTATTATTTCATAGTAGTCTCAACTTTTAGATGTTTTAGTTGAAGTTTTCTTTTTTTAACATGAAGTCAATTCCCTTGACTTTAGACATTCAAGTTGTACCTTAACAATTTCGCTGTTCCTAACATGCAAGCATTTTGCAGAATTGGGAAAGAAATTGTCTCGTCAATCTGTTTAAGCCATTTATGGTGGCTTTTCGTTATGGTTCCAAGCGTTCCAATTACAACGGGGATCACCTTTACTTCTTTACATTTCCATAGTCTAACTAATTCCCATTTTAGATCTTGATATATTTTTTTATTTATTCGTGTTCTTCCTCCTGCACTCTGGTATCGAAAAGACAGGCTATATCAATGATTAAGCAAGTTCTCTTGTTTTTGTTTAGAAAGATTAAATCGGGTTTTGAATATTCAAGAACCTTATCAGTGTGTATGGGCATGTCCCAAAGAAGTTTGACATTGTCGATCTCCTGTACCAATTCTGGCTTATGCTCATACCATTTCTTATTGTGGTTTAATTCATAAAGTTTGCATATATTCCATATACAGGGTGTTTCAAAAGTCTTGGGAACATAACGATTTTTAATAACTCAAAAACTATTAGGAGTTGAAAAATGAAATTGGTACCGTTGGAAAGGTTAAAGTTTCAAGTTTTGTGGGGAATCTTCAAAGTTGCTCAATATGAGCACCATTCGTCACACGGCAGACATCTAGTCGATAGTCCATTTCCTGCCAAACGCGTTCCAGCATCTTGACGTCAATGGTTCCCACAACTGCCGTTACTCGAGCCTTTAGTTCGTCAATATCTCTTGGAAGGGGCGGCACATAGACTTGTTGCTTGACAAAGCCCCAAAGGAAAAAGTCACACGGGGTAAGATCTGGAGACCTAGGAGGCCAGGGCATGAGAACGTCATCACCTCGCCCAGATCTCCCAATCCATCTACCAGGCAGCCTTGTGTTAAGAAACTGCCTTACTCTAAGACTCCAGTGTGGTGGTGCACCATCTTGTTGAAAAATGAAGTCATCAGATTCTGCTTGTTCCAACTGAGCCATTAACCAGTCTTCCAGCATGTTGAGATAGGATTCACCAGTGATAGTTGCCTCTTCAAAAAGAATGGTCCATAGACACCTTTCTTGGAAATTGCACAAAACACGTTCACTTTTGGTGAATCTCGCTCGTGCTCAAGAAGTTCATGAGGATTCTCAGTACTCCATATGCGAGTGTTATGCTTGTTAACTTTGCCATTCAGATGGAAGGTCGCCTCATCGCTAAAAACAAGCCGGTCATCAAAGCCGTTATCTTCCAACTTCTCTTGCATTGCAATGCAAAAGTCACGGCGAAGTGGCTTATCAGTGTCCTTCAACTTTTGGACCAACTTGAGCTTGTAAGGTACCATTTGCAATCGTTTCCTTAAGACACGCCAGACAGTTGCTGGAGCAAGCTGAAGTTCCCTGCTGGCTCTTCTCACTGATTTACGGGGGCTCCGCTGAAAGGCTGTCCGAACTTGCTCAACTGCATCTTCTGAAGTTGAAGGGCGACCTGTTCGCTTACTTGGGCACAAACACCCAATTTTCACAAATTTAGCATGCCATCTGACAATGGATTTTCTTTCAGGGGCTTCTTTTTTAAATTTCCTGCGAAATGCACGCTGAACACATGTCCACGATTCAGTCTTTGCAAATTGGAGGACGCAAAATGCCTTGTCTTGTTTAGAGAACGCCATTACTGCACCTGGAAAGATAACACGAAAATCATTAGTATGACCAAAAACTTGATTAAGCAAGCTTTAAAATGGCACCAGTTTCATTTTTCTACCTGGAATAGTTCATAAGATATACGCATTTGTAATGTTCCCAAGACTTTTGAAACACCCTGTATATTCATATATTGCATATATTATTATTATTATTATTATTATTATTATTATTATTATTATTATTATTATTATTATTATTATTATTATTATTATTATTATTATTATTATTTATTTATTTATTTATTTAAAAATACTTTCATAAAAAAAAATTTAGATAAAGATTATTTCAAATAAGTTTTTCATCAGTTATTTAAAGTTCAAACTTGAAAGAAATAGATGCTCACTCAATTCAGAAAATGGAAGGCAGTATTTCCTTCTAGAAGATGAACTGAAATTAGATTGTATTCAATATGTACCTTGTTTTTATCTTGATGGATTGGAGCAAACATTATTGGAAACTGGAACGAATTTAGGAAAACTCGTCAAAGGAAAACTCGGCAACGGAAAATTCGTCAACGGAAAATTCGGCAACGGAAAACTCGGCAATTTTGGCCAAGTAGGAAAATTCGGCAATTATCGAATAAATATCGATTGAAAATAGATTTTAAAACCGTTTTTACAGGAGATATACTTGTAAATACGGGGCTACCCCCCTCCCCAGTGAAGAACATTTTTTATATTATTTTTTGGTACTTGTGCAGTTTACGAACCGGGCTATTTTTTAGATAAGATTTTAAAATTTCAAGTTAAATTCAATCTTTACGATGCACCCCCCCCCCTCATTCTTCCCATGTAAAAAATGTTATTATTTCAAGCCGGTTCGTAATTAAGTTACGAGATTAAATCCATCATAATTCATTTTGATTTCTTCGTAAACAAGTCGTGTGTGTGCAAAACTTGAAAGGAATGTATAAACTATCGAGTAGAAAGTCATTTAAACTGGCTTTGAATTCTGAGAAAATTTCCATGTATTTAAAAAAGCAAAATTGTTTTCATGTTATTAAATAAATTTCTAATTTATTTTTTTGTAACTGTAATTAAGTAAACCTTAACCCTAAACCCTAACCCTAACCCTGTACTCTCACCTAACAATTTGATAAACAAAATATATCGTAAAAAATTAATTTAACTTGAAAATCTTATCTAAAAAATAGCCCGGTTCGTAAACTGCACAATTACAAAAAAATAATATAAAAAATGTTCTTCACTGGGGAGGGGGTAGCCCCGTATTTAAAAGTGTATCTCCTGTAAAAACGGTTCTAAAATCTATTTTCAATCGATATTTATTCAATAATTGCCGAATTTTCCTACTTGGCAAAAATTGCCGAGTTTTCCGTTGCCGAGTTTTCCATTGCCGAGTTTTCCATTGCCGAGTTTTCCGTTGCCGAATTTTCCATTGCCGAATTTTCCGTTGCCGAGTTTTCCGTTGCCGAATTTTCCGTTGCCGAATTTTCCATTGCCGAGTTTTCCATGGCCGAATTTTCCGTGGCCTAATTTTCCGTTGCCGAGTTTTCCGTTGCCGAATTTTCCGTTGCCGAGTTTTCCGGTCACCCAAATTAATACACCCATTGAATTCCTCTTAAAATTTCACTCAGGAAAAGTTGTTTGATCTTGGTATAGGTTTTTTTTAATTGCTTCTCTGGACAGAGAGATAGACAGAGACACTACACGTATAGAATAGATGATGACCCTGTGTCATGGGTGGAAAGGGGGGGAGATCATGATATCCCTACGCCGACAATGAGTGCTACAAAGGCTTTAATTACTTCCTTTATAGAAGTGAATAAAGATAGGCTTTTTGAATCTGTTGCAGGACAAAATGACCAACAGAAAAGAAGATGTGGTTGGGTTTGATCCCCCCCCTCTCTCTCTCTCTCTCTTTCTCTCTCTCTCTTTCTTCTCTTTCTCTCTCTCTCTTTCTCTCTCTCTTTCTTCTCTCTCTCTCTTTCTCTCTCTCTCTTTAACTCTCTCTCTCTCTCTTTCACTCTCTCTCTCTTTCTCTCTTTCTTCTCTCTCTCTCTTTCACTCTCTCTCTCTTTCACTCTCTCGCTCTTTCTCTCTCTCTCTTTCTCTCTCTCTCTCTTTCTTTCTCTCTCTCTCTCTCTTTCTCTCTCTCTCTTTAACTCTCTCTCTCTTTCTTCTCTCTCTCTCTTTCTCTCTCTCTCTTTAACTCTCTCTCTCTCTCTTTCACTCTCTCTCTTTCTTCTCTCTCTCTTTCTCTCTCTCTCTTTCACTCTCTCTCTCTCTCTCTTTCACTCTCTCGCTCTTTCTCTCTCTCTCTCTTTCTCTCTCTCTCTCTTTCTTTCTCTCTCTCTCTCTCTTTCTCTCTCTCTCTTTAACTCTCTCTCTCTTTAACTCTCTCTCTTTAACTCTCTCTCTTTAACTCTCTCTTTCTCTCTGTCTTTCTCTCTCTCTCTTTAACTCTCTCTCTCTCTCTCTCTCTCTCATCCGAGTAGATACGGGATTTAGGAACAAATTCAGCAAACAAAGAGTGCGTGCGTGCGTGTACGTGCGTGTGTGTGCGTGTGTGTGTTGTTTGGATTAATATCTTCTGTGTAAGGACAGCTATCGACGCGCCAATTACAAACAGGTAGCAACGGCTTCCTGTGTCATCGTTCAACGAACGAGACTCATTGATAATGGTCACGTAAAGAAAGACACTGGATGTAACTCGATAGGACCGAGATGTCACGCCATGTAAACAAGCGCCCCTAAGCGATTCCCCGTACGGTTACATCTCCACGAAAAAAGAAGAAAGACGCGCACCATGTCGGCTGGATTCATGTTTTATGTTGGGAGATGTGTCTTCTCGCCAGTTATTATAAACGACAAATATTTATATTTGTATTCTGTTCTTTCTTTGCAGAAGATACAGTCACAAAAGGCGGCAGATGTTGCCGCCTCAACTGACAACTTTATTCGGTACCGAGGGGTGAAGGGGCGGGAGAGCATAACAAAAAAGGGACGCGTTGGTGTTTATCAAAAGAAGAGACATTCTTAGCAGGTCTAACTTGTTACTTCTTTGATGTTTCTTTCATTTCAATGCGGCTCTCGCGAGATTCTCGCGATACGTTTGTTTGCGCATCACATTTATACAGTGATACATGACACCCGTTTAATTTGGCAAGAGATTCTTATTAAATTCTCTACGATTAATGTCAACCTGATCTAAATAGAAATACGGGTACTACTCCAGATGAAGCGCCTAATTTCCGTGACTGCTCGCCGGCAACGATCGGGCAGGTCGCGGAAGTGTCCGAGAGCTGCCGAGACGAAAACGAGGCTGAAGCAAAACTGAAAGTCGTAAAAATGGAAGAGTGGCAGACGACAATATAAGACGAAGAATACAAAAGAAAAAAATACATATATTTGAATAAAAATGAATTTAAAAAATGAACAAACCATAGCTGAAGAAATATAAATAAACTTTTTAAACAAAAATTTTCGTGGGCCAAATGAACCATTTTAATTTTTTTTTGTCTTTTTTTTTACATAAATCAAAGAAGTAAATGCTATTTATTTTACGATATTTAGGCAACTTTCTTTTTCGTCTGTTTTTTTTTTTTACATAAAACAAAGAAGTATGTTATTTTTCTTAGGATATTTAGGCAAGTTTTTTTTTTGTATATTATTATTGGGGGGGGGATTTCATATATTTTCTCGTCGAGAGTCAGGGTTTACGGATACGTTTGCGGCCGGTTCGAAAGGTCTTCCTACCGCTTGTTTTGTCGTGCTGAGCGCAGACGATTGGCAGCAACCTGATCGGCCACATCTGCTTCAGCCTCGTTTTCGTCTCGGCAGCTCTCGGGCGCTTCCGCGACCTGCCCGATCGTTGCCGCCGAGCAGTCACGGAAATTAGGCGCTTCATCTGGAGTAGTACCGAAATAAGTATAAACGCAAAGACACCCACCGAACAAAATGGAGAGGGGGGGGGAGGGGCTAAAAAGCAAATATTTTCATTTTTCTTTTTTTTCTTCTTTTGTTCCCTTTTTATTCCCCAATTTTCTCGTGTGCATATGAATGATCGAAAAAGGCTTGCAGACACGTCTATAGCATTTGAAAGCGATCAAAAGAAGTTGGAATCCGTTGGTGCCAAATCGGGAGAGTACGGTGGGTGTTGCAGAACTTACCAGCCATGCGTTTAAATGGTTTCCTTGGTCATATTGGCGATATGAGGCTGACGTTGCCGTGCGTGCAGAAGAAGAACTCCATGCTGTCCATTGGACCTTTCCTCTTGAATATCCATGTTGAGTCGTTTCGTCTGTTAAACATAGACTTTCACGTTAACTGTTTGATCCCGTTCAAGCAATTCGTAATAGATAATCCTTTCCGAGTCTTACCATGCGCACAATATGAAGATCTTGTTTCATGTGCGGCGTCGCTTGTTTATCGGGTTTCATCGATTTCTTGCGCTGTTTCATGTTGATGTACAGGCACCATTTTTACTTCCTCCTTCATACAGGTACTATACATTTTTACTTCCTTCTTCATACAGGTGCTATACATTTTTACTTCCTTCTTCATACAGGTGCTATACATTTTTACTTCCTTTTTCATACAGGTGCTATACATTTTTACTTCCTTCTTCATACAGGTGCTATACATTTTTACTTCCTTCTTCATACAAGTGCTATACATTTTTACTTCCTTCTTCATACAGGTACTATACATTTTTACTTCCTTCTTCATACAGGTGCTATACATTTTTTACTTCCTTCTTCATACAGGTGCTATACATTTTTACTTCCTTCTTCATACACGTGCTATACATTTTTTACTTCTTTCTTCATACAGGTGCTATACATTTTTTACTTCCTTCTTCATACAGGTGCTATACATTTTTACTTCTTTCTTCATACAGGTGCTATACATTTTTACTTCCTTCTTCATACAGGTGCTATACATTTTTACTTCCTTCTTTATACAGGTGCTATACATTTTTACTTCCTTCTTCATACAGGTGCTATAAATTTTTACTTCCTTCTTCATACAGGTGCTATACATTTTTACTTCCTTCTTTATACAGGTGCTATACATTTTTTACTTCCTTCTTCATACAGGTGCTATACATGTTTTACTTCCTTCTTCATACAGGTGCTATACATTTTTACTTCTTTCTTCATACAGGTGCTATACATTTTTACTTCCTTCTTTATACAGGTGCTATACATTTTTACTTCCTTCTTCATACAGGTGCTATAAATTTTTACTTCCTTCTTCATACAGGTGCTATACATTTTTACTTCTTTCTTCATACAGGTGCTATACATTTTTACTTCTTTCTTCATACAGGTGCTATACATTTTTACTTCCTTCTTCATACAGGTGCTATACATTTTTTACTTCCTTCTTCATACAGGTGCTATACATTTTTTACTTCCTTCTTCATACAGGTGCTATACATTTTTTACTTCTTTCTTCATACAGGTGCTATACATTTTTACTTCCTTCTTCATACAGGTGCTATACATGTTTACTTCCTTCTTCATACAGGTGCTATACATGTTTTACTTCCTTCTTCATACAAGTGCTATACATTTTTTACTTCCTTCTTCATACAAGTGCTATACATTTGTTACTTCCTTCTTCATACAGGTGCTATACATTTTTACTTCCTTCTTCATACAGGTGCTATACATTTTTACTTCCTTCTTCATACAGGTGCTATACATTTTTACTTCCTTCTTCATACAGGTGCTATACATTTTTACTCCCTTCTTCATACAGGTGCTATACATTTTTACTTCCTTCTTCATACAGGTGCTATACATTTTTACTTCCTTCTTCATACAGGTGCTATACATTTTTTACTTCTTTCTTCATACAGGTGCTATACATTTTTACTTCTTTCTTCATACAGGTGCTATACATTTTTACTTCTTTCTTCATACAGGTGCTATACATTTTTACTTCCTTCTTCATACAGGTGCTATACATTTTTACTTCTTTCTTCATACAGGTGCTATACATTTTTTACTTCTTTCTTCATACAGGTGCTACACATTTTTACTTCCTTCTTCATACAGGTGCTATACATTTTTACTTCCTTCTTCATACAGGTGCTATACATTTTTACTTCCTTCTTCATACAGGTGCTACACATTTTTACTTCCTTCTTCATACAGGTGCTATAAATTTTTACTTCCTTCTTCATACAGGTGCTATACATTTTTACTTCTTTCTTCATACAGGTGCTATACATTTTTACTTCTTTCTTCATACAGGTGCTATACATTTTTACTTCCTTCTTCATACAGGTGCTATACATTTTTTACTTCCTTCTTCATACAGGTGCTATACATGTTTTACTTCCTTCTTCATACAGGTGCTATACATTTTTACTTCTTTCTTCATACAGGTGCTATACATTTTTACTTCTTTCTTCATACAGGTGCTATACATTTTTACTTCTTTCTTCATACAGGTGCTATACATTTTTTACTTCTTTCTTCATACAGGTGCTATACATTTTTACTTCTTTCTTCATACAGGTGCTATACATTTTTACTTCCTTCTTCATACAGGTGCTATACATTTTTACTTCCTTCTTCATACAGGTGCTATACATTTTTACTTCCTTCTTCATACAGGTGCTATACATTTTTTACTTCCTTCTTCATACAGGTGCTATACATTTTTTACTTCCTTCTTCATACAGGTGCTATACATTTTTTACTTCCTTCTTCATACAGGTGCTATACATTTTTTACTTCCTTCTTCATACAGGTGCTATACATTTTTACTTCCTTCTTCATACAGGTGCTATACATTTTTACTTCCTTCTTCATACAGGTGCTATACATTTTTTACTTCCTTCTTCATACAGGTGCTATACATTTTTTACTTCCTTCTTCATACAGGTGCTATACATTTTTTACTTCCTTCTTCATACAGGTGCTATACATTTTTACTTCCTTCTTCATACAGGTGCTATACATTTTTACATCCTTCTTTATACAGGTGCTATACATGTTTTACTTCCTTCTTCATACAGGTGCTATACATTTTTTACTTCCTTCTTCATACAGGTGCTATACATTTTTACTTCTTTCTTCATACAAGTGCTATACATTTGTTACTTCCTTCTTCATACAAGTGCTATACATTTTTTACTTCCTTCTTCATACAGGTGCTATACATTTTTACTTCCTTCTTCATACAGGTGCTATACATTTTTACTTCTTTCTTCATACAAGTGCTATACATTTGTTACTTCCTTCTTCATACAAGTGCTATACATTTTTACTTCTTTCTTCATACAAGTGCTATACATTTTTACTTCTTTCTTCATACAAGTGCTATACATTTTTACTTCTTTCTTCATACAAGTGCTATACATTTTTACTTCTTTCTTCATACAAGTGCTATACATTTTTACTTCCTTCTTCATACAGGTGCTATACATTTGTTACTTCCTTCTTCATACAGGTGCTATACATTTTTACTTCTTTCTTCATACAAGTGCTATACATTTTTTACTTCCTTCTTCATACAGGTGCTATACATTTTTACTTCTTTCTTCATACAAGTGCTATACATTTGTTACTTCCTTCTTCATACAGGTGCTATACATTTTTACTTCCTTCTTCATACAGGTGCTATACATTTTTACTTCCTTCTTCATACAGGTGCTATACATTTTTTACTTCTTTCTTCATACAGGTGCTATACATTTTTACTTCTTTCTTCATACAGGTGCTATACATTTTTACTTCTTTCTTCATACAGGTGCTATACATTTTTACTTCCTTCTTCATACAGGTGCTATACATTTTTACTTCCTTCTTCATACAGGTGCTATACATTTTTACTCCCTTCTTCATACAGGTGCTATACATTTTTACTTCTTTCTTCATACAAGTGCTATACATTTTTACTTCCTTCTTCATACAGGTGCTATACATTTTTACTTCCTTCTTCATACAGGTGCTATACATTTTTACTTCTTTCTTCATACAAGTGCTATACATTTTTTACTTCCTTCTTCATACAGGTGCTATACATTTTTACTTCTTTCTTCATACAAGTGCTATACATTTGTTACTTCCTTCTTCATACAGGTGCTATACATTTTTACTTCCTTCTTCATACAGGTGCTATACATTTTTACTTCCTTCTTCATACAGGTGCTATACATTTTTACTTCCTTCTTCATACAGGTGCTATACATTTTTACTCCCTTCTTCATACAGGTGCTATACATTTTTACTTCCTTCTTCATACAGGTGCTATACATTTTTTACTTCCTTCTTCATACAGGTGCTATACATTTTTTACTTCCTTCTTCATACAGGTGCTATACATTTTTACTTCCTTCTTCATACAGGTGCTATACATTTTTACTTCCTTCTTCATACAGGTGCGATACATTTTTACTTCCTTCTTCATACAGGTGCTATACATTTTTACATCCTTCTTCATACAGGTGCTATACATTTTTACTTCCTTCTTCATACAGGTGCTATACATTTTTTACTTCCTTCTTCATACAGGTGCTATACATTTTTTACTTCCTTCTTCATACAGGTGCTATACATTTTTTACTTCCTTCTTCATACAGGTGCTATACATTTTTACTTCCTTCTTCATACAGGTGCTATACATTTTTACTTCCTTCTTCATACAGGTGCTATACATTTTTTACTTCCTTCTTCATACAGGTGCTATACATTTTTTACTTCCTTCTTCATACAGGTGCTATACATTTTTTACTTCCTTCTTCATACAGGTGCTATACATTTTTACTTCCTTCTTCATACAGGTGCTATACATTTTTACTTCCTTCTTCATACAGGTGCTATACATTTTTTACTTCCTTCTTCATACAGGTGCTATACATTTTTTACTTCCTTCTTCATACAGGTGCTATACATTTTTTACTTCCTTCTTCATACAGGTGCTATACATTTTTTACTTCCTTCTTCATACAGGTGCTATACATTTTTACTTCCTTCTTCATACAGGTGCTATACATTTTTTACTTCTTTCTTCATACAGGTGCTATACATTTTTTACTTCCTTCTTCATACAGGTGCTATACATTTTTACTTCCTTCTTCATACAGGTGCTATACATTTTTACTTCCTTCTTCATACAGGTGCTATACATTTTTACTTCCTTCTTCATACAAGTGCTATACATTTTTTACTTCCTTCTTCATACAGGTGCTATACATTTTTACTTCCTTCTTCATACAGGTGCTATACATTTTTACTTCCTTCTTCATACAGGTGCTATACATTTTTTACTTCCTTCTTCATACAGGTGCTATACATTTTTACTTCTTTCTTCATACAGGTGCTATACATTTTTTACTTTCTTCTTCATACAGGTGCTATACATTTTTACTTCCTTCTTCATACAGGTGCTATACATTTTTACTTCTTTCTTCATACAGGTGCTATACATTTTTACTTCCTTCTTCATACAGGTGCTATACATTTTTACTTCTTTCTTCATACAGGTGCTATACATTTTTTACTTCATTCTTCATACAGGTGCTATACATTTTTTACTTCCTCTTTCATACAGGTGCTATACATTTTTACTTCCTTCTTCATACAGGTGCTATACATTTTTTACTTCCTTCTTCATACAGGTGCTATACATTTTTACTTCCTTCTTCATACAGGTGCTATACATTTTTTACTTCCTTCTTCATACAGGTGCTATACATTTTTTACTTCCTTCTTCATACAGGTGCTATACATTTTTACTTCCTTCTTCATACAGGTGCTATACATTTTTACTTCCTTCTTCATACAGGTGCTATACATTTTTACTTCCTTCTTCATACAGGTGCTATACATTTTTACTTCCTTCTTCATACAGGTGCTATACATTTTTACTTCCTTCTTTATACAGGTGCTATACATTTTTACTTCCTTCTTCATACAGGTGCTATACATTTTTACTTCCTTCTTCATACAGGTGCTATACATTTTTACTTCCTTCTTCATACAGGTGCTATACATTTTTACTTCCTTCTTCATACAGGTGCTATACATTTTTACTTCCTTCTTCATACAGGTGCTATACATTTTTACTTCCTTCTTCATACAGGTGCTATACATTTTTACTTCCTTCTTCATACAGGTGCTATACATTTTTACTTCCTTCTTCATACAGGTGCTATACATTTTTACTTCCTTCTTCATACAGGTGCTATACATTCATGCTGAGCATTTAAATATTCCCATTTCAAACAATACCATGACTATTTGGTTCGCTTCGTCTATACTTCACAACGACAGTAAGATTCTCAAGTTCCACAAGATACACTTGAAGATGGTCGGAGGTTACATCGGCCGAAACGTTGTGAGAATAACATCCAAGATGAAAACAGTAGTCCGAATTATCCAAATAATCCAAATAATCTAAATAATCAAAATAATCCGAATCAAACAAATAATCCAAAGTATCCCAATAATCCAAATAATCCAAATAATCCAAATTATCCAAATCATAAAAATAATCCAAATAATCTAAATTATCCAAATAATCCAAATAATCCAAATAATCCAAATTATCCAAATAATTCAAATTATCCAAATAATCTAAATTATCCAAATAATCCAAATAATCCAAATAATCCAAATTATCCAAATAATTCAAATTATCCAAATAATCTAAATTATCCAAATAATCCAAATAATCCAAATAATCCAAATTATCCAAATAATTCAAATTATCCAAATAATCTAAATTATCCAAATAATCCAAATTATCCAAATAATTCAAATTATCCAAATAATCTAAATTATACAAATAATCCAAATAATTTAAATTATCCAAATAATCCAAATTATCCAAATAATCTAAATAATCCAAATAATCCAAATTATCCAAATCATAAAAATAATCCAAATTATCCAAATAATCTAAATTATCCAAATAATCCAAATAATCCAAATAATCCAAATTATCCAAATAATTCAAATTATCCAAATAATCTAAATTATCCAAATAATCCACATAATCCAAATAATCAAAATTATCCAAATAATTCAAATTATCCAAATAATCTAAATTATACAAATAATCCAAATAATTCAAATTATCAAAGTAATCCAAATTATCCAAATAATCTAAATAATCCAAATTATCCAAATAATCCAAATAATCCAAACCATCCAAAGTATCCAAATAATCCAACTTATCCCAATAATCCAAATTATACAAATTATCCAAATAATCCAAATAATCTAAATTATCCAAATTATCCACATAATCCAAATAATCCAAATTATCCAAATAATTCAAATCATCCAAATAATCTAAATTATACAAATAATCCAAATAATCCAAATAATCCAAATTATCCAAATTATCCAAATTATCCAAATAATCTGAATAATCCAAATAATCCAAATTTTTAAAATTATCCAAATTATCCAAATAATCCGAATAATCAAAATTATCAAAATTATCAAAATAATCCAAATTATCAATCCTCATCTGATAATTTCCGAAACAGAATGAAAATGTCTTTTCGGGTGTGTTCTGTTCGTCTAAGCAATTCTTTTTTCTCTTATTAATCTGGGAATAAACATCCATGTCTATCACATTGAAACAAGTAAACACCCTCTATTAAAATAAATGAACCTTCTCCACTGTTCGCATTATTGTGGTACGTATCTAAAAAAAAGGGTGAAAGGTGATGAGTGAAAATAGATATCCAATTTGAAATCAGCCCCTCAAAATCAGGTTAGACCCCCTATTTTTATACTTGATTTTATTTTTTTTATTATAAACCAGCGAAACTGTTTGATTTCATGAACTTCTAATTGAATTCTTTAAGATTTGCGAAAAAGTATCATGAGAATGTTTTATTTAATATCAAGAAACTAACGAGACCCGTAAAAAATCAACAGTTATATCCTTCATATGTTGTATGTTGATGCTGTGTTTTAAAATAGTTCTATGGATGTCTGACACTGAGGCATACCCCACGATATCATTGTACCGTCTTTGTCTAAACTAAACCATACTTATCTTAGTACTCTGGTTAATGTAGTTTAAGAATATATCTAGTTATGGAGGTCTATTACCAAAACTCTTGTATGAGTTTGTGACATATTTCCATTCTATGGACGTCTGGCTCGAACGTAGACCCCACGATATCATTGTACCGTCTTTGTCCAAACTAAACCATACTTATCTTAGCACTCTGGTTAATGTAGTTTTAGAATATATCTAGTTATAGAGGTCTATTACCAAAACTCTTGTATGAGTTTGTGTCATATTTCCATTCTATGGACGTCTGGCTCGAACGTAGACCCCACGATATCATTGTACCGTCTTTGTCTAAACTAAACCATACTTATCTTAGCACTCTGGTTAATGTAGTTTTAGAATATATCTAGTTATAGAGGTCTATTACCAAAACTCTTGTATGAGTTTGTGACATATTTCCATTCTATGGACGTCTGGCTCGAACGTAGACCCCACGATATCATTGTACCGTCTTTGTCTAAACTAAACCATACTTATCTTAGCACTCTGGTTAATGTAGTTTTAGAATATATCTAGTTATGGAGGTCTATTACCAAAACTCTTGTATGAGTTTGTGACATATTTCCATTCTATGGACGTCTGGCTCGAACGTAGACCCCACGATATCATTGTACCGTCTTTGTCTAAACTAAACCATACTTATCTTAGTACTCTGGTTAATGTAGTTTAAGAATAGATCTAGTTATGGAGGTCTATTACCAAAACTCTTGTATGAGTTTGTGACATATTTCCATTCTATGGACGTCTGGCTCGAACGTAGACCCCACGATATCATTGTACCGTCTTTGTCTAAACTAAACCATACTTATCTTAGTACTCTGGTTAATGTAGTTTAAGAATAGATCTAGTTATGGAGGTCTATTACCAAAACTCTTGTATGAGTTTGTGACATATTTCCATTCTATGGACGTCTGGCTCGAACGTAGACCCCACGATATCATTGTACCGTCTTTGTCTAAACTAAACCATACTTATCTTAGCACTCTGGTTAATGTAGTTTTAGAATATATCTAGTTATAGAGGTCTATTACCAAAACTCTTGTATGAGTTTGTGTCATATTTCCATTCTATGGACGTCTGGCTCGAACGTAGACCCCACGATATCATTGTACCGTCTTTGTCTAAACTAAACCATACTTATCTTAGCACTCTGGTTAATGTAGTTTTAGAATATATCTAGTTATGGAGGTCTATTACCAAAACTCTTGTATGAGTTTGTGACATATTTCCATTCTATGGACGTCTGGCTCGAACGTAGACCCCACGATATCATTGTACCGTCTTTGTCTAAACTAAACCATACTTATCTTAGTACTCTGGTTAATGTAGTTTAAGAATAGATCTAGTTATGGAGGTCTATTACCAAAACTCTTGTATGAGTTTGTGACATATTTCCATTCTATGGACGTCTGGCTCGAACGTAGACCCCACGATATCATTGTACCGTCTTTGTCTAAACTAAACCATACTTATCTTAGTACTCTGGTTAATGTAGTTTAAGAATAGATCTAGTTATGGAGGTCTATTACCAAAACTCTTGTATGAGTTTGTGACATATTTCCATTCTATGGACGTCTGGCTCGAACGTAGACCCCACGATATCATTGTACCGTCTTTGTCTAAACTAAACCATACTTATCTTAGCACTCTGGTTAATGTAGTTTAAGAATAGATCTAGTTATGGAGGTCTATTACCAAAACTCTTGTATGAGTTTGTGACATATTTCCATTCTATGGACGTCTGGCTCGAACGTAGACCCCACGATATCATTGTACCGTCTTTGTCTAAACTAAACCATACTTATCTTAGCACTCTGGTTAATGTAGTTTTAGAATATATCTAGTTATAGAGGTCTTACCAAAACTCTTGTATGAGTTTGTGACATATTTCCATTCTATGGACGTCTGGCTCGAACGTAGACCCCACGATATCATTGTACCGTCTTTGTCTAAACTAAACCATACTTATCTTAGTACTCTGGTTAATGTAGTTTTAGAATATATCTAGTTATAGAGGTCTTACCAAAACTCTTGTATGAGTTTGTGACATATTTCCATTCTATGGACGTCTGGCTCGAACGTAGACCCCACGATATCATTGTACCGTCTTTGTCTAAACTAAACCATACTTATCTTAGCACTCTGGTTAATGTAGTTTTAGAATATATCTAGTTATGGAGGTCTATTACCAAAACTCTTGTATGAGTTTGTGACATATTTCCATTCTATGGACGTCTGGCTCGAACGTAGACCCCACGATATCATTGTACCGTCTTTGTCTAAACTAAACCATACTTATCTTAGCACTCTGGTTAATGTAGTTTTAGAATATATCTAGTTATAGAGGTCTTACCAAAACTCTTGTATGAGTTTGTGACATATTTCCATTCTATGGACGTCTGGCTCGAACGTAGACCCCACGATATCATTGTACCGTCTTTGTCTAAACTAAACCATACTTATCTTAGCACTCTGGTTAATGTAGTTTTAGAATATATCTAGTTATAGAGGTCTTACCAAAACTCTTGTATGAGTTTGTGACATATTTCCATTCTATGGACGTCTGGCTCGAACGTAGACCCCACGATATCATTGTACCGTCTTTGTCTAAACTAAACCATACTTATCTTAGCACTCTGGTTAATGTAGTTTTAGAATATATCTAGTTATAGAGGTCTATTACCAAAACTCTTGTATGAGTTTGTGTCATATTTCCATTCTATGGACGTCTGGCTCGAACGTAGACCCCACGATATCATTGTACCGTCTTTGTCTAAACTAAACCATACTTATCTTAGCACTCTGGTTAATGTAGTTTTAGAATATATCTAGTTATAGAGGTCTTACCAAAACTCTTGTATGAGTTTGTGACATATTTCCATTCTATGGACGTCTGGCTCGAACGTAGACCCCACGATATCATTGTACCGTCTTTGTCTAAACTAAACCATACTTATCTTAGCACTCTGGTTAATGTAGTTTTAGAATATATCTAGTTATAGAGGTCTATTACCAAAACTCTTGTATGAGTTTGTGTCATATTTCCATTCTATGGACGTCTGGCTCGAACGTAGACCCCACGATATCATTGTACCGTCTTTGTCTAAACTAAACCATACTTATCTTAGCACTCTGGTTAATGTAGTTTTAGAATATATCTAGTTATAGAGGTCTTACCAAAACTCTTGTATGAGTTTGTGACATATTTCCATTCTATGGACGTCTGGCTCGAACGTAGACCCCACGATATCATTGTACCGTCTTTGTCTAAACTAAACCATACTTATCTTAGCACTCTGGTTAATGTAGTTTTAGAATATATCTAGTTATAGAGGTCTTACCAAAACTCTTGTATGAGTTTGTGACATATTTCCATTCTATGGACGTCTGGCTCGAACGTAGACCCCACGATATCATTGTACCGTCTTTGTCCAAACTAAACCATACTTATCTTAGCACTCTGGTTAATGTAGTTTTAGAATATATCTAGTTATAGAGGTCTATTACCAAAACTCTTGTATGAGTTTGTGTCATATTTCCATTCTATGGACGTCTGGCTCGAACGTAGACCCCACGATATCATTGTACAGTCTTTGTCTAAACTAAACCATACTTATCTTAGTACTCTGGTTAATGTAGTTTAAGAATATATCTAGTAATGGAGGTCTATTACCAAAACTCTTGTATGAGTTTGTGACATATTTCCATTCTATGGACGTCTGGCTCGAACGTAGACCCCACGATATCATTGTACCGTCTTTGTCTAAACTAAACCATACTTATCTTAGCACTCTGGTTAATGTAGTTTTAGAATATATCTAGTTATAGAGGTCTTACCAAAACTCTTGTATGAGTTTGTGACATATTTCCATTCTATGGACGTCTGGCTCGAACGTAGACCCCACGATATCATTGTACCGTCTTTGTCTAAACTAAACCATACTTATCTTAGCACTCTGGTTAATGTAGTTTAAGAATATATCTAGTTATGGAGGTCTATTACCAAAACTCTTGTATGAGTTTGTGACATATTTCCATTCTATGGACGTCTGGCTCGAACGTAGACCCCACGATATCATTGTACCGTCTTTGTCCAAACTAAACCATACTTATCTTAGCACTCTGGTTAATGTAGTTTTAGAATATATCTAGTTATAGAGGTCTATTACCAAAACTCTTGTATGAGTTTGTGTCATATTTCCATTCTATGGACGTCTGGCTCGAACGTAGACCCCACGATATCATTGTACCGTCTTTGTCCAAACTAAACCATACTTATCTTAGTACTCTGGTTAATGTAGTTTTAGAATATATCTAGTTATAGAGGTCTATTACCAAAACTCTTGTATGAGTTTGTGACATATTTCCATTCTATGGACGTCTGGCTCGAACGTAGACCCCACGATATCATTGTACCGTCTTTGTCTAAACTAAACCATACTTATCTTAGCACTCTGGTTAATGTAGTTTTAGAATATATCTAGTAATGGAGGTCTATTACCAAAACTCTTGTATGAGTTTGTGACATATTTCCATTCTATGGACGTCTGGCTCGAACGTAGACCCCACGATATCATTGTACCGTCTTTGTCTAAACTAAACCATACTTATCTTAGCACTCTGGTTAATGTAGTTTTAGAATATATCTAGTTATAGAGGTCTTACCAAAACTCTTGTATGAGTTTGTGACATATTTCCATTCTATGGACGTCTGGCTCGAACGTAGACCCCACGATATCATTGTACCGTCTTTGTCTAAACTAAACCATACTTATCTTAGCACTCTGGTTAATGTAGTTTAAGAATATATCTAGTTATGGAGGTCTATTACCAAAACTCTTGTATGAGTTTGTGACATATTTCCATTCTATGGACGTCTGGCTCGAACGTAGACCCCACGATATCATTGTACCGTCTTTGTCCAAACTAAACCATACTTATCTTAGCACTCTGGTTAATGTAGTTTTAGAATATATCTAGTTATAGAGGTCTATTACCAAAACTCTTGTATGAGTTTGTGTCATATTTCCATTCTATGGACGTCTGGCTCGAACGTAGACCCCACGATATCATTGTACCGTCTTTGTCCAAACTAAACCATACTTATCTTAGTACTCTGGTTAATGTAGTTTTAGAATATATCTAGTTATAGAGGTCTATTACCAAAACTCTTGTATGAGTTTGTGACATATTTCCATTCTATGGACGTCTGGCTCGAACGTAGACCCCACGATATCATTGTACCGTCTTTGTCTAAACTAAACCATACTTATCTTAGTACTCTGGTTAATGTAGTTTTAGAATATATCTAGTTATAGAGGTCTATTACCAAAACTCTTGTATGAGTTTGTGACATATTTCCATTCTATGGACGTCTGGCTCGAACGTAGACCCCACGATATCATTGTACAGTCTTTGTCTAAACTAAACCATACTTATCTTAGTACTCTGGTTAATGTAGTTTTAGAATATATCTAGTTATAGAGGTCTATTACCAAAACTCTTGTATGAGTTTGTGACATATTTCCATTCTATGGACGTCTGGCTCGAACGTAGACCCCACGATATCATTGTACCGTCTTTGTCTAAACTAAACCATACTTATCTTAGCACTCTGGTTAATGTAGTTTAAGAATATATCTAGTTATGGAGGTCTATTACCAAAACTCTTGTATGAGTTTGTGACATATTTCCATTCTATGGACGTCTGGCTCGAACGTAGACCCCACGATATCATTGTACCGTCTTTGTCTAAACTAAACCATACTTATCTTAGCACTCTGGTTAATGTAGTTTAAGAATATATCTAGTTATAGAGGTCTATTACCAAAACTCTTGTATGAGTTTGTGACATATTTCCATTCTATGGACGTCTGGCTCGAACGTAGACCCCACGATATCATTGTACCGTCTTTGTCTAAACTAAACCATACTTATCTTAGCACTCTGGTTAATGTAGTTTAAGAATATATCTAGTTATGGAGGTCTATTACCAAAACTCTTGTATGAGTTTGTGTCATATTTCCATTCTATGGACGTCTGGCTCGAACGTAGACCCCACGATATCATTGTACCGTCTTTGTCCAAACTAAACCATACTTATCTTAGTACTCTGGTTAATGTAGTTTTAGAATATATCTAGTTATAGAGGTCTATTACCAAAACTCTTGTATGAGTTTGTGACATATTTCCATTCTATGGACGTCTGGCTCGAACGTAGACCCCACGATATCATTGTACCGTCTTTGTCTAAACTAAACCATACTTATCTTAGCACTCTGGTTAATGTAGTTTAAGAATATATCTAGTTATAGAGGTCTATTACCAAAACTCTTGTATGAGTTTGTGACATATTTCCATTCTATGGACGTCTGGCTCGAACGTAGACCCCACGATATCATTGTACCGTCTTTGTCTAAACTAAACCATACTTATCTTAGCACTCTGGTTAATGTAGTTTAAGAATATATCTAGTTATGGAGGTCTATTACCAAAACTCTTGTATGAGTTTGTGTCATATTTCCATTCTATGGACGTCTGGCTCGAACGTAGACCCCACGATATCATTGTACCGTCTTTGTCCAAACTAAACCATACTTATCTTAGTACTCTGGTTAATGTAGTTTTAGAATATATCTAGTTATAGAGGTCTATTACCAAAACTCTTGTATGAGTTTGTGACATATTTCCATTCTATGGACGTCTGGCTCGAACGTAGACCCCACGATATCATTGTACCGTCTTTGTCTAAACTAAACCATACTTATCTTAGCACTCTGGTTAATGTAGTTTAAGAATATATCTAGTTATAGAGGTCTATTACCAAAACTCTTGTATGAGTTTGTGACATATTTCCATTCTATGGACGTCTGGCTCGAACGTAGACCCCACGATATCATTGTACCGTCTTTGTCTAAACTAAACCATACTTATCTTAGCACTCTGGTTAATGTAGTTTAAGAATATATCTAGTTATAGAGGTCTATTACCAAAACTCTTGTATGAGTTTGTGACATATTTCCATTCTATGGACGTCTGGCTCGAACGTAGACCCCACAATATCATTGTACCGTCTTTGTCTAAACTAAACCATACTTATCTTAGCACTCTGGTTAATGTAGTTTAAGAATATATCTAGTTATGGAGGTCTATTACCAAAACTCTTGTATGAGTTTGTGTCATATTTCCATTCTATGGACGTCTGGCTCGAACGTAGACCCCACGATATCATTGTACCGTCTTTGTCTAAACTAAACCATACTTATCTTAGCACTCTGGTTAATGTAGTTTAAGAATATATCTAGTTATGGAGGTCTATTACCAAAACTCTTGTATGAGTTTGTGACATATTTCCATTCTATGGACGTCTGGCTCGAACGTAGACCCCACGATATCATTGTACCGTCTTTGTCTAAACTAAACCATACTTATCTTAGCACTCTGGTTAATGTAGTTTTAGAATATATCTAGTTATGGAGGTCTATTACCAAAACTCTTGTATGAGTTTGTGACATATTTCCATTCTATGGACGTCTGGCTCGAACGTAGACCCCACGATATCATTGTACTGTCTTTGTCTAAACTAAACCATACTTATCTTAGTACTCTGGTTAATGTAGTTTAAGAATATATCTACTTATGGAGGTCTATTACCAAAACTCTTGTATGAGTTTGTGACATATTTCCATTCTATGGACGTCTGGCTCGAACGTAGACCCCACGATATCATTGTACCGTCTTTGTCTAAACTAAACCATACTTATCTTAGTACTCTGGTTAATGTAGTTTAAGAATAGATCTAGTTATGTAGGTCTATTACCAAAACTCTTGTATGAGTTTGTGACATATTTCCATTCTATGGACGTCTGGCTCGAACGTAGACCCCACGATATCATTGTACCGTCTTTGTCTAAACTAAACCATACTTATCTTAGTACTCTGGTTAATGTAGTTTAAGAATATATCTAGTTATGGAGGTCTATTACCAAAACTCTTGTATGAGTTTGTGACATATTTCCATTCTATGGACGTCTGGCTCGAACGTAGACCCCACGATATCATTGTACCGTCTTTGTCTAAACTAAACCATACTTATCTTAGTACTCTGGTTAATGTAGTTTAAGAATATATCTAGTTATGGAGGTATATTACCAAAACTCTTGTATGAGTTTGTGACATATTTCCATTCTATGGACGTCTGGCTCAAACGTAGACCCCACGATATCATTGTACCGTCTTTGTCCAAACTAAACCATACTTATCTTAGTACTCTGGTTAATGTAGTTTTAGAATAGATCTAGTTATGGAGGTCTATTACCAAAACTCTTGTATGAGTTTGTGACATATTTCCATTCTATGGACGTCTGGCTCGAATGTAGACCCCACGATATCATTGTACCGTCTTTGTCCAAACTAAACCATACTTATCTTAGTACTCTGGTTAATGTAGTTTTAGAATATATCTAGGTTTGGAGGTCTATTACCAAAACTCTTGTATGAGTTTGTGACATATTTCCATTCTATGGACGTCTGGCTCGAACGTAGACCCCACGATATCATTGTACCGTCTTTGTCTAAACTAAACCATACTTATCTTAGTACTCTGGTTAATGTAGTTTAAGAATATATCTACTTATGGAGGTCTATTACCAAAACTCTTGTAAGAGTTTGTGACATATTTCCATTCTATGGACGTCTGGCTCGAACGTAGACCCCACGATATCATTGTACCGTCTTTGTCTAAACTAAACCATACTTATCTTAGTACTCTGGTTAATGTAGTTTAAGAATATATCTACTTATGGAGGTCTATTACCAAAACTCTTGTAAGAGTTTGTGACATATTTCCATTCTATGGACGTCTGGCTCGAACGTAGACCCCACGATATCATTGTACCGTCTTTGTCTAAACTAAACCATACTTATCTTAGTACTCTGGTTAATGTAGTTTAAGAATATATCTAGTTATGGAGGTCTATTACCAAAACTCTTGTAAGAGTTTGTGACATATTTCCATTCTATGGACGTCTGGCTCGAACGTAGACCCCACGATATCATTGTACCGTCTTTGTCTAAACTAAACCATACTTATCTTAGTACTCTGGTTAATGTAGTTTAAGAATATCTCTAGTTATGGAGGTCTATTACCAAAACTCTTGTATGAGTTTGTGACATATTTCCATTCTATGGACGTCTGGCTCGAACGTAGACCCCACGATATCATTGTACCGTCTTTGTCCAAACTAAACCATACTTATCTTAGTACTCTGGTTAATGTAGTTTTAGAATAGATCTAGTTATGGAGGTCTATTACCAAAACTCTTGTATGAGTTTGTGACATATTTCCATTCTATGGACGTCTGGCTCGAATGTAGACCCCACGATATCATTGTACCGTCTTTGTCCAAACTAAACCATACTTATCTTAGTACTATGGTTAATGTAGTTTTAGAATATATCTAGTTATGGAGGGCTATTACCAAAACTCTTGTATGAGTTTGTGACATATTTCTATTCTATGGACGTCTGGCTCGAACGTAGACCCCACGATATCATTGAACCATCTTTAGACTGAATAGATCCTGAAGGCCAAGAAATGATATCCAAGTCTGAGTTTCATGTTCAAAATGACAGTGACATCAGTTGATTTTTTTTAAAAAATACTTTTTTTGCATTGCATCATCAGCGATCAGACGACCTCCTTTAAACAAGAGTGTAGAGTGATAACGTACGTACGAACATCAAATTACCTTAGCGTATTATTATGTGGACTGCATTTTAATAATTAGTCACGGTAGCATTTCCTTCTTTTGTTGGGGGTGGGGGGCGAGATACTGAGTGGTATTTCGGTAATTTTGGGAATTGGCCCAAAGTGTTACAATGCCGCATCGTGGATAAGGGTTAATGAGATAAATGGATTGTCAGTTGAATGATGAAGAATATTATGAGAAGATTTTTATATTAATGAGTGACCACTTATCAAGGCTAAAAGCCACTCGAGGATAAGGGTTAATAAGATGGATAGATTATCAGTTGAATGATGAAGAATATTATGAGGATGTTTTATTCTAATTAGTCACCACTTATCAAGACTAAAAGCCACTCGAGGATAAGGGTTAATGAGATGGATGGATTTGTCAGTTGAATGATGAAGAATATTATGAGAGGATTTTTTATACTAATTAGTCACCAGTTATCAAGGCTAAAAGCTACTAGAGGATAAGGGTTAATGAGAGGGATGAATTGTCAGTTGAATGATGAAGAATATTATGAGAGGATTTTTTATACTAATTAGTCATTAGTTATCAAGGCTAAAAGCTACTGGAGGATAAGGGTTAATGAGATGAATGGATTGTCAGTTGAATGATGAAGAATATTATGAGAGGATTTTTTATACTAATGAGTAACCACTTATCAAGACTAAAAGCCACTTGAGGGTAAGTGTTAATGAGATGAATGGATTGTTAGTTGAATGATGAAGAATATTATGAGAGGATTTTTATATACTAATTAGTCACCACTTATCAAGGCTAAAACCACTCGATGATAAGGGTTAATGAGATGGATGGATTGTCAGTTTAATGATGAAGAATATTATGAGGATTTTTTATACTAATGAGTTACCACTTATCAAGGCCAAAAGCAACTGGAGGATAAGAGTTAATGAGAGTAAAGTCGGGTGGGATTCAAAATGATGAATGGATAAAAATGAATTACTTAATAAGACGGCTCGACAGGTATTTGTTAACATTGGACTTGAAGACGAAGCAGTCCCCTGGTAATGAGTTCTACAGAGATTCTTGGAACTTCACATATAAATAACAACGAGTTTGTATTATTTGGATTTTTCCACAACGCAAGGCGTAACGGATAAAGTGCTAAGTTATAATTAGTTCTAAGTGACAGTCTTCTGTGGGTTGAAGGTTCAATCCTCAGTACGGGCGGTACTAACAATACAATAACGCATTACTTATGATTTCTACCCGGTGATGGTTGACGGGACGAGAACAAGCTACCCCAGTGGATAAAATAATGTTCCGTTTGAAATTTCGTACACATTCCCAAGTTCGACAAGATACACCTGAAAAAGGTCGGAGGTTACATCGGCTAACATATTGTGAGAATAACATCCAAGATGAGAACAGTAGTTCGAATCATTTAAATAATATTAATTCTCAATCTTTATCTAAAAAATTCCGAGTAAAAATTAGTTTGTTTTGAATTAAATCTACTTCAGAGTAACAGGTTTATGTAGCTCTCTCTCTATCTATCTATATATATATATATATATATATATTATTTTAATACCTACAGACATCGATGTTTCATGCTAACGCAATCTTTAGTGTAGGAACTAATCCTCAACGGTCAGTGGGCGCGAACCCCGATCACAAATCGCCACTGATTCGCAGTCGAGGGTCTTATCTCATCGGCCATAGCCAATTAGTTAGCGAATAGAGAGGAATTTTAAATGTATATATATATATATATATATATATATATATATATATATATATAAGAGGTTGATGTAGTTTGCTTGAAGCATTGTTTAGTTGTATAAAGAAATGTGATACTTAGAAGGCAATACAATGCAGAGGTGTGACGGATAGACACAAGTTGGTTTGGTTTGGTTTGTTTTACGGCATAGCAACCAACTATGGGTTATGTAATGCCGAATAAAGTTGTCAAATACAATTCTAATTATTTCACATTGTCTTGAGAGACAATGAAAAGTGAAATCAAGAATTTGTGGTTAGATTTTTTGGAATAATCCAACTTCCTTGATGAAGTCTAAGATTTTCGTCACATTTATGTTTTTTAATATTTGTTTCGGGTTTGTTGCACATCTTGACAGTCTATTAACATATATTAATAATATATGTTTGACTGTGTAAGATTGTTGACATGCTATGCACATTGAAGACTCCTCTCCTTCCAATAAATGCTTGTGAGTGATCTGCGTGTGTGTCCTATACAAAGTCTGGTTATTATAACCTCTTCTCTTCTTGCTTTTCTATAGTCCAGGGGCCACTCATCTATAGTTGGCCAAATCTTATATAACTCATTATTTTGGCACTCATCCCAGCATTCTTGCCATCTTTTTTCTTTGATTATTCTGTTAATAGAAGGTCGAAGATCAGTGTATGGGATCCTAGTATTAGTTGGTGTCATTTTTGCTGCTTTATCCGCTCTTTCATTGCCACGAATGCCGACATGACTCGGTATCCAGCATAGTTTAATTTTGCATTTTTTCTTGTTGCGATCGTATAAGACATACAATGGTGGAACAAATTAAATAGTTTCACCCTTAATACAATGTATACATACACACACACACACATATATATATATA
>OY744555.1:31871691-31916691 GCA_963556195.1 Sepiola atlantica | reverse complement strand
CAGGCTGTAGTGGATTGGGGTCATAAATGGTTGGTAACTTTTAATGCCGCAAAGACAAAACTCCTTTCCTTCAATAACTACAAGGAACCTTTTCAACCACCGATTGTCATGGCAAATAACACCCTACCTGAGAGTTCATCATTCAAACTCCTCGGCCTAACCTTCACAGGTAACATGAATTGGAACAAATACATTGAAGACATTGCCAAGGCTGCCGCAAAGAAGGTGGGCTCCCTCTACCGTTCTAGTAAACTCCTCACACCTGACATTATCCTGTATCTCTACAAAGCCACCATCCGCCCATCCATGGAGTATTGTTGTCACATCTGGGCTGGTGCATCATCTACTAGTCTCTCCCTCCTTGACAAGGTCCAAAAAAGAATCGCCAACCTAATAGGTCCCTCACTGTCAGCCAAGCTCCAGCCTCTGTCCCATCGCCGCAATTTAGCATCCTTGTGCTTGTTTTACAAATACTTCAATGGATTATGCTCCGATGAATTGGCTACTCTGGTGCCCCCTCGACGTAAATTCACTAGACTAACTCGACAATCAACTAAATCCCACTCATTCACTGTGGAGGTCCCCAGATGTCGGAGAGCCTTCTACTCAAATAGCTTCTTTCCTCGTACTGCTGGCCTCTGGAACTCCCTCCCTGCCCCCTGTTTCCCCAACAGTACAAACATGCAGAAGTTTAAAACTAATGTAAACAGACACCTCGCTGCGCTGATCCCAATCTAGGTTGACCACCCCCTACCTTCTCCCCTTTTCTTTTTCTCAGTAGCCCCTTACGTCTACAGTGGCGGCCTGCCTTGTTTGGGATGAACTATGTTAAAAACATTTTTTTTTTAAATGATACCATTCACTTGGAATTTCTTCCTTTTTTGGGGTGTAGGTGGGTTGTAGTGTAGTATATGTTCTGTTGTCAGAATACAATCCTCCCAGGCCTTACGCCATGCTAGGGGGCCAGTATAGTATATGTTCGTTCGTCAGAATACGATTCTTAAAGGCTAGCAAAAATATACGACCAGATGGAGCATATATTTGTTAGTATTAGTTAGTATTAGTTAGTATTAGTTAGTATTAGTTAGTATTAGTATTTGTTAGTATTAGTAAAGATTCATGGATGTTTGATTAATTGAACATAAGTTGCTATTTTACCTTCAGTTGGGGGAGGGGGTTGCTGGTTCATGTATTTCCCCCAAATATGAGGTCATAAATGACCACACTGGATCCGGTTTCATTTAAACTCTGCATAGCTGATTTCTTCGTCCGCGACGGTATTCATCAGGTCAATCACGCACCCACAACTAACATGGTAACTATTAGACACGAGTAAATTCTAATTAAAGTGTTATTGTTTTTGTTTTTTTATTTCTATCAAATATGCAGTTGACCGTCAATAGTTGTTTTTCTTTCTTCAATAACCATTAATTACCAGGTTTACATGATCGGTATTCATTTCACTCCACCAACGGCCCCCCACCTCGCCACTAATGCCCTCCTCCGCCTCCTCCGCCTCCTCCGCCACCAATTTGATGTTTCATTCGAGAACCTATGAATACTTTGAAACCATTATCTTTCCACTTGTCGAAAAAAGAGAAATGCATCATTATCTGCATTTTAATTATCAACTTCTCACCCGTTTCTTCGGCGACCTGATTTCACTTTCTCATCAACCGCTTCAAGGGTGAATCCTGCATGAAGCGAAGCGATCCAAAATTCCGTACAATTTAGTTTCATAATCATTCCCGTCTTCTACAAATCGATTACAGAATATTCTGAGAAATTTAATCGACATTTTGAAATATTTGAATTGTATTGCCAATTGTGTTCACCAAAGCTCATCGTGGGAACTGGAAGATTATCTTGGATATAGAATGAGGCGTAGAGAGGAAGTTCCCAAGGTTTATTGAGGTTATCGGGCGGCATTTTTTGTTATTAATTTTTTAGATTGAAAAAGATTGGAGATTACAACACTTATACAACTGAGCAGGGTTCAATCATTTAAATCAGAGGGGGGGGGCAACCTTTTCAGAGTGAGGGCCAGATGAGACTTTTGGAAGGAGATCGCGGGCCGGAGTGAAAAACGAAATCTCAGAATTACTATATTTTGTTTACATGAATAAATTGTACAAAAATAGCATTGAACACTCTACAAATCTGATATTTTTTCTCAAGAGACTTCTGTATGTGATGTTATAAAAGGCGCCGACGAAGAGCCATTTTGGAATCATAAAAAATAATGACGGGGGAAGTAGCAAGTTGATCCAGTATTCGTTTTGACACACCTCACATAGGTTCTATGTTTCATGCTCTTTCCTCGTCTCTCGTTTCCTCTTTGCCTCTCTCTTTCTCTTTTTCTCTTTTTATCTCAGACCAAAGATTTGAAATTAATAGTTAAAGAAAAATGAAATATACATGCATCATCGCTCGCTGATATTCATACATTTGTATCCCACTGTAAATCTTAATTGAAACCTACTTTTACGTCTATGTCACAAAATGATATTAATTTTACTGGGAGGTCCGCGGGCCGGATTGCAATAATAAAGCATAGCAAGGTGGTGGGCCGGACGCTAAGCCTTCGCGAGCCGGATGTGGCCCGCGGGCCGGATGTGGTCCGCGGGCCGGATGTGGTCCGCGGGCAGGAGGTTGTCCGCCCCTGATTTAAATTAACACATTAATTTGAAATAGTTGTACGAGAATAAGCAATTTGATTGCTCACCCCCAATAAACATCGGGGTTTATTTTAAAAAAAACCATTTGTATGAATCAATATGGTACGACTCTTTCACCGAATGGATTCTCTTGGTGACATTTGTTTCCAGAGTTCTTTCTAGAATCGGATACTTACAGGAAGGACAACGTGAATGGTGCCAATGTCCATAAGTGAAAGTCGCGCTATGGGACTGACTGGATGTGAATTTCGCGTATCCATCGTTGTTATTCAGTTCAACACACTACCCTCTCAGAGGGAGAAATAGAGAGAGAGATAGAGAGAGAGAGAGAGGGAGAATGAGAGAGAAAGAGAATGAGAGAGGGAATTAGAAAGAGAGGGAATGAGAGTGAGAATGAAAGTGAGAATGAGAGAGGGAATGAGAGAGGGAATGAGGGAGAGGGTGAGAGGAGAGGGAGAGATGGGGAAATGGAGAGAGGGGAGAGAGAGGGAGAGAGAGGGAGAGAGAGACAAGAAGAGAGAGAGGGAAAGAGAGAGAATGAGAGAGAGAGAATGAGAGAGAGTGTGAAAAAGAGAGAGTGAGAGAGAAAGGGTGAGAGGGAGACAGAGAGAGAGAAAGAGGGAGAGAAAGGGAGACAGAGAGGGAAGGACGAAGAGAAAGGGAGAAAAAGAGGGAGAGGGAGAGAGGAGAAGAGTAAGAAAGAGACTGGAGAGAGAAAGAGGGGAGAGAGAGAGATGAAGAGAGAGAGGAAGAGAGAGAGGGAGAGAAGGAGAGAGAGAGAAAGAGGGGGAGAAGGAGAGGGAGGGAGATGGAGAGGGAGAGATGGGGAAGGAGAGACTGGAGAGAGAGGGAAAGAGAGAGAGAGGGAGAGAGAGACAAGAAGAGAGAGAGGGAAAGAGAGAGAATGAGAGAGAGAGAGAATGAGAGAGAGGGTGAAAAAGAGAGAGTGAGAGAGAAAGGGTGAGAGGGAGACAGAGAGAGGGAGAGAAAGGGAGAGAAAGAGGGAGAGAGAGAGAGGGAGAGAGGAGAAGAGAGAGAGAAAGAGACTGGAGAGAGATGAAGAGAGAGAGAGGAAGAGAGAGGGAGAGAAGGAGAGAGACAAAGAGGGGGAGATAGAGGGCGAATGAGAAGGGGGGAGAGAGATAAAAAGGGAGAGGGGGAAAGAGAGGGAGAGACAGAAAGAGAGAGGGATAGATCGAGGGATAGAGGGAGAGAGAGGTTAATTATTGAAGCAAGTTGTTCAGAATGTAAACCTTTCTAAACAGTTTTTGAAATAATTGATTGATCTCATGATTGATCTTATGATTGATTTTATGATTGATTTCATGGACACTATTGGAAACTTCAGATGAGATATTTGAATCTTCACTGTCACAAAACTAATGCCAAGAAACAAGTCATTTTTGTATTGTTTTTATTATTCTTCTTATCTTTCTTATCTTTGATATTCTTCTCACAACGTTTCGGTCGAGAAACTTCCGACTTTTTTGAGGTGCGTCTTATCTTAATCGAACATCTTTATGTCGAACTCGGGAATCTGTACGGAATTTGGAACGGAACACCGAGTTCGCCATAAAGATTCCCGAGTTCGCCATAAAGATTCCCGAGTTCGACTAGACGCACCTGAAGAAAGTGTGAGGTTACATCGGCCAAAACGTTGTGAGAATAACATCTAAGATGAGAACAGTAGTCTGAATAATCCAAATAATACAAATTATCAATCCACATCTAAAATATTCCGAAACAGAAAAAACTCCTGCATTTTATAAAATATCACGAAAAATCAGAAATTATAATAAAATTATCAAAGTATAATAAAATTATCAAATTGTAATAAAATAATAAAATTTTAATAAAATGATAATAAAATTATCAAATTATAATAAAATCATCACATTATAATAAAATTATTAAAGTATAATAAAATTATCAAATTTTAATAAAATCATCACATTATAATAAAATTATCAAATTTTAATAAAATCATCACATTATAATAAAATTATCAAATTATAATAAAATTATCACATTATAATAAAATTATCCAATTTTAATAAAATTATCAAATTGTAATAGAATAATAAAGTTTTAATAAAATTATAATAAAATTATCAAATTATAATAAAATCATCACATTATAATAAAATTATCAAATTTTATTACAATTATCACATTATAATAAAATATCAAATTAAAATCAAATCATCAAATTATAATAAAATAATAAAATTTTAATAAAATTATCAAATTATAATAAAATAATAAAATTTTAATAAAATTATAATAAAATTATCAAATTACAATAAAATCATCACATTATGATAAAATGATAAAATTATTATAAAATTATCAAATTTTAATAAAATTATCACATTATAATAAAAATATCGAATATTAATAAAATTATCAAATTATAATGAAATTTTCAAATTATCAAATTATAATAAAATAATAAAATGGTAATAAAATTATAATAAAATTATCAAATTATAATAAAATTATCAAATTATAATAACATTCTCAGCATTTATTAAGCAATAAATGAAATGTTTAATGGATCTGAATAAAATAACATTCTTATTATAAAATTTATAAAATAACATTTTAATTATGAACTTTATAAAATTACATTATGTTTATAAAATTTATAAAATAACATTTCGATTAGATAATTCATAAAATAACATTTTGATTAAGAAAATTTATAAAATAACATTTTGATTAAGTAAAATTTATAAAATAACAATTTGATTAAGAAAATTTATAAAATAACATTTCGATTAGATAATTCATAAAATAACATTTTGATTATAAAGTTTATAAAATAACATTGGATTGGTCTTTTTACAGTTTAAAAAATTACAAATTTGAATGCATTAAAAGAGTGGAAATATTTTGAATGTAATAAGTTTATTTAAAATGAGTCAAAACGGCTTTTAATTAAATAAAAATAATAAGTTTATTTAAAATGAGTCAAAACGGCTTTTAATTAAATAAAAATAATAAGTTTATTTAAAATGAGTCAAAGTGCTTTTAATTAAATAAAAATAATAAGTTTATTTAAAATGAGTCAAAACTGTTTTAAATTAAATAAAAATAATAAGTTTATTTAAAATGAGTCAAAACGGCTTTAAATAAAATACTAAAACTGTGGGAAAATGTATAAAAATTATTTAATATCATTTTTTTTAGGTTTTGGTAAAAACAACAATTCTCTTAAAACAATTGCATTTATTTTAATGTTTTTGAAAACGTTTCGGAATTTAAGAGGTGAGTATTGATAATTAGAATTATTCAGACTAGCGGGGCCCGTGTAAATTACACGAAATGATATTTTCAATACTAATTATCTTGTTCCTAACCTATACATGTTTGAATACAATTTGATAAGGTGTCTTTGTCTATTTTTAAAATGAATTGTTCCAAAATCCAATTGTATAGTCACGTTGACTAAAACATTACACATTTAAATAAATGTATTTACAAAAAGTGACATTTGTTTTATGAGTTTAAAAAATATTTAGCCGACTAATTTGCATAATTTTTGTTATTCGGACTACATTTCTAATCTTGAATGTTATCATCACAACGTTTCGGCCGTTGTAACCTCCGACCTTCTCCAGGTGTATCGCTTCGAACTTGAGAATATTTCTGTTGAACTCGGGAATCTGAACGGAATTTCGAATGGAACTCTTTATTTATCCGTTAGTCATGACTGTGAGAAGTCTTCAGTAATTCGCAAGTCTTCGCATCGCCCGCATTGAGGATTGAACTTTCAACCGTCAGATGATTATCATTTGAAACTGAATTAAACTTAGTACTATATCGACTGCACCACGGGTCCTAGTATGAAATATTTAGCTGACTATTTAAAATAAAGTAAAAAGCTATATATGCACTGCACCACGGGTCCTTGTATGAAATATTTAGCTGACTATTTAAAATAAAGTAAAAAGCTCAAACATATTGCTTTAAAAAGAATGAAATCCTTACAATTTTAAATAGATCAATAAAGAGACATTTTTGTTTGAGTTATTTAAAGAATATAAAGCTGACATCGACAATTATTTTTACGGAAGAAGAAAGAGTCCTTTTCTGTTCTTAATAGTAACTGACTTCGAGAGACATTTATTATTTTAAAAGGAATCAAGAGAGGCGCAAGAGCGCTCTATCCCTTAATAGACCCACGAATAGCCTATGCTGGAAATCTCATTTCTTTGATCAATCATAACTCAAAAACCAATAAACCAAATTAGTTAAAACTTTGCACAACATTTTTATTTGATAGGTTCTATAAGTGTGTAGAATTTCAGCATCATTAGTCAAGGCAACCAGAGATCCAGAAAGTTCAATCATGAAATCATGTTATCTGTGTGTACGTACGTACATACGTATGTATGTGCCACCCTGTATCTCATCAACTATTTGATGGATTCAGCTGATTTTTGGCAGAGATAGAGATTATAGGGTCTAGTTGATGGCATTTTAATTTCAGTTTACCATATACCTTAGTTTTCCAAAAAAATTCCAAAAAAACTTATGAGAAGGCATTGTATTGAGGCATAGCCTTTACAAAAGTAGTGACATTCCATGAAAAATGCCAGTAAACTGAAATCATATGCCCTTAATAGGGTTTAGATGAAAATTCATATACACTAAATGTACAAAAGCAAGGAAATTCCCAAATTTTTACACTTTTATTGTCATTAAGGGTATGACTACATATCAACCAAGCCATTTCATTATCAGATCACTACAGTATAAATCTCTATGCATGAGTGGATGAAGTGTGTGAGGTGCGCTGAAGAAAAATTCCTACCAGTAAAATACATAGTCCTGTTGTGCTCGCATACCCTTAATGACAATAAAAGTGTAAAAATTTGGGAATTTCCTTGCTTTTGTACATTTAGTGTATATGAATTTTCATCTTAACCCTATTAAGGGCATATGATTTCAGTATACTGGCATTTTACAAGGAATATTATTAGTAACAGTAAATTACATAGAGCGATGTAGAATGCGCCATGAAATTTCCATGGAATTCTGCCAGTTCTAATCGACGTACCATATTAGAAAAATACGACTGACTTTACTAGCATTTGCAAAAGTCGTAGAACTAACATGATTTAGTTATAATCAAAACGAAATCACTTTAAATAATAAAAATGTCGTCCCTGAATTGCAAGTTTTATTTTTCCATTTTGTCTCACAACAAAACTGTCCTTTTTTTTATATAAATATTCCTTGTCATTCGTTTTGTTGCGGCGTCTCGATGTTCGTGTTCAAACCCTGACAGCCCCCCCGTCTTCTTCCTTAGCTAGCCTGAAATCATCGTAAAGCACATTCCGCTCCATGTCCGTGATCATCTCGTCCCTAATTAGACGAGTTTCATTGCCGTGTCTTCGAGCAATGCCAGTTTTTCTGCTTGGGCTTTCTCTGGTGTCGACGATGCCGAACGAACGAAAATGCCAGAAGGCTAATTCAAATAGGGAAGGAATTGCTACTTCTTGACGGAGCAAACGGTTAAGCGAAACGCCTCAACAAGATGGCCGGCACTGCCACCTGATTATGCTACCGGGAGCAATACGGCTTCGGGGTAAACACTTTTGGAGCGACAAAAGCTCTCTCGATTCGACCGTTTTCGTATGCCAGACCACAGAGCGTCGGTCGCGTGGAAGACAGGAACTAATGAAGCGCACGGGGAGACAGAACGAGACACGAGACGCGCCATTACGAGGCGCGATGATCACCGTTAGGATCGGAGTTGGTTTCTCCTCCAGCTTCGCTACATTTAACATTGCGCAGCATCACAATCGCAACCATAAGTGATGTAACCACCATCAGCAACACCAACAACACTATTAACTTGTTTTTCTAAATAGCAACTCTCCCCCCCTCTCTCTCTATCTCTCTCTCTCTCTATCTCTCTCTCTCTCTATCTCTCTATCTATCTATCTCTCTCTCTCTATCTCTATCTCTCTCTCTCTCTATCTCTCTCTCTCTCTCTATCTCTCTCCCTCTCTCTCTCTCTCTCTCTATCTATCTATCTATCTCTCCCTCTCTCTCTCTATCTATCTATCTATCTATCTATCTATCTATCTATCTATCTATCTATCTATCTATCTATCTATCTATATCCCTCTCTATCTCTCTCCCCCTCTCTCCCCCTCTCTCTTTCTCTCTATCTATCTATCTATCTCTCTCTCTCTCTCTCTATCTATCTATCTATCTCTATATCTATCTATCTATCTATCTACCTATCTATCTACCTATCTATCTATCTCTCCCTCTCCCTCTCTCTCTCCCTCTCTATCTATCTATCTATCTATCTATCTATCTATATCCCTCTCTATCTCTCCCCCTCTCTCTCTATCTCTCTATCTATCTATCTATCTATCTATCTATCTATCTACCTATCTCTCTCTCTCTCTCTCTATATCTATCTATCTATCTCCCTCTCTTCATTACAATTAAATATAGAGTTTTTTTTCCTTTTAGAGATTACGTTTATGCTTTTATCTTTTAAACACAATCAAATCTATTTATCTTCCTCCCACAAGGTAAGATGTGACACAAGGTCGGGAAAGAACCAGCGCTCGAGAATTTGAGCAATCTGGCTGTTTAAAAATTGCCTGGGCAGTCCCGTCGGCATTCCCCGGTAGGAGTGCCTCAGATAGTAAGCAATAAACTTACTCCTCCTCAAAGAGGGGAGGCAAAGCCTGGGAGGGTGCACCTCCTAGAACTGCACAGGACCAGACAACCCCCAATAGACCGGCGTAAATCCAGACCCGAAGGCCCGGACGATACCGGTTTATTAGGCGGGGTAAAAACCCCTGACTGAATCGTACTGTGGTGTTTCAAAATAGATGAGGCTGGTTGTACTAAACGAGATTAAAGCATTGCGTCAATTCAAACTTCTCCATAATGGTATCACCTAATACGAGAGCAAGTATTTCAGTGTCACAGTGAAAACAATAGAATAGGATGGGTGAAAATTTCAGATCTATGCGAGTAGTACTTTTTGGGGTTCATTTATACATAAATAACACAAAACAATCAAAAATTTTGAAAATTATTTATGTATAAATGAACAAAAAAATACTACTCGAATGAATCTGAAATTTTCACCCATTACGTCCCACCCCTTCTGAATTTTGCAAAATTTTCAAAATGTTGGATTATTTAGTGTTATTTATGTATAAATGAACACAAAAAATACTACTCGCATGAATCTGAATTTTTCACCCATTACGTCCCACCCCTAATATTATTATTTATCACAGACAAACGCGCAAGTACTTTCAAACAAATCGATTCATCCATTTTTTTTCAATAGTACAATTTGGGGCGAAAAAAAACAATGAAGTTTATTTTTTAAAGATTGAATAAAAAAATATATTTCATACGTTGGCCAAAAAATATCAATAAATAAAATTGTCAATAAACAATTTAGAGATCCATTTAATGTCTTCAAATTTCATACAAAATATCTGGCCTAGACCATGGAAGTTGAAAAAATATCGGGTCAAATTTTCCTCCCCCGATGAAATCGAGCTGACATACCCAAGTGATATTCCTCAAGTACGATACACTAGATCAGGGGCGGGCAACCTCCGGCCCATGAAGGCTTAGCATCCGGCCCGCTACCCTGCTATGCTTTATTATTGCAATCCGGCCTGCGGACCTCCCAGTAAAACTCATATCATTCTGTGACATATACAGGGTGGGCAAAAATAAGGGTCCTATTTTTAAAAATTCATAACTTTTTTTTTTTGTAGAATAAGTAAAGGACCCCTTCCGAAGCAAGCATGAGCCGTATTAGCCCTAAGGAACGTACCCTCATTTAGAAAACATTATTTTTGCTTAAAAAACTCAAAACAGTGTAAAAAACAATACTTTAGTTTTTGTAAGTTTTAAGAAGTGTTTTTCGGCTAAAATTTGTTTTGTTTATTTCAAAAAATCTCGGAAGGGTCAGTCTACACACACATAAAGTTTGGTGAGTTTAACTTTTATTTTGTGGAAGTTATTCAAATTCAAGTTATTCAAATTTAAAGATAGGACCCTTATTTTGGCCCACCCTGTACGTAAAAGTAGGTTTCAATTAAGATTTACAGTGGGATAAAAATGTATAAATATCAGCGAGCGATGATGCATGTATATTTCATTTTTCTTTAACCATTAAGAGATAAAAATAGAAAAAGAGAAAGAGAGAGGCAAACAGGAAACTAGAAACGAGGAAAGGGCATAAAACATAGAACCTATGTGAGGTGTGTCAAAACGAATGCTGGATCAACTTGCTACTTCCCCCGTCATTATTTTTTATGCTTCCAAAATGGCTCTTCGTCGGCGCCTTTTATAACATCACATACAGAAGTCTCTTGAGAAAAAATATCAGATTTGTAGAGTGTTCAATGCAATTTTTGTACAATTTATTCATGTAAACAAAATATAGTAATTCTGAGATTTCGTTTTTCACTCCGACCCGCGGTCTCCTTCCAAAAGTCTCATCTGGCCCTCACTCTGAAAAGGTTGCGCGCCCCTGTACTAGATAATGAGATTGGGGACGTTAAGGTGGATGGAGCGAGGGCCGAAAGATCCGTATATACAAAGAACGATGGCTAAGTAACATATACAAACAACCAAACTTACGTGTTTTCTTTGAAGAGTTTTTTGGTATCTAAGACTGTAAAAGGGTAGTTTTTAAGATTATAACTGTTACAAGATAAGATGCGGGTGTCTAAAAATCGGATTAGTCTGGTAAAATTAGGTGGAGTGGAATTTTCCAATTAGAATTCGAGTAAAGCTACATATCGCGGCAGTGACGTCACCTAGACAGAAAGTGACCAGTTTACGTGGCGAATGAAGAAGGATGATCTTTATTTTTTTAACTGAACAACCGAAGAGGGCAGTCGGGATATGAATATGTTTTATGCATAAACATGAATTTTTTTCTTTTCATAACTGTAAATATTACTGTGTATGGGGGATGGTAAAAAAAAAATTAGGGGGGTAAAAAAAATTTTTTAAGAAAGAATAAGACCTAAAAGAGATTTCTGAACCCCAATTTCATACGTATTTACGTATCGAGCACTGTTGAAATAAATACTGAAAATTGATACATAAAAAATTATATCTCCTTATAAAATTTTATGTGGATACATGAAATAGTAATATATATATATATATATATCGTTCCTTTTATTAAGTAGAACGCTCTTCTGACGTCAAGCCGCCAGATAAAGTGTTAAAATTATCACTGTTTATTCGCTGTTCAACATTGGTCGTGTGGTTCAGGGCGTCGGGATTTGAGTTGCAAAAATACTCGGAATCCGGGGTTTCGAATCGCATGACCGGTAGTGAATAGTCATATCTCCATGAGTCCCGATTATAAAGGACGAAACGTATACGTACATAGATAATAAACAAAACAAATAATTATTTATCATATATATATATATCAGATAATTACTCACTAATGCTACTAAAATTTCAAAGTTCCAATTACAAAGAAGTTTTTTTGTTATCAGTATATCAACAAACACACCTTAAACAAAATAAATTACGGCTTCACATATATAAACGATAATTACGCTGAATCAAATAAATGAAGAAGATATGAAAGAATAATTTAACAGAAATTGATAAATCGATATATATATAATAGTAATCTTGTCGCTGACTGATCTTTGTGTCTTATATTCACCTAAACCGCTGGACAGAATTGCTTGAAAATTGGCATGTGGACTACTGACCTCTCAGTGAAAGTCATAGACTATATAAAAATATATCATCTCAGCGCTGGAGGTCATCGCCATCCCCCAACTGAAAACTGTTTTTTCCCTTGGATTCAAATGAAATTTAAACCATAGGTAAATGTCCAAAAATGATGACTATTCCCAAAATTTGAGCCAATTTTGATAATGTTAAGAGAGAACTCCCCCTTAGTGAAAACTGTTTTCCCTTTGATTCAAATTATATATATATATATATATATATATATATATATATATATATATATATATATATATATATATATATATATATATATATATATAGTCTTGGAAGCTTCTCAACCACTAAAACTATATTTAAAAAAAAAATATTTTAAACTTAAGTCCAAAGTCGTTCAGTGGAAAATCACTCATGTAAGTAAATTGAACTTTTTCAGTTATTATATTAGTTTGCTTCTAACCCTATTTATGGGATAATCAGTTGTTTACCATGAAAAACTGTTTCGGGAATTTAAAAACAAGACAGTATTTAATTACATGGCTTCCCAGCAGAGTTGATCAGACCCCACTTCCCTTAAAAGACAAACAAATTAACGTTCCGTATACTAAACCTAAGTTTTGTTCCGTATAAATGTTTTGCTAACTCATATTAGTTATTATATATATATATATATATATATATATATATATATATATATATATATATATATATATATATTATATATATATATATATATATAATCAAGGAGAAGACCTCTCTGTCTGTGCATGTATGTCCCTAATAACGACAATATACTAGGAAGTGTACTTTCGATATAATTGTATTCACATGCACAATTTGCATGTGAACATAATGGAAGTCTTTTTGCGTCTCTGGCTGCCCCTTAAAGAAGCTAATGACAATTTTCAAACATGTTACACAATGAAATTAATCTATTTATTAGCGTTAGTTTAAGAGTATTAACATATATCTGAATAGCTCGGTGAGTGAGATATCTAGCTGACAGCATCAAGGTTGCTGTTAAAGTAAACTCTCTGTACCATTATGTTGCATATGATGCTATACCACACTTTAACCCGGGCAACACCGGGTAACCCTGCTTGCTACATTTTAAAGCGTTTTACAAAATTACGGTTCGTTATTTACGCCATTGAATAAAAAATAACATGTTTCTTTTTAATTATTTAAGTCTCTTTAATTAATTTGAATATTATGAAGACACCAGACAAGTGAGATATATATATATATATATATATATATATATATATATATATATATATATATATATATATATATACCAAGGGAGGCGCGAGAGCGCTCTATCCCTTAATAGCCCACACGAATGGTCTATGCTGGAAATCTCATTTCTTTGATAAACCATAACTCAAAAACCAATAAACCAAATTAGTTAAAACTTTGCACAAATTTTTTTTTGATAGGTTCTATAAGTGTGTATAATTTCAGCATCATTAGTCAAGGCAACCCAGAGATCCAGAAAGTTCAATCATGAATTCATGTTATCTATGTGTACGTACGTACGTATGTGCCACCCTGTATCTCATCAACTATTTGATGGATTCAGCTGATTTTTTGGCAGAGATAGAGGTCCTAGGGTCTAGTTGATGGCATTTTAAATTTCAGTTTACCATATACCTTAGTTTTCCAGAAAATTCCAAAAAACCTTATGATAAGGCATTGTATTGAGGCATAGCCTCCACAAAAGTAGTGACATGCCATGATAAATGTCAGTATACTGAAATCATACGCCCTTAATAGGGTTAAGATGAAAATTCATATACACTAAATGTACAAAAGCAAGGAAATTCCCAAATTTTTACACTTTTATTGTCATTAAGGGTATGATTACATATCAACCAAACCATTTCATTATCACATCACTACAGTATAAATCTCTATGCATGAGTGGATGAAGTGTGTGAGGTGCGCTGAAGAAAAATTCCTACCAGTAAAATACATAGCCCTGTTGTGCTCGCATACCCTTAATGACAATAAAAGTGTAAAAATTTGGGAATTTCGTGTCTTTTGTACATTTAGTGTATATGAATTTTCATCTTAACTCTATTAAGGGCATATGATTTCAGTATAATGGCATTTTTCATCGAATATATATATATATATATATTTATATATATATATATATCTTTCTTCTTTCTTTCTAATATATAAAGTAGAGACGTTTTTTCCCCTGTACCTTCTCGGAATATAGGAAAATAACCATATACAAAACAGGCTACTAACCTCACCGCTATACTATACTTATTCACTCGACCGTGTTTTAGTAAAGTTGTGATTATTTTTTCCAAACTAACACTCAATATTACATTTGGCCCACCATCAACGTCTCTCCGAAAAACCAACTCCATATAGGTTGTAGCAAAGACTTTCCCCCCTAACAATTGTGTACTGTGACTACACTCATCGACACCGGGAAGTAATAACACAGTTTACTTTTCTCGCTGAATCCTATGATATTCCGCGAATATCAGATTACGTTTTATTTCCACATTTACATTCATTCCGGAATCAAGCGAATGACATTAACGAACACAGTTCCTGCAACATTTATTCTTCAAATATGGCGGCTACAATTCCTTCATTGAATCGACTTCCTACTTAATTCAATAGCCGCCAAGACCCCGTTAGACCCCGTTAGACCCCGACACATTTATATTTTCAAAATCATATACCATTTAACCCTTCCCAAATAAATGACATAAACCGTGTCATTGTTGAACTTTACTTTTCGCTTCCAGAAGCTGCCAGTAAACAAGCTTACGTTAACTGCCATATTTTCACGTGCATTTTTCAAGTAGTAACTGTGGCGCTATGGTTAAGAAGGGAGGTTTCATTATCGCCAGTATCGGCGTTCGATCCCATTCTCCTCTAAACCATTTTCTTTTCTTAACAATAGGCGGTTTCTTTTTTATTCAATATGTAGTACTTTCTCCCGCGCAACGCCGGGCGACGGGTTCCGCTAGTGTATATATATAATGATGATAATAATAATAATTATTATAAATATTTGTTATTGTTTATTATCTATGTACGTATACATTTCGTCCTTTATAATCGGGACTCATCAGCATAGACTATTCACTACCGGTCATGCGATTCGAAACCCCGGATTACGAGTATTTTGAAACTCAAATTCGACGCCTAAACCACACAGCCAATTTTAAATAGCGAATAGACTGTGATAATTTTAACACTTTATCGGCGGCTTAACGTCTGGGAGCGTTCTACTTTTTTTTTAATGAAAGGAACTATGCATTTAAAGCTAGTGACGTCATGCTGTGTTAATATGACACTTACAGTGCTCTACTTTTTCGAGGAGCGACAAACAATAATAAATATTTTTTATTGTTTATTATCTATGTACGTATACGTTTCGTCCTTATTATGTGTATTTAGGCAGCATTTTCTCATTTATGCAAACATTGTTAAAAATAACAGAATTCGTCTGCTTAATTATACTTTTTTTATTTATTTCAATTTTTCGGATGGTCTTTTTGTATTAAAATCAAAGAAAATATCAAATGGTCCATAGGTTTCAAGAACATTTTCGAGTCTTCGTCGAATCCTCCTCAGGTGTCAAAAGCAAATGTTCGCATTGTTCCAGGAAAGTCGTTGACGATTTAAATTCAGTGGCGCTGGAATGCCATCACAGAACAAAATCGCATTGCGTTAAGCATTTTAAAACGTTAACACTTGTTTCATATGTGATGTTATTAATTTTAGATTGTTGTGTTTTCATGTAGATAGCTTCCAGTATTTTTTTAAAAATTTAATTGGTTTCGGAATTTTTTATTTTGGTGTTATTAACTAAAATTGGTCTTAAATCAGAGGGAGGCCAGTTATGTTTTTGTTGATGTTGGTAAATTGAGCTTACAATTACAAACACACACACACACACACACACACACACACATATATATATATATATATATATATATATATATATATATATATATATATATATATATATATATATATCATTTTTTGATTTTGATTCTAAACGGTCCCAACCACGTGACTTTCCAAATTTAAATTTTAAATTTCTTTTCTTTTTTCTCCATTTCATTCTTTCCAAATATGATCTAAACAAAATATACCCTCCCTTAAACCTCTCACTAACCCTAAGTCCATGTGACAACAAATTAATATTTGTTAAAACAAATTATTATTTATTTGCAAATAAAATCTGCAAAAGTCAGACCAGAAATTTTAAAAATATAAAATAATGGCACTTCTTTAGTTTAGGTGTGAATCAGAATTTATTTGTTTTGAATTTTTAAAATAGGGGCAGACAATCAACCGGAAGTAATATAGAATTAGTAGTTTATATCCAAAGCAACCAATAAAGACAATAAAGCGAACAATAATAACAGCAAACAGTGTTTTTTTTATTTAATGATGTAAAATTTTATCAAACAGTCAACATAGATCTTTTTTTTGTATAATTTAAAACTTTATAAAACGAAAAGTTATCATTTGTGCGCCTGCACTGATTTTTCTTTTTTGGGGGGGAGGGGGGGAGGGGGGTATAATTTAAAACTTCCGGTTGATTGGGTTAGGAGTGAATGTAACTCTTCAAAACTGATTTCTGATTCACAGCTAAACTAAAAAAAAAGTGTAAAAAAAAAATAAACAAAGTAATCCAAAAAATATGATCTAAGGTTAAGATCGGATTTTAACTCTGCCTGATGAGATCTCAGTTTATAATAGCTGTTTATCGATAACATCGACATGCCAGTGTCGCAGATTTTGTACATATATGTGTAAATAAAAATAATATATATATATATATATATATATATATATATATATATATATATATATATATATATATATATATATATATATATATAATAATGGTAATAATCCAGGTGAAAAATATCCACAGGGTGGTAATCCAGAGAATTTTAACCGGGTTTATAAAAAGTGCTCAATATCAAAATAGAGCTTTATATATGATAATTTTATTTACACAGACATGTCTGTGTAAATAAAATTATCATATATATATATATATATATATATATATATATATACATATATATATATATATATATATATATATATATATATATATATATATATATATATATATCAAGTGACTTTATAATATTCTTGAATTAATCTGTGATTCGAAACCCGAATGCATTTTAGCAGTCGAATGTCTTAACGACTCAACCATCAGTTTTTATATGTCTACTTTATACTTAAAGTGAGTTAATGAACGTCTTTTTTTCCCAAGTCTTTTTCCCATGTATGGTTTCGAATATCGCTAGGTTCAGCCACGCTGACGAATCGTACAATACAAACACAACAGACATGCTAACATACACCTTAGTTCTAGCTGAAATGCGATACATTAAGAACTAGCAGGGATTGGCTAAGTGATAGAGCTTCACACTTCAAAATTTCGAATCTCGCTAAGTTCAGCCACGCTGATGAGTCGTGTAACGACGAAACACGTGTTCGTGGATTATTATATTTTCAAAAGATATATGTCGCTCTCCATCCAGGGGTATCACATTGGCGAAGGAAACATCATTCTCAACTAGCATTTCGTAGAATGCTTTTCGTTCAGCCAACAAAATAAACTAATAAATGACAGCTATAAAAAAAGCGATATAGAATTACGTACTGGCAAAGAGTGGCTCAGTAGTTAAAAATGCTATTGTTACTGTATAAACATACATGCAAGTAGATGTGGCGATTAATTTGTTTTGAAGCTTCTAATAAATTAATGTTCGCAAATATACACTAATGATTATTTTTTTAGATTTCCAGATGTATTTAAAATATTTTTTTTCGATTATAATCTTAATAAAAATAATAAATAGAATTAATTAAAGACATTGTTTGTTTGTTTTTAAATCTATATAATTGAGTTACGTAATTAAATTAGATTGTAATGGAATATGATGGAACAGCCGACGGCCATTCTAACAGTTGGTTACCTGCTCTCTGCTTATTTGAACGCACAGAAAGTTCTATTTCAAGAAAGAAAGAGAGAGAGAGAGAGAGAGGGGGGAGAGAGACAGAGAGGCAATTAAATAAAACAACTAGGAAAAGTGTGCGACCGGAAAGGGCATATATTTGCTAGTATAGTTAATAATTGTACAATTTTAAAGCGCCCTGTTATTGTATAAACATGTATGCAGGTAGATATGGGCGATGCTTGTTTTAGAAAAGAATAAAGACATAAATCCGACGGACAAATTAACAATGGAAGCATCGTCATGATAAATTAGTTTTTCGTGTAGTTATTTTTATGCTAGTGATTGCTTACATTAAGTAAGGGTTGTATAATGCGAAAATACAAATCATTAGAAAACGTTCGACTTCGGATGTGTGTGAAATAGGCGAGAGAAAGATTGAGGAAAACGAAGAAAAAAAGAAAGAAAAAAAGAAAAGAGAAAACGAAAGAAAAAAAGAAAAGAAAAAGGGCGAAGAGAACGCGGTGTCTGGTGTATGAATATGGTCGGCGGTGTCGAACTGTCTGATCAAGTTTTCGTTTTCCGATTCGAAATTGGAAACGGAAGTCAGCGGTCGATTGGTCATTCTGGGAGCGGAAGAGCATCGCGTGGCTTTCAGCACGCCGCAGCCGCTCAAGGGTACTGGACCGTCTGACAACAATAGCAGAAGGAGCGAATTTCCGGCTGAATCTAATGAATCTTATTTTGAAATGAAGAAGGAGGGAGCGGTATGGAAGTAAGGGAGGAGGCCAAGCCGTGGAGAAGGGAGTGAAGTGGGTTAGCATTATGAATGCTCTTCTGACGAAGAAGGACAAAAAGGAATCCATTCTTACGAAGAATGTCTTCGTATCTGCCGTTTCCAAGTCTATCAACTGGATTGTTTGTTCCTTGCAATTACTCAATAATAGGACTGAGACTATTCATATTCTTGTGGGAAGAAAAATACAAGTATTAAATAAAATGTTCGAAATCGAAAAAGACATTTAATGTGTGTATGGGTGTGTGGGTGGGTGTGTGGGGGGGGGGTTCTCTGTGTGTGTAAGAGAGATGGAGATGGGGTGAAAGATTCTGAGAAAAATAACAGGAAAATTGAGATGACGTTGGTTGAGGCATTTTAAGAAGAAGAAGAAGAAGAAGAAGAAGAAGAAGAAGAAGAAGAAGAAGAAGAAGAAGAAGAAGAAGAAGAAGAAGAAGAAGAAGAAGAAGAAGAAGCGGGAAAAGAAGAAGAAAGAGAAGAAGGAATAGAAGAAGAAGAAGAAGAAGAAGAAGAAGAAGAAGAAGAAGAAGAAGAAGAAAAAGAAGAAGAAGAAGCAGAAGAAGGAGGAGGAGGAGAAGAAGGAGAAGAAGAAGAAGAAGAAGAAGAAGAAGAAGAAGAAGAAGAAGAAGAAGAAAGAGAAGAAGAAGAAGAAAGAGAAGAAGGAGAAGAAGAAGAAAATGAAGAAGAAGAAGAAAATGAAGAAGAAGAAGAAAAAGAAGAAGAAGAAGGAGGAGGAGGAGGAGGAGGAGGAGAAGAAGGAGAAGAAGAAGAAGAAGAAGAAGAAGAAGAAGAAGAAGAAGAAGAAGAAGAAGAAGAAGAAGGAGACAAAGGAAAAGAAGAAGAAAAAGAAAATGAAGAAGAAGAAGGAGGAGGAGGAGAAGAAGGAAAAGAAGAAGAAAAAGAAGAAGAAAATGAAGAAGAAGAAGAAGAAGAAGAAGAGGAGGAGGAGGAGAAGAAGAAGAAGAAGAAGAAGAAGAAGAAGAAGAAGAAGAAGAAGAAGAAGAAGAAGAAGAGGAGGATGAGGATGAAGCTGGACGAAGTCTGTATTCAAAAAGAGTAACAACGTCCAAAAAAATGGAGGGGAATTAATGAAAAGAATTCAAATGTAAGAAAAAAGAGATTGACAAAATAGCAAGACATGACATGTTATGTTTAACCACTTTCCTTATTATCCCGAGTATTGACGGGATAGGAATTCTGAACATTATTTTTACAATCCCAAGTATTTGCGTTCTATCATTGAAACGATATTTACTCGCCTGATACACTTCATTCGCTGATAATTTCCTGATATAGAAATATATTTTAAGAATTTTCAGTTCTTTGTAATAAGATTGGCTCTGTTTTTACTTATGTTTATTGCTCCATACGAGACCCTATGTTTCAGCAGTTGGCGTGTGTCTTAGTTACTACTTTTAAAATATAAAAGACTTAGTTACTACTTTTAAAATATAAAAGACTTAGTTACTACTTTTAAAATATAAAAGACTTAGTTACTACTTTTAAAATATAAAAGACTTAACAATAGATGCTTTTTAAAAACAAAAATATGAACCTTAAAACACTTATACAAATCACGTGTTGCATGCACGTTCTTCATATTTGATGATGGGAAACTACATCTTGCCCATTCGGCCCGGCTGTATAACAACAAGCCGGTAAAGAGATAAAAAAAAAATACAAATCCGATGACATCAGGATATATTAACACACCGAGGATGCCAGGTTTTGGCGAAATATCTGTATCACTTTAAACTAAAAAAAAAAAAAAAAAAATGCTAGTTTTAATAAAAAAAAAGAAAAAGAAAAAAAATCGGTTTCGATTTAATATTTTTCTTTTTTATAAAAAAAATTGATATCGCATCTTAATGCTTAAAAAAGGTATTTATTTTACCTATTCCTTCTTAAATTTAACAATAGATGCTTTTTAAAAAAATATATGAACCTTAAAACACTTATAAAAGACTTAGTTACTACTTTTAAAATATAAATGATTTAATTACTACTTTTAAAATATGAAAGATTTAGTTACTATTTTCAAAATATGAAAGAATACTGTTTCACTAGTTTATTTCTGGTTTGTGCTCAAAATTTCAAATTGAAACGGATACTGAGAAAAAGATCACTTTTCCTAATGAATATAAATAATTTCGAAAAGTCACACGCTGGAATGGCAATAGAGAATATTTTTCATAACATATTTAGAAAACCTGCACAACGCAAATTATTTGTTTTTAAAAATAAATTATTTATTTACTTTAAAAACATTTTTTTCCCTTTTTGGTTTTTAACTTGAGTACTTTCGGTAATATATACCATCGTCAGAAGTATAAGCATATTTTTTTCTTCTTTTTTTCTTCTTCCTGACTGAGACATAGTTATCGCAGTCAAGTTGAAATTCGTCTTGATGTTACCGACACAACGCAAATTATTTATGTTTAAAAAACATTGTCGTCGGTAACATTAAGACGAATTTCAAGTCAGGAAGAAAAAAGAAGAAGAAAAAGAAAGAATATGCTTATACTTCTGACGATGGTATATATTACCGAAAGAAAAAAAATATCTTCGTTATTATTGCCACCCACCCAACGCTTCAAATTGTGTGACTTTTCAATATACTCTTCCACGCCGACCACGTGACACACAGCCATATCAACATTTTTCTTTCTTCGTCAAAACACCTAGACGGATTTTCAACTTGACCACGAGAATGTCTCAACCAAGAGGAAAAAAGAAAAAAAAGAAAAAGAAGAAATATTCTTCTGAAGATGGTAGATTTACCGAAAGTACTCAAGTTTATAAAAAAAATTTAAAAAAATGTTTTTAAGATGAATAAATAATTTATTTTAAAAAACAAATAATCTGCGTTGTGCAAGGTTTTCTAAATATTTTATAAAAAAATACCTTCGTTATTATATATATATATATATATATATATATATATATATATATATATATATATATATATATATATATATATATATATATATTATATATATATATATATATATATATATATATATATATGTATATATATAATATATATTATATATATATATACATATATATATATATATATATAATATTTATAAATAAATACTCTTGCAGGCAAGTATTGTTGAATATAAGAGACAACTCGTGTCTAGATATCCTTTGGTAGATCCTTTCAATAGTCCGAATCAGGATCTTAGTTTCGGAGGGGAATTGGCTGATGAATTTGCCATAGTTTGGATTTGTCTCCCAAGTACTCCATATATTAGATGCCCTATATATAAAAAAAACTAATTAATAGAATTAACTTTAATATCAGTAATAATATACTAAAATGTCTATAGTTCTAAAAATAGTGTCGTACTTAGTACATATTCCCGACAAAACCTTCTATAATACTAACACATGGTCTGTACCTGATTAACCTCATTCCCCTGAAGATGGACCTGGATGGGTCTGAAAGTACTTGGGAGACAAATCTAAACTATGGTAAATTCATCAGCGAATTAAGATCCTGATTCGGACTATTGAAAGGATCTACCAAAGGATATCTAGACATGAGTTGTCTCTTATATTCACCAATATATATATATATATATATATATATATATATATATATATATATACAGGGTGGGCCAAAATAAGGGTCCTATCTTTAAATTTGAATAACTTGAATTTGAATAACTTCCACAAAATAAAAGTTAAACTCACCAAACTTTATGTGTGTGTAGACTGACCCTTCCGAGATTTTTTGAAATAAACAAAACAAATTTTAGCCGAAAAACACTTCTTAAAACTTACAAAAACTAAAGTATTGTTTTTTACACTGTTTTGAGTTTTTTAAGTTAAAATAATGTTTTCTAAATGAGGGTACGTTCCTTAGGGCTAATACGGCTCATGCTTGCTTCGGAAGGGGTCCTTTACTTATTCTAAAAAAAAAAAAAAAAAATCAATAAATAAAAAAGTTATGAATTTTTAAAAATAGGACCCTTATTTTTGCCCACCCTGTATATATATATATATTCACTTTCTTTCCATTTTACATCGCTATACGTTCTCATGAATCAGGGGGCCCCTTTCCTAGGCGAACACTTGATCTCTTATGAGATACACAGATATCCGAGTGTCCAATCATAGTTCTCCTTTATTTCTCAACAGTTGCGTTAATAAAGACGTGAATAACATTTATTCTCCTCTCCCCAATTGACCAGTTAACTATTTTATAGTATACATTTTTGTGGTCTATTGATCTTAGCGGATCCCAGGACAATAATTAATCTGGTCTGGTGGAGTATCCAGCTTAGTGCTGTGACTAGAAGCAACAACACTTAAAGAAGATGCACCATTTTTGCATTTGGGCTTTGAATACTATGTTATTTTGAATATTTGGTCAGCGTTTACTTGTAGGCTGAAGTATCCTCATGCCAGGTTGTCCTGACAAACCCTGTACAGAGAGACCATAGACACTCGAGGACAGTGTCTTGGAGGCATTCAAGTTATATATATATATATATATATATATATATATATATATATATATATATATATATATATATATATATATATAATTATTTCCACAATCAGACAACGCCGCAACCCACAACCTATGAAAGAAACAAACCGGAAGTCCTAGACTCGAGTTTCGCTCAGTGACAGAGTACTCGCTTACCATGCAAGTGACTCGGGTTTCGAATCCTGAGGTTGGATGTGTTCTACTGATGAGCCCAAAGGAGGGCGAAACTCGAGTCTAGGACTTCCGGTTTGTTTCTTTCATAGGTTGTGGGTTGCGGCGTTGTCTGATTGTGGAAATAATTATATATATCATCTCACATTCAAGAAATCTAATATATATATATATATATATATATATATATATATATATATATATATATATATATATATATATATATATATATATATATATATATATGGGAAATGAGAAAGGAAAAACCAAAAGATGTTTTTTTTTATGTATTCATCAACGTTTCGTCTTTATTTGTAAGACGTCCTCAAGATGATAATTTTAAGAAAAATGTCATGCAAGTACATAGAAATATTGGGTTGACATGATGGGTTAATGAGAAGACATTGCATGACATTTTTCTTAAAATTATCATCCCGAGGAAGTCTTACAAATAAAGACGAAACGTTGATGAATATATAAAAAACATCTTTTGGTTTTTCCTTTTTCATTTCCACCATATATATATATATATATATATATATATATATATATATATATATATATATATATATATATATATATATATATAACTTGAATGCCTCCAAGACACTGTCCTCGAGTGTCTATGGTCTCTCTGTACAGGGTTTGTCAGGACAACCAGGCATGAGGATACTTCAGCCTACAAGTAAACGCTGACCAAATATTACCCTCATCCTTCCTTACTCATATATATATATATATATATATATATATATATATATATATATATATATATATATATATATATATATATATATATATAACGTAAAATATAATAACACGAAATTACATGATTGTCGATGCAATAATTTATTTCAACCTTGCGGTTTTATTCAAGCATCCAATTTGACAATTACATTTTTGAGACTGACAGAAAACTGAATTCACCCTCGACACTTCAAACACAACCAGAGAGAGTGGTGGTCGCAGCCGGTCTGAATACCTATTACAGAGCGAGTAGGAATTAACATCTTATATTTAACTAAAGCAATCGAAAGGGATCTTATGGTTTATTTTTGTTTATTTTTATTAAAATAATAACGTCTGAAAGTGGATGCTTGAATAAAACCGCAAGGTTGAAATAAATTATTGCATCGACAATCATGTAATTTCGTGTTATTATATTTTACGTTATTCCTGCTCTGTTTACCACATTGAGCTCTCTTACCCGGATTTCTTCCTGGAATTATTCCGTTATAACACTAAATATATATATATATATATATATATATATATATATATATATATATATAATGTGTGCGTGTGTGTGTGTAATATCTATACAGATAACTTCCCACATATTCATAATTTTATAAAAAATATTTTCAAATTCATTTAACCAAATATAAAAAGGAGTAATTAAACAAATCAAATTTGACGGGTAATAAAATAATTGAAGGGGAAAAATTATGAAATGACAAATCGAGAAAATAATAAAAAATGGGGAAAAGAGAATGAAAATGTGAAGGGGGGGGCAAGAGTAAAAAAAATACTAGAAAAAAACATTAATTGAACAAATTAGTTTTTGTCTTTACTAAACTTGTTTTAAACAATTTTCTTCTTCCTTTTATAAAAAGCGATACTTTTTTTAACAAAGTTCACCCCAAACAAGGCAGGTCGCCACTGTAGACGTAAGGGGCTACTGAGAAAAAGGGAGAAGGTTAGGGGGGGGTCAACCTAAATTGGGAGCTGCGCAGCGGGATATCTGTTTGCATTAGTTTTAAACTTCTGCATGTCAGTAACGTCGGGGAAACAGGGGGCAGGGAGGGAGTTCCAGACGCCAGCAGCACGAGGAAAGAAGCTTTTGGAGTAGAAAGCTCTCTGGCATCTTGGGACCTCCACAGTGAATAGATGGGATTTAGCTGATTATCGAGTTGGTCTAGTGAATTAACGTCGAGGGGGTGGGGTGGGGGCACCAGAGCAGCCAGTTCATCGGAGCACAGTCCATTGAAGTATTTGTAAAACAAACACAAGGATGCTACATTGCGGCGATGGGACAGGGGCTGGAGCTTGGTTGATAGTGAGGGACCTATTAGCTTGGCGACTCTATTTTGGACCTTGTCAAGGAGGGAGAGACTTGTAGATGATGCACCAGCCCAGATATGGCAACAATACTCCATGCATGGACGGATGGTGGCTTTGTAGAGATACAGGATAATGTCAGGTGTGAGGCGTTTGCTAGCACGGTAGAGGGAGCCCACCTTTTTTGCTGCAGCCTTGGCAATGTCTTCAACATATTTATTCCAAACTACACATTCGCCCAAGGTCTTATTATGAATGTTTTACAGGGAAGAACCATAGATTGGAGCTCAGTCGAGAAGCTACGATGAAAATAAAGATAGAGAAAGACTAGAAACCCTGCTTCTGTGAGAAAGAGGCTGTAGAGAAGGACATTCCTCCCCCTAGATTTCGAAATCAAATCGGAGTCAAACTTCTTTGCGGCAGATGCACCAGCCCCTGCATTGGCGGATTCTTATTTCCGTTCAGTCGGAAACGTTTGGTTATCGAAATTCTTTCTATTTTGAAAGAATTCCGATAATCAAACGTTTCCGCATTTTATTTCTCGCGCACAAAATGATGAACATCTTAGAAAAATAAAACATAAATAAATAGTAAAACAGTATTTATTCATGTTTTGATTGAACCGAATTGCGATGAATTAAATATTTACAAAATTAAAGCAACTTCTAGTGGTGCGAAAACAGGGAGCCTCTCAGATAAGGGGTCAAGAAGCGTCAAAGGATCGAACCTGCTGAGTGTTTTAAACCAGAAGCGTATAAATCGACTAAAGATGACGTCAGACAACAGAGAGAGTGGATGGCGAAAAGTGGGGATAAAACGAGTTTTTTTAAATGGTGTAACGAAACCTTAATAATTAAGCTATGTGCTTATAAATAAGGAACTCTCTTTCTTTATATTGTCCATTATTTTTTTTGTAATTTTTCAGCGATCCCCATTGCTAATTATACATCCAAGATGATCATCGGAAACAATACTGATATAAGCAGATGAGAAAATGGGTATTATTTCGGAGTTGTCGTTCTAGCATAGTTGTCATACCAATGTCTAGCATAGTTTTTCACTCTTAGCTAGGGGGTAGGGTTATAGTTAGGGTTTATGGTTAGGGTTTCGGTTTATGGTTAGGGTTTAGGGTTGGGTTTAGTGTTAGGGTTAGGGTTAGGGTTTAGTGTTAAGGTTTAGGGGTTAGGGTTAGGGTTTAGGGTTAGGGTTAAGGGTTTAAGGTTAGGGTTTAGGGTTAGGGTTTAGGGTTAGGGTTAGGGTTAGGGTTAGGATTTAGGGTTAGGGTTAGGGTTAGGGTTAGGGTTAGGGTTAAGGTTAGGGTTAGGGTTTAGGGTGTAGGGTTAGGGTTTATGGTTAGAGTTAGGGTGAGAATTTAGGGTTATGGTTAGGGTTTAAGGTTAGTGTTAGGTTTTAGGGTTAGAGAAAAGTGATTCACAGAGACTTCCAATTCTAAACTTATGTCACCTGGAAATCATAAACAGTCACTATCTCAGTACTGACCAGGTTCAACGTTGCTTAACTTCGATGATCTGACGAGAATCGTTTTTTTTTCAACATATTATAATCGTAAGCTGCACATTTATTCATTTAAGCGGAATATGAAATAAAACTATTTCATGTTTCGAAATAAAACTTTTTATGGGTTTATTTTTCGAAATAAAACTATTTTATGAGTTTATGTTTCGAAATAAAACTATTTTATTAGTTTATGTTTCGAAATAAAACTATTTTATGTTTCGAAATAAAATTATTTTATGAGTTTATGTTTCGAAATAAAACTATTTTATGTTTCGAAATGAAACTATTTTATGTTTCGAAATAAAACTATTTTATGAGTTTATGTTTCGAAATAAAACTATTTTATGTTTCGAAATGAAACTATTTCATGTTTCGAAATAAAACTATTTTATGAGTTTATGTTTCGAAATAAAACTATTTTATGAGTTTATGTTTCGAAATAAAACTATTTCATGTTTCGAAATAAAATTATTTTATGAGTTTATGTTTCGAAATAAAACTATTTTATGAGTTTATTTTTCGAAATAAAACTATTTTATGAGTTTATGTTTCGAAATAAAACTATTTCATGTTTCGAAATAAAACTATTTTATGAGTTTATGTTTCGAAATAAAACTATTTTATGAGTTTATGTTTCGAAATAAAACAATTTTATGTTTCGAAATAAAACTATTTTATGAGTTTATGTTTCGGAATAAAACTATTTTATGAGTTTATGTTTCGAAATAAAACTATTTCATGTTTCGAAATAAAATTATTTTATGAGTTTATGTTTCGAAATAAAACTATTTTATGAGTTTATTTTTCGAAATAAAACTATTTGATGAGTTTATGTTTCGAAATAAAACTATTTCATGTTTCGAAATAAAACTATTTTATGAGTTTATGTTTCGAAATGAAACTATTTTATGAGTTTATGTTTCGAAATAAAACAATTTTATGTTTCGAAATAAAACTATTTTATGAGTTTATGTTTCGGAATAAAACTATTTTATGAGTTTATGTTTCGAAATAAAACTATTTTATGAGTTTATTTTTCGAAATAAAACTATTTTATGTTTTGAAATAAAACTATTTTATGAGTTTATTTTTCGAAATAAAACTATTTTATGAGTTTATGTTTCGAAATAAAACTATTTCATGTTTCGAAATAAAACTATTTTATGAGTTTATTTTTCGAAATAAAACTATTTTATGAGTTTATGTTTCGAAATAAAACAATTTTATGTTTCGAAATAAAACTATTTTATGAGTTTATGTTTCGGAATAAAACTATTTTATGAGTTTATTTTTCGAAATAAAACTATTTTATGTTTTGAAATAAAACTATTTTATGAGTTTATGTTTCGAAATAAAACTATTTTATGTTTCGAAATAAAACTATTTTATGAGTTTATGTTTCGAATTTTTTAGATGGGGATCGATAATTTCTATTATTCGGATTACAATTCTCATCTTTGTTGTTATTTTCACAACGTTTCGGCCGATGTAACCTCTGACCCTCTTCAAATGCATTTTTTCGAAATAAGGGATCGTTATGTGAAACTCGGAATGTTGATCCGGAAAGTTGATCCGGAATGTTGAACCGGAATGTTAAACCGGAATGTTGATCTGGAATGTTGAACCAGAATGTTGATCTGGAATGTTGATCTGGAATGTTGAACCGGAATGTTGATCTGGAATGTTGATGTGGAATGTTGATCTGGAATGTTGGTCTGGAATGTTGAACCGGAATGTTGATCTGGAATGTTGATCTGGAATGTTGATCCGGAATGTTGATCCGGAATGTTGAACCGGAATGTTGATCTGGAATGTTGATCCGGAATGTTGAACCGGAATGTTGAACCGGAATGTTGATCTGGAATGTTGATCTGGAATGTTGATCCGGAATGTTGATCTGGAATGTTGATCTGGAATGTTGAACCGGAATGTTGATCTGGAATGTTGATATGGAATGTTGATCTGGAATGTTGATCTGGAATGTTGATCCGGAATGTTGAACCGGAATGTTGATCTGGAATGTTGAACCGGAATGTTGATCTGGAATGTATATCTGGAATGTTGATCTGGAATGTTGATCCGGAATGTTGAACCGGAATGTTGATCCGAAATGTTGAACCGGAATGTTGATCTGGAATGTTGATCCGGAATGTTGATCCGGAATGTTGATCCGGAATGTTGAACCGGAATGTTGATCTGGAATGTTGATCTGGAATGTTGAACCGGAATGTTGATCTGGAATGTTGATCTGGAATGTTGATCTGGAATGTTGGTCTGGAATGTTGAACCGGAATGTTGAACCGGAATGTTGATCCGGAATGTTGAACCGGAATGTTGATCTGGAATGTTGATCCGGAATGTTGATCCGGAATGTTGAACCGGAATGTTGATCTGGAATGTTGATCTGGAATGTTGATCTGAACTCTATATTTAATCGACGGTTATTCTCGTTTCGTCAATCATGACCGAGTGGATGAGTTAATTATTTTGGGTTATTCGTAGTTATTAAGGCCCTAACTAAGAATTCAATTTTTAACCTCAAGAAAACTATCACTATAAAAAAAACTGTTAAACGCGTTAATTAACAATCACTTAGAACTGATTGCTTATTAACGCGTTGATTTGGGTTTTTTGTTGTTTTTTAACATAGTTCACCTCAAACAAGGCAGGCCGCCACTGTAGACGTAAGGGCTATTGAGGATTAGAGTGCAAGTTTTGGGGGTCATCCTAAGTTGGGAGCTGTGCAGCGAAATGCCTGTTCACATTGGTTTTAAATGTCTGCCTGTCGGTACAGTCGAGGAAACATGGAGCAGGGAGGGAGTTACAGAGACCGGCAGCACGAGGAAAGAAGCTACTGGAGTAAAAGGCTCTCCAGCATCTGCGGGACCTCCACAGTGAATGGATGGGATACAGCTGATTGTCGGGTTGTTCTAGTGTATTTACGTCGATGGGGTCATGAGAGCAGCAAGTTCATCGGAGCACAATCCATTGAGGTACTTGTAAAACAGGCACAACGATGCAACATTGCAACGATGGGACCGGGGCTGAAACTTGATGGATAATGAAGGACCTATTAAGTTGAGGACTTTTTTTAATCTTGTCTAAGAGGGAGAAACTAGTGGATGATACACCAGCCCAGATGTGGAAACAATACTCCATGCATGGGTGGTTGGTGCACAAGCCCAATTGTTACGCGGCAAGTCTCTGAGATTATATTGTCCGAAACGTTATGAAAATAACAACCAGGGTGAGAATAGTAGTCCGAATAATTCAAAGGTTGCTGAGTCTGAAAAGGTGCACTTGAAGAAGGTCGGAGGTTACGTCAGCAAAAACGCCGTAAAAATAACAACCAAGATGAGAATAGTAGTCCAAAGAAGCCGCGCATGCGTGGTCCCCCTCTTTATGTGACTCGATGTGGCGAGTGTAAAATGCAATAAATTTGTGCAATTTGGGGCATTTTTGACCCCCCTTTGATCCCCTGGGGGCGCGAACCAGAATTTTTCTGAAGTCAAGGATGCTCATTTTATATCCATAATAATTGCCTCTACATTTTGGCCAAGTTTCAGAAAAATTGAATGGATGGATCAAACGTTATGGGAGAAAAGGGTCATTTTTTGCCATTTTTAGGGGGCTTTTGACCCCCTGGGGGCGCGAACCAGATTTTTTCCAAGGTCAGCAATACTTATCTTCTATTAGGAATAATTGGCTCCACAATGTGGCCAAGTTTCAGAGAAATTGAATGGATGGATGAAAAGTTATGGGGCAAAAAATGTCGTTTTTTGCCATTTCGGGGCTTTTTGACCCCCTGGGGGGCTAACCAGATTTTTTTTTTAATCGGAGAATGTCATTTTCTAACCTGACCAAAGTTACAACTTCATGCAAAATTTCAGAGAAATTCAATGGATGGTTGCGGAGAAAAATCCGGACGGACGGACATGCCTCAAAACATAAGTCCCCTGATTTTATAAATCGGGGGGCCAATAACGAGTCAAACGAGGAGGGAATAGATCAGATAATTCTGAAGAACACATGCCATAAAAGTATTTATAGAGATAAGTAACAACGCGTCTGTGTGTGTGTGTGTGTGAGAGAGAGAGAGAAAGAAAGAGAGAGAGAGAGGGAGAGAGAAAGAAAGAGAGAGAGAGAAAGAAAGAGAGAGAGAGAGATGGTTGCGGAGAAAACCCCGGACGGACAGACGAACGGACGGACATGCCTCAAAACATAAGTCCCCCGATTTTATAAATCAGGGGACCAATAATCTAACTAAGACGTATTTTATTATTGTTTATGACGCATTAAAATTGTTGTAAAAAAGGCAAATAAATTAAAATCAATATTAATTCTACAAACATTAGTTCGATATTGATAGAAAAAACGAAATATCGATCTACTTCAATCGTTCTAGGATATTGAGCACTTTTACTCTAATTAGTATTTCAGAGTTTTCAATCGATTCTGTTTAACGTGGATCGTTTAAGTGTTGGATAATGGCCCTGTGGGGCCGGACGCATGTTAAAGTGGACGTATGTGTGGCGGATCGTTTGGTTTGGCTTGCGCGATTTAGTGCGGGTTAACCCATACAACCGAGTGCAAGATAAAGCTGTTCTCACAGTCGGGTCTCACAAACGTTGACAGGGCCACCCCGTTGACGAGACCTCAGGTCTAGGGTCAAGGTGCACCTGCGCATGGGGCTCTGTGACGTCACGGGCTTTTATGTGGGAAACTGTGTTTTGCCAGTCTGGTTTATGGAAGCAAGCTGAACAGACGTATTTCTCTATGTAGTCTTCATAAGATATGGGGAATTAAATTACCTAAGAAAATACAGGTATAAGATTCCTTCTTCCCCCCTCCTCGAATGGCTAAGGACTTAAGCTAGGAATTAACTATGATAAAGTAGTAATTTGGTCTCTTCCTTAACGTTGGTGAAACATCTCCAAGATCGACGGTAGACTGACGCCTGAATAAAACAAAATCAAAGTTTAAAAGATTGTTTGTCTCGTGAATCGTGTTTGGAAGGTTTTGTTGTAGACACAGCAGACAACATCGAGACGACACCCCTGCACGCGACGAGGAAGAGAAGGTACGAGAAATTAAAGACTGTGCAACATAAGTAACCTCACATTATGGACTCTTCCAATTCCATTATGGACTCTTCCAATTCCATTATGGACTCTTCCAATTCATTATGGACTCTTCCAATTCATTATGGACTCTTCCAATTCCATTATGGACTCTTCCAATTCCATTATGGACTCTTCCAATTCATTATGGACTCTTCCAATTCCATTATGGACTCTTCCAATTCCATTATGGACTCTTCCAATTCCATTATGGACTCTTCCAATTCATTATGGACTCTTCCAATTCATTATGGACTCTTCAAATTCCATTATGGACTCTTCCAATTCCAGTATGGACTCTTCCAATTCCATTATGGACTCTTCCAATTCCATCAAAAAGTCATGAAGATTATTTCACACGAATGCATTAAAGGTTATTCACCTTTCAAAGAAAGAACTAAAAGAAATTACTGGGACAAAAAAAAGAAAACAAATGGTTCCAAGATGGAGACGTGATTTAAGTTTATTTGCCACGTGACTCCCCGCCCCCCTCCATTACTTCCGCCTCCATCCCCTGACACTTATTTCTCCGGTCCTGTCATTAAAATCTGACGGTACTGATAATCAGATTGCATCATCCCAAAGACTGTGTCATTGATATGACAGAGAGAGAGAAAGAGAAAGAAAGAGAGAGAAGGAAAGAGTATAAAAGAGAAAGATATATATATATATACAGGGTGGGCAAAAATAAGGGTCCTATTTTTAAAAATTCATAACTTTTTTATTTATTGATTTTTTTTTTTTTTTTTTTTTTAGAATAAGTAAAGGACCCCTTCCGAAGCAAGCATGAGCCGTACTAGCCCTAAGGAACGTACCCTCATTTAGAAAACATTATTTTTGCTTAAAAAACTCAAAACAGTGTAAAAAACAATACTTTAGTTTTTGTAAGTTTTAAGAAGTGTTTTTCGGCTAAAATTTGTTTTGTTTATTTCAAAAAATCTCGGAAGGGTCAGTCTACACACACATAAAGTTTGGTGAGTTTAACTTTTATTTTGGGGAAGTTATTCAAATTCAAGTTATTCAAATTTAAAGATAGGACCCTTATTTTGGCCCACCCTATATATATATATATATATATATATATATATATATATATATATATATATATATATATATTGAAATTTGTGTAATTAGGCAGCATTCCTTCTCTTGTGCATGTTTAGTTAAACAGTAGCGATAACTACTGTTTATTGAATTTTTAATCGTTTTTTCGATTCGTCGCAAGACTGATTTGGTATTGTCGTCCATGTTGTATAAAAATCGCCATATTTTCGCGAACGTTTTCGACCGACGTCGGTCATCTTCAGGCGGATGGATGAGTATGAAAAATATTGGTGAATTTATTAAGAAGACGTTTATAAAAAACATTTCAATACCACTTCAACAACACTTCAACATACCTTCGCCCCCCCCAAATGGAAGCCTTGTTTATTCAAGTAAATCAACCTAGTATCAACCGTGCTCAACAACACTTCAACATACCTTCGCCCCCCCCCCCAAATGGAAGCCTTGTTTATTCAAGTAAATCAACCTAGTATCAACCGTGCTCAACAACACTTCAACATACCTTCGCCCCCCCCCCAATGGAAGCCTTGTTTATTCAAGTAAATCAACCTAGTATCAACCATGCTCAACAACACTTCAACATACCTTCGCCCCCCCCCCCCAAATGGAAGCCTTGTTTATTCAAGTAAATCAACCTAGTATCAACCATGCTCAACAACACTTCAACATACCTTCGCCCCCCCCCCCCAATGGAAGCCTTGTTTATTCAAGTAAATCAACCTAGTATCAACCGTGCTCAACAACACTTCAACATACCTTCGCCCCCCCCCCAATGGAAGCCTTGTTTATTCAAGTAAATCAACCTAGTATCAACCATGCTCAACAACACTTCAACATACCTTCGCCCCCCCCCCCAAATGGAAGCCTTGTTTATTCAAGTAAATCAACCTAGTATCAACCATGCTCAACAACACTTCAACATACCTTCGCCCCCCCCCCCCCCAAATGGAAGCCTTGTTTATTCAAGTAAATCAACCTAGTATCAACCATGCTCAACAACACTTCAACATACCTTCGCCCCCCCCCCAATGGAAGCCTTGTTTATTCAAGTAAATCAACCTAGTATCAACCATGCTCAACAACACTTCAACATACCTTCGCCCCCCCCCCCAATGGAAGCCTTGTTTATTCAAGTAAATCAACCTAGTATCAACCATGCTCAACAACACTTCAACATACCTTCGCCCCCCCCCCAATGGAAGCCTTGTTTATTCAAGTAAATCAACCTAGTATCAACCATGCTCAACACCACTTCAACATACCTTCGCCCCCCCCCCAATGGAAGCCTTGTTTATTCAAGTAAATCAACCTAGTATCAACCGTGCTCAACAACACTTCAACATACCTTCGCCCCCCCCCCCCAATGGAAGCCTTGTTTATTCAAGTAAATCAACCTAGTATCAACCGTGCTCAACAACACTTCAACATACCTTCGCCCCCCCCCCAATGGAAGCCTTGTTTATTCAAGTAAATCAACCTAGTATCAACCATGCTCAACAACACTTCAACATACCTTCGCCCCCCCCCCAAATGGAAGCCTTGTTTATTCAAGTAAATCAACCTAGTATCAACCATGCTCAACAACACTTCAACATACCTTCGCCCCCCCCCCCAAATGGAAGCCTTGTTTATTCAAGTAAATCAACCTAGTATCAACCATGCTCAACACCACTTCAACATACCTTCGCCCCCCCCCCAATGGAAGCCTTGTTTATTCAAGTAAATCAACCTAGTATCAACCGTGCTCAACAACACTTCAACATACCTTCGCCCCCCCCCCCAAATGGAAGCCTTGTTTATTCAAGTAAATCAACCTAGTATCAACCATGCTCAACACCACTTCAACATACCTTCGCCCCCCCCCCAATGGAAGCCTTGTTTATTCAAGTAAATCAACCTAGTATCAACCATGCTCAACACCACTTCAACATACCTTCGCCCCCCCCCCCAAATGGAAGCCTTGTTTATTCAAGTAAATCAACCTAGTATCAACCGTGCTCAACAACACTTCAACATACCTTCGCCCCCCCCCAAATGGAAGCCTTGTTTATTCAAGTAAATCAACCTAGTATCAACCATGCTCAACAACACTTCAACATACCTTCGCCCCCCCCCCCAAATGGAAGCCTTGTTTATTCAAGTAAATCAACCTAGTATCAACCATGCTCAACACCACTTCAACATACCTTCGCCCCCCCCCCAATGGAAGCCTTGTTTATTCAAGTAAATCAACCTAGTATCAACCGTGCTCAACAACACTTCAACATACCTTCGCCCCCCCCCCAAATGGAAGCCTTGTTTATTCAAGTAAATCAACCTAGTATCAACCATGCTCAACACCACTTCAACATACCTTCGCCCCCCCCCCCCAATGGAAGCCTTGTTTATTCAAGTAAATCAACCTAGTATCAACCGTGCTCAACAACACTTCAACATACCTTCGCCCCCCCCCAATGGAAGCCTTGTTTATTCAAGTAAATCAACCTAGTATCAACCATGCTCAACAACACTTCAACATACCTTCGCCCCCCCCCCCAATGGAAGCCTTGTTTATTCAAGTAAATCAACCTAGTATCAACCGTGCTCAACAACACTTCAACATACCTTCGCCCCCCCCCCCCAATGGAAGCCTTGTTTATTCAAGTAAATCAACCTAGTATCAACCATGCTCAACAACACTTCAACATACCTTCGCCCCCCCCCCAAATGGAAGCCTTGTTTATTCAAGTAAATCAACCTAGTATCAACCATGCTCAACACCACTTCAACATACCTTCGCCCCCCCCCCCAATGGAAGCCTTGTTTATTCAAGTAAATCAACCTAGTATCAACCGTGCTCAACAACACTTCAACATACCTTCGCCCCCCCCCCAATGGAAGCCTTGTTTATTCAAGTAAATCAACCTAGTATCAACCGTGCTCAACAACACTTCAACATACCTTCGCCCCCCCCCCCAAATGGAAGCCTTGTTTATTCAAGTAAATCAACCTAGTATCAACCATGCTCAACAACACTTCAACATACCTTCGCCCCCCCCCCCAAATGGAAGCCTTGTTTATTCAAGTAAATCAACCTAGTATCAACCATGCTCAACACCACTTCAACATACCTTCGCCCCCCCCCCAATGGAAGCCTTGTTTATTCAAGTAAATCAACCTAGTATCAACCGTGCTCAACAACACTTCAACATACCTTCGCCCCCCCCCCCCAATGGAAGCCTTGTTTATTCAAGTAAATCAACCTAGTATCAACCGTGCTCAACAACACTTCAACATACCTTCGCCCCCCCCCCCCAATGGAAGCCTTGTTTATTCAAGTAAATCAACCTAGTATCAACCATGCTCAACAACACTTCAACATACCTTCGCCCCCCCCCAAATGGAAGCCTTGTTTATTCAAGTAAATCAACCTAGTATCAACCATGCTCAACACCACTTCAACATACCTTCGCCCCCCCCCCAATGGAAGCCTTGTTTATTCAAGTAAATCAACCTAGTATCAACCGTGCTCAACAACACTTCAACATACCTTCGCCCCCCCCCAATGGAAGCCTTGTTTATTCAAGTAAATCAACCTAGTATCAACCGTGCTCAACAACACTTCAACATACCTTCGCCCCCCCCCCCAATGGAAGCCTTGTTCATTCAAGTAAATCAACCTAGTATCAACCATGCTCAACAACACTTCAACATACCTTCGCCCCCCCCCCCAAATGGAAGCCTTGTTTATTCAAGTAAATCAACCTAGTATCAACCATGCTCAACACCACTTCAACATACCTTCGCCCCCCCCCCCTAATGGAAGCCTTGTTTATTCAAGTAAATCAACCTAGTATCAACCGTGCTCAACAACACTTCAACATACCTTCGCCCCCCCCCCCCAATGGAAGCCTTGTTTATTCAAGTAAATCAACCTAGTATCAACCATGCTCAACACCACTTCAACATACCTTCGCCCCCCCCCCAAATGGAAGCCTTGTTTATTCAAGTAAATCAACCTAGTATCAACCATGCTCAACAACACTTCAACATACCTTCGCCCCCCCCCCAAATGGAAGCCTTGTTTATTCAAGTAAATCAACCTAGTATCAACCATGCTCAACAACACTTCAACATACCTTCGCCCCCCCCCCAAATTGAAGCCTTGTTTATTCAAGTAAATCAACCTAGTATCAACCATGCTCAACACCACTTCAACATACCTTCGCCCCCCCCCCCCCAAATGGAAGCCTTGTTTATCAACCATGCTCGTTATACCATCCTACCAGGCTTTACCTCATCCTTTGGGGGGTAATGTAGTATATTTTCATTCGTCATGATACATTCCTCCCAGGCATGTCCTCCTCTTTTGGGGTGAGTATAGTATATGATCGTTCCAGAATGTACCACATTTTAGATGTTGAGGATTTATGAAGATTTGTTTCAGGTGTTTCGGAAATTTTGAGACGAGTATTGATAATTTGTATTATTTGGAATATTCGGACTACTATTCTCATTTCACAACGTTTCGGCCGACATAAACCTCGGCCTTCTTCAGGTGCATCTTTTCGAACTTTGGAATAAACAGCAAGGAAGGATGTTCAATCATCTAGTATGAAGAAATCAGTTTTAGATTTGCAAAAACTAAACCGACACAGCCTGTCCGTTGTTTTTTAATACAGTTTTTTCGAAAGTTTAAGATTTCAGAAATAAATATATATACAGTGTAACCCGGATATAAGAGAGCTGTCGGGACCGGAGAATAAGTCTCTTATATCCGGGTTCCTCTTATATCCGGGTATTGTCTATTTTGTTTATGTAAGTATGGAAACACCACATATAACGCTTTGTACACACAGAACACTAGTTTATTTAACAGTTATAGACATAACAAATACTTTTCAATCAGTTTTCACAAATAATTCAGTCAAAAATTACTTTTTCTTAAAAATGGCAGTCATTTTTTTATTGTACACAAATCTTTGTTAAACCCGGATATAAGAGAGCTGTCCGAACCGGAGAATAAATCTCTTATATCCGGGTTCGCCTTCGAACAACAACAACAAAAGAAACCTTTTTTACGAATATTTTACAGATATGGCTATAGTGAAGGTCATAGAAAGACTCACCAATGAGGTGAGAAAATTTAGCAACGTCTTTTGACTGATTTACGACATCACACTGTCACTCAAAACGAACTCTCTTATATTGGGGAGGACAGGACCGGAGAAGAAGTATCTTATAGCCGGATTTCTCTTATATCCGGGTCTCTTATATCGGGGTCTAATTTATAGACATTAACACGGGCTGTAATTTGGGACCAGAGACAATGTCTCTTATATTCGGGTTTCTCTTATATCCGGTGCTCTTATATCCGGGTTACACTGTACATGTTTGGTTGGAAACATGCTGTCTAAACACGTGATTCAATAAACAACGCTTCTCTGGTGTTTTTTTGAATAGGTGTGTCTGTGTTTTTTGAATACATGTGTGTCTGTGTTTTTTTAATACATGTGTGTCTGTGTTTTTTGAATACATGTGTGTATGTGTTTTTTGAATACATGTGTTTTCGAATTCAAAATGTCGTTACACTTTTCGTCCCCAATCAAGCGATGACTATTAAATTCTGGATGCAAATAAAAAAAAAAACACTTTCTGGGGGTAAAAAGCTGCAGAAATTGACTTTGAGGCAATTAGGCTTGTTGAAAACCGAAATGAGTTCCTAAGAGTTATAAAATGAGTGAATTCGAAATATCTGATTGCAAATTAAAGTAATTGGAATCGAAATCCTTGAGAATTTTGCAGTGTTTCCCTTTGCATTCAAAGTGCATCTGATGCTTGCATGCAACGTCCTCCATCATTAGACTATGGTGCACGAATTGCATTTTAAATTTGATTTGAGCAATTGCAAACTATGTCAACTGCTTCAAAGGACTTTAAGGAGAAACGGAAACAATATCTTAAGTTATTGAACGCGGATTTTCTAGGCTTGTCTTTTCTTGCTTCAATTTTGATTATACATAAACATATCAGCATTTACCCTCTCACCACTTCACCCCCCCCCCCTGTGGTAAGGTGATGCATAAAGTCAGTTTAACGTGGGGTGAGGGAATCCAGCTCTCCGGGGGAGCACTCTGAAAGAATTCAGATATAACTGTGAACGAACCCGTCGATATTGCGCAATAAGGGGTGCCTCAGGCGACCGGCAATAAAGCACTTCGCTCCCGAATGAGGAGGTAATGCCTGGGAGAATACACCCCACTTATCAGTTCTTTATCTAAAATATAGGAAACATCTTCAATAAAGTATAAAGAGCACTGAGGTAAATAAAAACCTCTTATGTTTACAAAAATGTTTATCTCGAATATAATGATACGTATTGTGTCTGTTTTAATATTAATATGTATTAATAGTCATTCCTTTGCATGTTACACTAAGGTATTTAAGCGAACGTAAGCATCAGTGTTTATTCAACACCTACCCACAATAGGGGTATGTGACACAAGGTCGGAAAGTGGGATTTGAAAAGCCAGCGCTCGAGAGGTGAGCACTCTGGCCATTTAAAAATTGCCTGGGCAGCCCCGTCGGCATTCCCCGGTAGGGGCGCCTAAGACAGTAAGCAATTAACTTACTCCACCCCAAAGAGGGGAGGAAAAGCCTGGGAGGGTGGACCTCCTAGAACTGCACAGGACAATCCCATTGACCGGCGTAAATCAAGCCCAGAAGGCCAAGACAATAACAGTCTATGGGGTGCAGTATCCATCGGAACAGATACTACACTTTGATCTTGGCCAATGCCAAGAAAGTGTGAAAGTATTGATTTACTCCTCTCCAGGAGTTAGGCACAAGGCCAGTTTTATCTACCTCCCACAAGGTAAGATGTGACACAAGGTCGGGAAAGTGGGATTAGAAAAACCAGCACCCGAGAAGTTGAGCACTCTGACCATTAAAAATTGCCTAGGCAGCCGCGTCGGCATTCCCCGGTAGGGGCGCCTCAAGCAGTAAGCAATTAACTTACTCCTCCCCAAAGAGGGGAGGCAAAGCCTGGGAAGGTGGACCTTCCAGAACTGCACAGGACAGACCCATAGACCGGCGTAAATCAAGCCCCGAAGGCCAAGACAACACCAGTATGGGGTGCAGTATCTATTGGAACAGATACTACACTTTGATCTTAGCCAAAAGGTCAAGAAAGTGTGAAAGTGTCAGCCCGAAAGTCCAAGCCCTACTCAACAAAAAAGGGGTAGTGTCAGAACTATGGCGTCGCGAACTTTGGTTCCTGGGAGAGCCACTTAAAGCGTATTGGTCTGACACCTAACGGTATAAGGACCGATCCCGGTTAAAAAGGCTCCGGTTATATCCAAATGCGTTGGCATCGAAATCCAGCGGCTTCTGGTCACCTTCGGCAAATGCGTGTGTGGACAATTTACGGCAAGCAAGGGCGGTCAGTCATCTAGCATAATGCAGAGTAAAAATAACAATGTTGAGTGGGGGGGGGTGTTGATGATCTTCCTCGATAACTTGGAGCAACCACTGACCCCTGTTGACCTCGCTGCTGTTGGTAACCTGGTATATTTCAGGAACATGACGGATGTGGCCCGCGGGCCGGAGGTTGGCCGCCCCTGCTCTACATTAAGGAGAAAGAACCTCAATCAAAAGCAGACGATATCGACATCTCAATTTTCGACATTCAAACTCTTTCAAAAATAGCAGCAGCAATAGCAGCAGCTTCCCCTAAGTCCAAACCTTCATCACGGCGATGACGTCCTGGTACTGTCAGAGATACTCCACCAACAGGGGTCTGGTGTACATCTAGGAGAAGTCATCAAGGACTTCCTAAATAAAGAAGTCTAGTTTTCATAAATAAATACCTGTAAGATATAACGTACAGATGCATACACATGTACATTTTAGTATCATTTTTTCAGTCGTCGCTTAAAATCAGATTGAGTTTCGCTATCAAAATTCAAATCATGAAATCTACGTTACAAAAATGTAGCGATAATAAAATTCTATTTTAATGGTCATAAAAAAAAATATTGGGAATTATGAAAGAAAAGTCTTGGGAAATATTCAGCAAAGAAAATTGGAAGGCATAATTTTTTTTTTTTTCAAAGTCTAAGAATAAAATGAGGTTAAGAGAAAAACATCGGCGGCCATTTTGAAATATAACAGATAAAAAAAAATCTCAGCTCAGAAAAGAAAGTGTAAAAAAAATCGTTGCATTTGTTTTGTTTTATTTCAGTTGATTCTGAATATTTTGCTATTTTCTTAAAACATTAATGCTTTATGCATTTTTTTTATTATTATTATTTTATTATTATATTTTTTATTATTATAGATATTCAGTATCGACATCTTCGTCAGGATTAAAGTTATGCACAATTTTGGTCTCCCACCGGTTTCTATAAACGACTCACATGAACTATCAATAAAATTGATTATGTCTGTCTGTTGAGTGAAGGTGCATTGCAACTTTGGAGCGATGCATTTAGTAGCTAACAACGGTCGGTTTTAATGTCATGCAGTTTTTGTAATGAGTGTATCTTTATGTAGACTAGCGGTTGGTGTTATCAGAATTGTTTTTATTTTACCAAACGATGTCTGTATTAATAAAATTGTGTAACCATTTCTCGAATGTTTCTGTATGTGCATTTCTCGCAACTACGTGACTTACGCATAATAAAAAACGGTACTACTCCAGGGTGTGCGCCTTATTTCCGTGACTGCTCGGCAGCAGCGATCCGACAGCTCACGGAAGTGTCCGAGACCTGCCGAGTCGAAAACGAGGCTGTCGAGACGAAAACGAGGCTGTATAAACAAAACCGCAAAATGCGTGAAAAAAAAAATGAACGGTTGGCAGACGACAATATAAGACGATGAATACGGAAAGAAAGAAATGCATATATTTTTATTAAAAAAAAAATGGAAGGTTGGCAGACGACAATATAAGACGATGAATACGGAAAGAAAGAAATGCATATATTTTTATTAAAAAAAAAATGGAAGGTTGGCAGACGACAATAAAAGACGGTGAATACGGAAAGAAAGAAATGCATATATTTTTATTAAAAATGAAAGAAATGAACTAACCCATAGCTGAAATAAATAAACTTTGTTTTATTTTTTTTTATTTTTTAACCATTTTTTTTAAACTTTTTTTTTCAAATTAAGCAAGTCTTTTGTTTTTTATAGATTTTTTATGTAACTTACACATAATAAAAAACAAAACGACAAACTATTCTCCCCGGAGAGCTTCGCCATATGATTGTGAACCAGGGGGGGGTCGTTTGTTCCGTTCTGTAAACACACGTATGGATTAGCAGGTCATACTGAAGTACCTGCTAAATACATGTTCAGGTGTGTATAATTTTGGTACTTCTGCAGTTTATAGACCGTGCTTTTTTTTAGATAGGATTTTCAAGTTAAATAAAATTGTTACGGTATTTTTTGTTTATTAAATTGTTAGGTGAAAGTACAGAATAGTTAACAAAGCCCACCTGCCCATATTAAGAATGGATTTCTAAATAAACAATAAATAATTTCGACGCCGAGTTCATGATTTGAACTCGCAACCTTAACGATTTGTCCGACACTCTAACAACTGAGCAAACTGCATAAGTACTTTTTTTAGAGTTTTCGTCGTCCTCCAATATACAGTGCCTGTTATTCCTAAATGGTCACCTATCCTGTACTGGCGAGGCTTAACGTTGCTTAACTTCGATAATCTAATGAGAACTGGTGTGTCAATACGCTTATGTCGTATCCGAATTTGTATTTAGTACTAGCTGGTTTCTCCTGCTCGCCATCACTTCGCAAAGTTCGCTACTTGAAATTGGCGAAACGAAAATTTTAAATAATAAACAGTTCATTCATTACTTTGTTGTAAACACGATACAAAAACTTACCATTTATTCATATTGATAAACATTTTGGTAATTTTGATACAAGTAGTGTGACTAATAATAATATTTGTAATAAAGGGATATTTGTGTGTTTATATAAAAAGTGAAAGAAAGTTTTTCTTTTTAATTATGATCAGTTATTATCAGGATTAAGCCTCCGCTTTTTCCTCATAAAAAGTAAATTTGCATACGTGATTATTCTTTCTTTTATTTTTTGTTATTATATATTATTGTTTGCATTAAGTCTTCCTTTTTACAAGTCTCCCCTCATAAAACTTAAATTTGCATTCGTGATCATTCAAGCGAGCCGGACACACGTACGTTAACTTTTATTATATAGACTAGCGAAAATAGACTCCCTAAGCTAGGCTGCTGCGTTCTTGGGTGGTGAGACATTGATTTTCTTTGTTTCGGACCAAAAATATTTTTAGTAAAAAAAATTAAAAAAATTAAAAAAATTTTGTTTAAATATTTTTTGTTTAGAAAGACAAAAAAAATTGGGGGGGGCTAAATCCTTACAAAAATCGAGCGCGAACTCCACACTATATCGAACAACCAGTTTTGATACGTAGCCTCGTTTTAAGATCATTCATTGCTAAGTAAAAAAAGTGAAAAAAACAATTGTTCTTTTAACTTGTCACGTTTGCTCAGTTTGTTAGTATGTCGGACAAATTCGTCCAAATTACCTTGTGGCGCTATCGTTGCGAGTTCAAATTACGACCTCGGCGTCGAAATTATTCATTGTTTATTTAGTCGTTAAGATGTGGCCTAATGTATTTCTTATGTTTCTGACTTAGAAATTAAGTAAATAGTATTTAACCCTAACCGCCCCCCAAATCTTACGTTTACAAAAATTCTCCAGGACGGACAGACAGAATGACAGACAGACAGAGAATCTCTTCGTTATATTATAAGTGGAAGATTAATCAATTATTTACTAAAATCAAAAATTCTCCAGGACGGACAGACAGAATGACAGACAGACAGAGAATCTCTTCGTTATATTATAAGTGGAAGATTAATCAATTATTTACTGAAATCAAAAATTCTCCAGGACGGACAGACAGAATGACAGACAGACAGAGAATCTCTTCGTTATATTATAAGTGGAAGATTAATCAATTATTTACTGAAATCAAAAATTCTCCAGGACGGACAGACATAATGACAGACAGACAGAGAATATCTTCGTTATATTATAAGTGGACGATTAATCAATTATTTACTGAAATCAAAAATTCTCCAGGACGGACAGACAGAATGACAGACAGACAGAGAATCTCTTCGTTATATTATAAGTGGAAGATTAATCAATTATTTACTGAAATCAAAAATAGCGTAAAATTACTAAAATGTTTTTTTAAATCCTATTAAAAATATAATTTAAAATTGTGAAATGAAGTGAGCTTAAAAGTTCACTATTACATAGCAAAATAAGAACACGAATGCCTTATCGGTATTTTTTTAATTCACCCCTTCTCGCACAGAATAAAAAGTGTGTGCCTTGT
>OY744555.1:31854191-31869191 GCA_963556195.1 Sepiola atlantica | reverse complement strand
TAAAATTTTATTAATAAAATCGATAATAAAATAATAATAATAATAATAATAATAATAATAATAATAATAATAATAATAATAATAATAATAATAATAATAATAATAATAATAATAATAATAATAATAATAATAATAATAATAATAATAAAATAATAAAATTATATTTTACATATTTTATTAAATTTTTTAAATTTTAAAATAAGCTTAAGTAAAATAAGCGTGAGTAAAAAAAATAAGCGTAAAAATAAATAAGTGTTTAATAATTAATAAATAAGTGCTCCTCGTTATAGAGTTTTTCAAACGTAAAAATGCGATTGAAAAATAAAAATACGAAACAAAAATAAAAAATAATTGGACTCCCGGATAACGCTGGGTATGTACAGCTAATAATTGATAAATATTAAATATTGTTTTCGCTGATTTTCAAAATAGATTCATTTACGTAGCATTTTCTTTTAAATCGTCATGAGAAATTTGTAGATAGAGTTCGACGATAATACAAATGGAAAGAAAAAAGTACATATTATTGGTTGTCTTGTTTTACGGCATATCAACCCTTTTCAGGTTATTTAATGCCGAATGCAGTCATTTTGGTGAAAGTTTTTATGCTTCAAGTTCTTTATATGTTCAAATATTTATTGATGGTGTTTGGTTTGGTTGTTAAAGTATATTTGTTTTCTTCTCTTTTTTGTTTCTTTCCCCTTTTAATATCTGTTTCTATTTAACCCATAGTTGGGACCCTAACAGGTACTACCACTCCGGGTCAGGGTGGACCTGGGAGCAATGGTAATTAAGAGGAGGCTCCACATTCCCCAAAGTCCGTAAGCCGGATCTCACCATCGGATGTAGTTTAAGGTCATATCCAGGACCGGGAGTAGGGTAGGAAAAATAAAATAAAAAAGGGGAGGGAGAAAGGGAGAGGGGCTGTTGTTTTTGGTTTTGGTTTTGTAGAACATAATTAAGTTTTACAAACAAAAAAAAAAAAACACGTCAATGTAGGTGAATTTCGTCTCAGGGAGCCACAGGGCAGCCTGATCTGGTATCACCAGGTACATATTATTACTATATAGTATGTGGTACTGTGGTGAATAATAACGAGAGTTGTCAGTCTCTTATTGTGCAATCATCATTTAAGTGAAATATAAAATTATTACAACAACCTGCTCTATCTAGAGTATTGAGCACTTTCATATTCAGTATATATCTCTTACTGAGTGTAATATTATATTATTACAACCACAAGCTTTATGTAGAGTACTTGGCACTTTTACAATCAGTATATATCTCTTACTGAGTGTAATATAATATTATTACAACCATAAGCTCTTTCAAGAGTATTGAGTACTTTTATATTTAGTATATATATATCTTACTAAATGTCATATTATATTATCACAACCATCAGCTCTATCTGGAGTATTGAGCAGTTTCATATTTAGTATACATCTCTTACTAAGTGTTATTTTTCATTATTACAACCACCAGCTCTATCTACAGTATTGAGCACTTTTATATTCACAATAACTAGTCTTTTTCTGCTCTGTCGTTATTGTCAATGTAGGTGCTCGGGCGAACTCTGTAAAACATTCACAGCAAAAAGTCGTCGAGTTACAACCACTGCAACATTTCTTGCCCTGTGTAGCTAAAACTTAACGAAACTTCCATGAACAAAGTTTCTTTCCAATAACTTCTCATCTATGGAACACAATCCCACGGGGCTGCTTCTCAGCTACTTACAACATGGTCGCCTTCAACCTAACGTAATCTAACCCTAACACTAACCCTAACCCAAAAACTTAACGAAACTTCCATGAACAAAGTTTCTTTCCAATAACTTCCCATCTATGGATCACAATGCCACGGGGCTGGTTCTCAGCTAATTACGACATAGTCGCCTTCAACCTAACGTAACCTAACCCTAACATTAACCCTAACCCTAAAACTTAACGAAACTTCCATGAACAAAGTTTCTTTCCAATAACTTCCCATCTATGGAACACAATGCCACGGGGCTGCTTCTCAGCTACTTACAACATGGTCGCCTTCAACCTAACGTAACCTAACCCTAACACTAACCCTAACCCTAAAACTTAACGAAACTTCCATGAACAAAGTTTCTTTCCAATAACTTCCCATCTATGGAACACAATGCCACGGGGCTGCTTCTCAGCTACTTACAACATGGTCGCCTTCAACCTAACGTAACCTAACCCTAACACTAACCCTAACCCTAAAACTTAACGAAACTTCCATGAACAAAGTTTCTTTCCAATAACTTCCCATCTATGGAACACAATGCCACGGGGCTGCTTCTCAGCTACTTACAATTTGACATTATTAAAAATCTTATTGATTTCATGAAAATCGATAATAACTGCTTTCATCGATTTTTGTTTATATACTAATGAGTCACCATTTACTAAGGCCACAAGCTACTTCAGCACACCTCACACACTTCATCCACTCATGCATAGAGATTTATACTGTAGTGATGTGATAATGAAATGGTTTGGTTGATATGTAGTCATACCCTTAATGACAATAAAAGTGTAAACATTTGGGAATTTCCTTGCTTTTGTACATTTAGTGTATATGAATTTTCATCTTAACCCTAAGGGCATGTGAATTCAGTATACTGGAATTTTTCATGGAATGACACTACTTTTGTAAAGGCTATGCCTCAATACAATGCCTTCTCATGGGTTTTTTGGGGAATTTTCTGGAAAACTAAGGTATATGCTAAACTGAAATTAAAATGCCATCAACTAGACCCTAGAACCTCTATCTCTGCGAAAAATCAGCTGAATCCATCAAATAGTTTATGAGATACAGGGTGGCACATACGTACGTACGTACACACAGATAACATGATTTCATGATTGAACTTTCTGGATCTCTGGGTTGCCTTGACTAATGATGCTGAAATTCTACACACTTATAGAACCTATCAAATAAAAATTTTGTGCAAAGTGTTAACTAATTTGGTTTATTGGTTTTTGAGTTATGATTGATCAAAGAAATGAGATTTCCAGCATAGGCCATTTGTGAAGTCTATTAAGGGATAGAGCGCACTTGCGCCTCCCTTGATTTAGTCGTGGTAGTGTAACGGAAATTCCTGAATCGCTCTATCCTCTATCACACCTGGTAGCTTTTCACAGGTGCATTGTGGGGTTTCTGCTAGTTGTTTCATGTAGGTCCTGTGCGGTCAACCCATTTAACCAGATCTCTGTTTTGCCATTCGCAAAAGAACATCGGTGACGATTTCATCCTTAGCCCTCCACCACCAGTGTCCAGCAAATCTGATTCTTCTCTTTCTGATCAGGGATTAGATCTGAAGAAGTGGTTCGTAGAGTTGTTTTCTCGTGGGGTGCTATCTCCAGGAGATGTTAAGAGCAGCTCTTAGCATTCTGATGTACACAAAATCAATTATCTTTTCAAATCTTTTGGTGAAAGTGTAGGTGCTACTTCCACATACAAGAACTGACGCAACAATGGCCCCAAAGAAGTCACAGTTCATCTATTCATGAGGATTATATTTTCAGATCATTTTCATTTTGTCCAGTCCACTGTAGACGTAAGGGGCTACTGAGAAAAAAGAAAAGGGGAGAAGATTGGGGTGAGGTAAACCTAAATTGGGATCTGCGCAGCGAGATGTCTGTTTAAATTAAATTTAAATTTCTGCATGTCAGTAATGACGGGGAAACAGGGGGCATGAGGAGAGTTCCAGAGGCCAGCAGAACGAAGAAAAGAAGCTATTTGAGTAGAAGGCTCTCCGGCATCTGCGGACCTCCACAGTGAATGAATGAGATTTAGTTGATTGTCGAATTAGTCTAGTGAATTTACGTCGAAGGGGCACCAGAGTAGCCAATTCATCGGAGCATAATTCATTGAAGTATTTGTAAAACAAACACAAGGATGCGACGATGCGGCGATGGGGCAGGGACTATAGCGTGGTTGACAGTGAGGGACTTATTAGGTTGTCGACTCTTTTTTGGACTTTGTCAAGGAGGGAGAGACTAGTAGATGATGCACCAGCCCAGATGTGACAACAATACTCCATGCATGGGCGGATGGTGGCTTTGTAGAGATACAGGATAATGTCAAGTGTGAGGAGTTTACTAGCACGGTAAAGAGCGCCAACCTTCTTTGAGGCAACTTTACGCTGATCTCAGACTTTATGGGGGAAAATCGTCGGAACTGCTACAGACATATAAGGCATAGAAACAGCGAATCCATTGTTGAAATGAAATTCAAGATGGCGGCTCTTTGGAAACGGCCAAAGGTTAAGAACCTTAGAATAAGATCTCTAGACGGTCGGACTTTATCATGTCCAAGTTTTCGACCATGTATGGTGGTGGACAAAGAAATCGAGTGTTGGTCTCGTATCGCCGGATAATCAGAGAAGAAAATGACGATCAATGTTTAAAACTGTAAACAGATATCAATCATTATTTTAGGGTGTGTATGTACTTCTCTAATGCCTGTGTATATACGTATATCTAACAATTTAAGGTTCACAAGTGAAAATAACTATCGTATCTGAAATCAGCATCCCAAGATTAGTTTAGAGCATCTGTTTTTATGCTTGCTTGTGTTTTGTAAATCAGTGTAGTTATATGTGTGCAGCTTATTTTAAAATGCATTCATTTAACCCAACATTTAGTGAATTTAAGATGCAGTCTTTTTACCCAACATTTAGTGAATTTAAGATGCAGTCATTTAACTCAACATTTAGTGAATTTAAGATGCAGTCATTTAACCTAACATTTAGTGCATTTAAGATGCAGTCATTTAACCCAACATTTAGTGCATTTAAGATGCAGTCATTTAACCTAACATTTAGTGCATTTAAGATGCAGTCATTTAACCCAACATTTAGTGCATTTAAGATGCAGTCATTTAACCTAACATTTAGTGCATTTAAGATGCAGTCATTTTACCTAACATTTAGTGAATTTAAGATGCAGTCATTTAACCCAACATTTAGTGCATTTAAGATGCAGTCTTTTTACCCAACATTTAGTGCATTTAAGATGCAGTCATTTTACCCAACATTTAGTGCATTTAAGATGCAGTCATTTAACCCAACATTTAGTGCATTTAAGATGCAGTCATTTTACCCAACATTTAGTGCATTTAAGATGCACTCATTTAACCCAACATTTAGTGCATTTAAGATGCAGTCTTTTTACCCAACATTTAGTGCATTTAAGATGCAGTCTTTTTACCCAACATTTAGTGCATTTAAGATGCATCTTTTTTAGTGCATTTCCAATTACGCGATTGAAAGTTACTAAAAAATTAAAAATATTACACAGACATACTAATGGGATTTTGTAAGTGTTTATAAAACGGTAGATTCCATAAACCATGTATTTATTTATTTTAAAAAGATCCAGATCTTGGCGGACCGTTTCGTCGACACTTTGACAACCAACAACAGAGTTTTATGTCTTTGCTTACCTATGAGTGCAACTTGTCAGAAAAAGAGTTAAAAAAAAGTCCAACAACATCAGACAATGAGAAAAATATTGCACTCACATTATTAAAGCATTTCAAGGTTCAACTAGGAACATAAGATTGTGTTTAGTTTATGGACGTTATATTTCAAACTGAAACAGCTAGCAAAAAGTACGTATATTTTACCTAAACTTTGCGGCTTTAAATTAGAGTAAAACACTAATAGAATTAAAAGAATGAAAGTGTCACAGAAGTAAAATGAAAAATAAATTAATTTAAAATATTCAACTTAAATCTTGAACGTGTGACTATTTATATATATATATATATATATATATATATATATATATATATATATATATATATATATATATATATATATATATATATATACAGGGTGGGCAAAAATAAGGGTCCTATTTTTAAAAATTCATAACTTTTTTATTTATTGATTTTTTTTTTTTTAGAATAAGTAAAGGACCCCTTCCGAAGCAAGCATGAGCCGTATTAGCCCTAAGGAACGTACCCTCATTTAGAAAACATTATTTTTGCTTAAAAAACTCAAAACAGTGTAAAAAACAATACTTTAGTTTTTGTAAGTTTTAAGAAGTGTTTTTCGGCTAAAATTTGTTTTGTTTATTTCAAAAAATCTCGGAAGGGTCAGTCTACACACACATAAAGTTTGGTGAGTTTAACTTTTATTTTGTGGAAGTTATTCAAATTTAAGTTATTCAAATTTAAAGATAAGACCCTTATTTTGGCCCACCCTGTATATACTCAGACTTTCAAGATGTAAGCTCGATATTTTAAATTTTATATATATATATATGTCTGTATATTTATACATATATATAAATAAAAAATAAAAAATAAAAGATAAAAGATACCCACACACCCGCAAACCCACGCATGCGCAAAAACAATAACAAATTCCTCAAATGAAACATTTACTCAAATCGAAGGACATTTCTTCAAATGGATTTTCATATCTGATGAAAGCGGACCACCGCTTGAAACGCGTTATATAAAATTATAAAATGGTAAAACAACAAAATAGTAAATAAATGTTGAAAAAAACATTCTACAAATGTTGGTAGCCTTACTCCTTTACATATATATATATATATAAATTGTACAAATGAAAGCGACGCCAGACTTATCTATACAATGTGGTAATGATTTGTACTTAGAATCTCTTTGAAAAACCAGTTGTTTTTGTTTATACCCCCTACCGTGTCGATTTCTATCATTTTCACAAGAATCAGCCAATAGTTCCACTTGTTTCTCAAACAGACAAGAAATATGAAAAAAAGGAAGTTCTTCTTCAAAACTAGAAAATATTAAAGAAGTCTGATAATGGAACTTCTTGAAATCAACTATTTTTCTCGTCTGCGTTCATTAGAAATTTTTTGCCAATTCCTTTCTCCTTCCTCTTTTACTTGTTGGTTAAAAACACATGATTTTTCATGAGTTTCTTATTCCCCGCCATTATCACGCCATTTTATTTTCAGTTGCGTGTAAGTTTTTTTATATTATTTCGTTTTTGTTTACTTAACATTTTTTATATGATTTGTCTTTCTTTTTCCCCGACATTTTTATGTATTTCTATGTTTTTTTTTCTTTCCCGCCATTACACGATATGAATTTTTGTTTAATTTCCTGTTATTAGTTTTCGTGATGATTCTCTTTCTTTCCCCCTTTCTCTCTCTATCTCCCCCTCTCTCCCTCTCTCTCTCCCCTCTCGCTCTCCCTCTCTCTCTTTCTCTCCCTCTCTCTCTTTCTCTCTCTCTCCCGCTCTCCGCTCTCCTTCCCTCTCTCTCTCCCTTACTCTCTCCGTCTGTCTCTCCCTCTTTCTCCCTCCCTCTCTCTCTCCTTCTCTCTCCTTCTCTCCCTCTATCTCTCTCCTTCTCTCTCTCCCTCTCTCTCTCTCCATCTCTCTCCCTCTCCCCCTCCCCCTCTCTTTCTCTCTCTCCCTCTCTCTCTCCATCTCTCTCTCCCTCTCTCCCTCCTCCTCTCTCTCTCCTTTTCCCCTCTCTCCTTCTCCCTCTCCCTCCCTCTCTCTTTCTCCCTCTCTCTCCCTTTCTCTCTCAGTCTCTCTCTCTCTTTGACTCCCTCTCTCTCTTTCTCTTTCCACCCACCTCTCTCTCTCTCCCTCTCTCTCTCTCTCTGACTCCCTCTCTCTCTCCCTCTCTCTCCCTCTCTCTCTCCCTCCCTCTATCTCACTCTCTCTCCACCTCTCGCTCTCCCTCTCTCTCCCTCTCTCTCTTTCTTCTCTCCCTCTCTCTCCCGCTCTCCTCCCTCCCTCTTTCTCCCTCACTCTCTCTCTTCTTCACTCTCTCTCTCCCTCTATCTCTCTCATTCTCTCTTTCCCTCTCTCTCTCTCTTCCTCTCTCCCTCTCTCTCCCGCTCTCCCTCCCTCTTTCTCCCTCACTCTCTCTCTCCTTCACTCTCTCTCCCTCTATCTCTCTCATTCTCTCTTTCCCTCTCTCTCTCCCTCTCTCTCTCTCTCTCCATCTCTCTCCATCTCTCTCCCCCTCTTTTTCTCTCTCTCCCTCTCTCTCACCCTCTCCCTCTCTATCCCTCCCTCTCTCTCTCCATCTCTCTCCCTCTCTCCCTCCCTCTCTCTCTCCCTCTCTCTCTCCCTCTCTCTCCTTCTCACTTCTCCTCCCTCTCTCTCTTGCTCTCCGTCTCTCTTTCTCTCTCTCTCTTTCTCCCTCTCTCTCCCTTTCTCTCTCTTTCTCTTTCCACCCCCTCTCTCTCCCTCTCTCTCTTTCTCTTTCCACCCCCTCTCTCTCTCCCTCTCTCTCTCTCTGACCCCCTCTCTCTCTCTCCGTCTCTCTCCCTCTCTCTCTTTCTCACTCTCTCTCTCTCTCTCTCTCTCTCAATAGTTAATTATTTTATTTTTCTTACGCACGCATCCATACATTGTACACTCTTTCTTCAACTCTCGTCCATCTATATTTATATACCGTAAAATCTATTTACATGGTTATATATTTCCATGAACACGATTCACTCATAAAATGATTAACCGATCATTATGGATTTTAGAACACAGCTGCTATGCGTTAGGGATCAAAATGTGGGCAATATCTAGTTTTATTAAGTTTTATGCAGAGAGGGAAAAGGGATGGAAGCCCTTTGTAAAAATTCAGAGACTTCCGATTTTTGTGAGATTTGAACAAATTAATAAATATTCCACAAATTTAAAGTTTATTTGAGGTATTTTAAAGGGTTTTAGGGGGGGGGTGATATGGGCACCACCTCCTATTTGAAAATTCAAGTGTTCAAAGAACAAAAATAAAAATATAATCTTTCATCTTAATCAATGGAAATTTTCAAAAATAAGCTCTTCTCATCAGACGAGACGAACTAGTACAATAAGAAATTATTGGTGAGTATAAAACTTGAAACTTTAAATATTTCAAACAAAATAAAAAAAACATTTTCATGGAAGTTTCAAAATTGTGAAGAACAATATTTTGGGGTATATGTTACGAGACTCAGCAAAGGCGCGAACGGGGTCCAAAAAAAGAACGAGAAAGGGTTTAAAAACATAAATTTGCAACAAGTGAAGTTGACCTACGACGAGAATAGATATTTTTCTACTTACCTATGTAATTTGTTTTTATTTTTACGTATTATAAATGGGTTTTTATTAGATGTAAAAAAAAAATGTCTTGTTTCTTTTTTCCACTAAATTCACAAAAATCAATATGGCCGCTCCTAGTGATTTCGTTAGTAATCCCCCCCAAATCGGCCATGTTTGTTTTCGAAATTACGGTGTCAAAACTATTGATTTCTAATAAATAGCACTTCAAACGGGTTTAAAATACAAACAAATATCACATGCAAATTTGAAACTAACTTTTACAGCTTACAGTTACTTTTATTTGTTGTAATTTGTTTTTTTTTGCGTTTTTACTCTGCTGAGTCTCGTAAAAGATTCCCATATTTTGTTTAGAAAATATTTTTTCTTTAAAAGATGGTAAAATATTATTTTGCTTGCAATATTTAAATTTTCAAATTTTATGCGAACCAGTAATGTGTTTTTTTTTACTGATTTTTCCCTTGATAAGAAGAGCTTGTTTGTAATTATCTCCCCTCTGTATTTAGGAGGATTCGTATGAGATACGTTTGATATTTATTGGCGGTTAATTTATATTTCATTTTTGGAAAAAGACTTCTTAAACTTGAATGTTCAAATTTAAGCGGTAAATTTCGTATTTTATTTTGGTAAGCTCTAATTTTTAAACAAAGACGATTTAAAAGTTATTATAAAAATATTATTTACATCGGTAACTGTAAGCACATCAAAAGTTTCCAACAAATAGTCATCTATATAGTAAAAGTTAACATATGTGTGTCCGGTTCGCGTCAACAATCAGGTATGCAAATTTGTTTTCATGAGAAAATCTTGGTACTGATATCGATCCTGAACCAGCTTTCGTGACGTTCGACTCAGAATCGTTCGTCTGTCCTACGCAAACGGCCGAGTGTTGGCGAGCAGCCGACAACTTTGTTACAAAGTGAAAATAAGTGCTTTCGAAGACGGATTTTTTGTCAGGAAGTTTTTTTGAAGAAAAATAAACCCAAAATGAATTACGAACAGCTTTGCATTGCAGTATCATCGCGAGCAAGTAAAAATAAATAATAAAATTAAAACAATATGTCGTGATAAAAGTAATTTTGGTATTTTTTTTTTGTTTTTTTTTTAAATACGCTATTCATTTTATAACTAACCTCGCTATGTTTTTTTCTGTTGTTTCTTTCAAAAAATTCATGAAAATATGTTTCATTTTCTTTGTTGTTTCTTTAAAAAATTCCTAACCCTAACCCCTAACCCTAACCCTAACCCTTAACCCTAAACCCTAACATAACCCTAACCCCTAACCCTAACCCCTAATCCTAACCCTAACCCCTAATCCTAACCCTTAACTCTAAACCCTAAACCTAACCATAACCCTAAACCCTAACCGTAACCCTAACAAAAAAACAAAAACAAAAAAAAACAAGCAAAACATTATTATCATAGGATCAAAAATGTCGTCTGGTACAAATCGGCTCGTCAACTCTCGGGCATTTGCGTAGAACAGCCGAACGCTTCCGATTCGAACGTTCACGAAAACTGGTTCAGGATCGATAAGAGCACCTAAATCTTTATAACTGACAAAAGAATAAAAGAAAATAATTATTTAAAAGACAAAAAAAATATTCTTTTGTCTTTAATATTTTTGTGATAAGTCTACTGCATACAGAGTCTTTATTTACACATTCAGGAGAAATAGATTTGATTAGGTTTTTTTTTAGTAAAACTTATTGTAATGACAAATGAGAACAGACGTGACTTGAGAAAGCTTTATTCGGCATACAATGTCGGTAGAATATTAGTGCTGCTATTTATATTGTTTAGTAAAAGCAGGAGAGTTCTCCAAAGGGGAGATAATTCAAAATAGAGAAAATTATTCATAATTGTTCGTTACACTTATCTCGCGTATTTTTATTTATTTATTTTCTATAAAAACTTTACAGATTCAGGAGAAATAGAGTGGATTAGTTCATTTTTTTAATTAACACTTATTGTAATGACAAATGAGAACAAACGTAACTTGAGAAAGCTTTATTCGACATACAATGTCGGTAGAATATTAGTGCTGCTATTTATATTGTTTAGTAAAAGCAGGAGAGTTCTCCAAAGGGGAGATAATTCAAAATAGGGAAAGTTATTTGTAATTGTTCGTTACACTTATCACATTTGGAATTAGTATCTTCCATCTGATCTTTATCGATCTCAGAAGTTCTTCAAAAATGACATAGACTGTGCCGGTCTGCTCTGGGTATGAACTAACCCCGAATGGTTGAGAGAATATTAGAAAATGATTATTAATTAATTCCGAAAACCGACAAAATAATGTTTGTATATATGTTGTTCTTTGTACTTTGATTTACTCCAAACATTTAAGGAACATTACGGTTTCTTGTTTATGCTTTAAAAATTATCATTATTCAAAACATTACGGTTTCCTGTGTATTTTTGTTTATGCTTTCAAAACTATTTTGTTATTTGTACATAAGTAAAACTGCGTTTGTTTTATGAATAAAACGAGTTATATAACACGTCCAGCATTAAGGGTTTTTTTTTCTTGAAAATTAAAAAAAAAGTCAAAACATTACTTCTCACAATTAATGGCTTCATCGAATAAGTTCTTTTATTCATTATATATAACGTTTCTTCATAATAAATAACATTCCTTCATAATAAATAAAGTAATAATCATTAGAAATAACGTTCATTAATTATAAATAACTTTTCTTAATTATAAAAATCGTTAATTTGTTATAAATTACGTTACTTAATTATAAATAACGTTATTTCGTAATAAATAAAGTTTCTTCATTATAAATAACTGTTCTTAATTATAAAAAAAACGTTATTTCGTTATAAATAACGTCCATTCCTTATAAATTACGTTATTTCGTTATAAATAACGTTTCTTTATTATAAGTGACATTCCTTCATTAGAAATAACGTTTTTTTTAATTATAAATAACGTTCCTTCAATATAAATAACATGTATTCATTATAAGTGACGTTCCTTCATAATAAATAACGTTTCTTCATTACAAATAACGTTACTACATTATAAATAACGTTCCTTCATAATAAATAACTTACTTTATAAATAACGTATTTTTTTATTGTAAGTAACGTTTTTTCATTATAAATAACATGGGTTTTTTTTTCATTATAAATAACGTTTTCTTCATTATAAATAACTTTTTTTTCATTGTAAGTAACGTTTTTTTAATTATAAATAACGTTTTTTTTCTTCATTATAAATAACGTTTTCTTTCATTATAAATAACGTTTTTTTTCATCATAAATAACGTTTTTTTTCATCATAAATAACGTTTTTTTATTATAAATAACGTTTTTTTCATTATAAATAACTTTTTTTCTTCATTAAAAATAACGTTTTTTTAAATTATAAATAACGTTTTTTTCTTCATTATAAATAACGTTTATGAAAATAAAAACGTTATAAAAACGTTATTTAAACGTTTTTTAGAATAATCTACATAACGTTTTTATTTTCATTATAAATAACGTGTTTTTTCATCATAAATAACGTTTTTTTTTATAAATAACGTTTTTTTCATCCCAAATAACGTTGCTTCAGCATAAATAACGTGTTTTTTCATCATAAATAACGTCTTTTTATTATAAATAACGTTTTTTTCATTATAAATAACGTTTCTTAATTATAAATAACGTTTCTTCATCATAAATAACTTTTTTCCCATTATAATAACTGTTTTTTTCCTTATGAATAACGTTTTTAACAAACTGTGTTAGTCCACATTGCATGAATGGGATTCCAAATAAAAGTTTTTATTTTAAGTGGATTTAATTATATATATATATATATATATATATATATATACATATATATATATACATTTCAAATTTAATTTTGGTTGATTGTTAGGTTACCTATTGGAATGCTGACAAATATGTGATCTACCCATTAAATACTAATAACTTCTCATTAACCTGAAAAAACTTTTCAGGTTAATGGGAAGTAATTAGTATTTAATGGGTAGATCACAAATAAGAAGAACACCATTGTACAGGGTGATTCATAAGTCACTTCACTTAGCTATTTAAAATGATTACCATATGAAGCACAAACATACCATGAACTTTTGATAATTGTTATCTTACTCTCTAATTACTGCTATTTGTTATTTTAAATGTGTTCGTTTATATATTTGTTTCTATATATATTTATTTTTATTTATTTAAATTTGTGTAAATCATCATATGTGCTTTTTTTTCAGGCAGTATGTCATTTACAATTGAAGAGCAAATTTTTATTGTTATTCATATGGCCAAATTTGATGAATCTCTCACACTTGTTGAAAGGCAATGACGACCTCAAATCTAAAATCACTGCCGAGTTTGTTAAAATTAATCAATCAAATATGCTACAAAGAGTCGTAAATTCCTTGTAAAAAAGAATGGAGCTATGCATGCAGAACGAAGGTGGAAATTTTGAAAATTTATTGTAATTTAAAACTCCCATAAATGAATTTGTTGAATAAACTTTCTGTTTTGTATTACCGCATTTTTTAACTTTAGAATTTCAAAAATAAATAGCTAAGTGACTTATGAATCACCCTGTATATATAAAGGTTAAAACAAATAAATAATATATATATATATATATATATATATATATATATATATATATATATATATATATATATATATATATAAATATATATATATATATATATATAAATATATATATATATATATATATATATATATATATATATAGAGAGAGAGAGAGAGAGAGAGAGAGAGAGAGAGATACACATATATATACAGGGTGATTCATAAGTCACTCAACTTAGCTATTTAAAATGATTACCATATGAAGAACAACCATAGTATGAACTTTTGATAATTGTTATCTTACTCTCTAATTACTGCTATTTGTTAGGCAATGGAAACGTGATGTGAACAGAAAGCCTCCTTCGCACAACACCATAATCAATCAAATATGTTACAAAGAGTCGTAAATTCCTTGCAAAAAAAAATGTAGCTATGCATGCAGAACGAAGGTGGAAATTTTGAAATTTTCTGTAATTTTAAACTCCCATTAATGAATTTGTTGAATAAACTTTCTGTTTTGTATTACCGTATATTTTAACTTTAGAATTTCAAAAATAAATAGCTAAGGGACTTATGAATCACACTGTATATGTTTCTAAAAAATCCAGCAGCACTTTTTATGCCCGCAACTGCCCGCCACCAATCACATATTGGAAAAGCACCAACTATTTGTTCATGCATCTTCGCATCACTGCGATTGGTTTTATTCTGTCGATAAGTCATGTTTAAGTTTAGTTTGAAACAAACATTTTCAATCGCTAAACGCGTAGATTGAATGTTTGCATCTAAAAATAAACCTGATCTTTTCTTTACTGAAGGCTCATCGTCATCAAGGCCCGGGGGTCTCGAGGATAATGATTAAATAGATTGTTGATTGAACGATGATCGACGATAAAAAAGGATTGGAAACAACGGGTGGAATGGGCCGAAGATTACGTAAGAGGAAATGATTATCCAAGAGAACGATTCAACAAATAGTTTCTTTTTACATTAGACTTAAAGACGATTATGCTGTAGTTCAGGGGCGGGCAACCTTCGGCCCGCGGCTGGATGTGGCCCGCGAAGGCTTAGCGTCCGGCCCGCCACCATGATATGCTTTATTATTGCAATCCGGCCCGCGGACCTCCCAGTAAAACTCATATCATTTTATGACATAGACGTAAAAGTAGGTTTCAATTAAGATTTACAGTGGGATAAAAATGTATAAATATCAACGATCGATGATGCATGTATATTTCATTTTTCTTTAACTATTAATTTCGAATCCTTGACCTGAGATAAAAATAGAAAAAGAGAAAGAGAGAGACGAGGAAAGGGCATGAAACATAGAACCTATGTGAGGTGTGTCAAAACGAATG
>OY744555.1:31819191-31849191 GCA_963556195.1 Sepiola atlantica | reverse complement strand
TTGCCTTCCCGCTTTTGGAAGTAATTAATGTAGAGCTAACTGTCCGAGGCGACGGGGTTGCTCAAGCATTTTTTAAGGGGACAGAGGGTACCACCTCTTGTGTACTTGCTTATTCTCCCCACCTTCAGATCTTCTGCGACATATTCCCGTAGTAGGTGGTTGTAGGAGTAAATAACGAGGAGGGGAAGGTGGAGGAGTGGAGGAGGACCGGTATGCATCTCTTAATAGACTTAACAGAATAAACAGTTGACCATTTGCCGATTTGAATGACATAAGACAAAGAGTATTGATTTACTCCTCTCCAGGAGTTAGGCACAAGGCCAGTTTTTATCTTACTCCCATAAGACAAAGAGTAGCCAAGCAGATAGTCTCCTATTTTTCCTGATGTTAGAAATTAAATATTATTTTTGTTTTATTAAAACAAAATATTTAATTTATTTTCACATCGGAATAAATTAATATAATAACAATTTACTAAAATCAATCTAGTACACTAAAAAAATATTTTTAAAATAAGTAAACAAATATAACAATTACACATACATTTAAAGCGAAATCATTTAAGAAAAATCATTTAATTTAATTTCATTTGCTGCAGGTCATGTTGACTTTTACTGCAATATAATCATAAAAACAGCATTACCAGTTCACACAAGTTTCAGATTTGAAACACCCACCGTTTGGTAAAGAGGTCTTTCCTCGAAATATATTATGGAACACGGTCACACACATTAGATCACTGTGTAGAAATTTTGCCTAATCAAGTAAGATTTACTATATAAAAAATCACTTAATTTCTGTCCCTCTCTTCAGCACCGACATATTTTTTATTCCTCTATATTATATTGTTGCATGAGTTTAGTGTTCTTCTTCAAAGATTACAAGTAATAATGAAAACAAGTTATTATTTTATTTTGTTACATTTTCTTTGACCGACTAAGCACTAATTTGGAAAAAAAAACTATGCGTACCGGCGGTTACTAATCTAGCTCTAAGTATTCTTTTTAAATGTATAACTTACATTAATATTGTAAATATAAATGTATTCTATGAAAAATGCCAGTATACTGAAATCATATGCCCTTAATTAGGGTTCAGATGAAAATTCATATACACTAAATGTACAAAAGCAAGGAAATTCCCAAATCTTTACACTTTTATTGTCATTAAGGGTATGCGAGCACAACAGGGCTATGTATTTTACTTGTAGGAATTTTTCTTCAGCGCACCTCACACACTTCATCCACTCATGCATAGAGATTTATACTGTAGTGATGTGATAATGAAATGGTTTGGTTGATATGTAGTCATACCCTTAATGACAATAAAAGTGTAAAAATTTGGGAATTTCCTTGCTTTTGTACATTTAGTGTATATGAATTTTCATCTTAACCCTATTAAGGGCATATGATTTCAGTATACTGGCATTTTTCATGGAATGTCACTACTTTTGTAAAGGCTATGCCTCAATACAATGGTCATTTTTAAGGTTTTTGGGAATTTTCTGGAAAACTAAGGTATATGGTAAACTGAAATTAAAATGCCATCAACTAGACTCTAGAACCTCTATCTCTGCCAAAAATCAGCTGAATCCATCAAATAGTTGATGAAATACAGGGTGGTACATACGTACGTACGTACACACAGATAACATGATTTCATGATTGAACTTTCTGGATCTCTGTATTGCCTTGACTAATGATGCTGAAATTCTACACACTTATAGAACCTATCAAATAAAAATTTTGTGCAAAATTTTAGCTAATTTGGTTTATTGATTTTTGAGTTATGATTGATCAAAGAAATGAGATTTCCAGCATAGGCCGTTTCTGTGGTCTATTAAGGGATAGAGCGCTCTTGCGTCTCCCTTGATTTTAATTTTAATTACTGTAACTATCGATAAAATATTAGATATATACAGGAAAATAGGATAGTAAAATTACAAATGAATGACACCAAGTATTAATTTATTATAAATTTCTTCAGTCACGATACTTTTTTAATACACTCCCCCCCGATTGCTTCTCTTTCTCTAATTCATGTTTAAATATAATGGAAAGAAAAGAGAAAAGAAAAAAGAGGAAAAAAGGTAATAAGTAGTTTGACCTAGTTTACGCGTTGTTTTGCGAAAAAAAAATACCAATAAGAATTAAAGTAAGTCATTTTCTTTTGACCTCCATCTTCGGATTTGGTCCCTATTGATGTACAACGAATGAATATTAATAGTTTTACCAGATCCAGTTCGGGATCATACCGAACTAGAATATATATGGTTTTTAAGTGTATCTTTTGTAGTTTCTGAGTTTTTACCGGACAAAGGGACATACAGACAAGATTGCAACTTTTCCTTTATATAATATATGATGACTATGACGTCCTTTTACCAATCTCCTTAACATTTCAATTTTTTACTAAAAGTATTTAGAAAAAGGTAGAGTAATATTCGCATAACAGATCGGTAAATAGATTTGTGCCAATTGTTGTGTACATAAATATATATATATATATATATATATATATATATATATATATATATATATATATATAAAGTAGAGAACTAAAAGCGAACTTTTAGGAAAGGTAAAACCTATTGTGAAAAGTATACAGCTCAATATACCGGATAGAGCAGATAGATAGAAGGATGAAAAGGAATTAGAAAAGCGACGAGTGAACCCTCTATTGGACTTTTTACCCTCTGGATTGTATCTATTTTGGCCGCACCTGAAGACGGTGGTTTCTCGAGTTTAACTTTGAAATCTCTCAATTTATTTATCGTGCCTTCTAACGGCCTACCTACAAATCACTTTCTCCGCTGGACTTTTTAACATCGGATTTTTTTACAATCGGACACTTGCTTGCATTCGGGCAGCTTTTTGCCTTGTGTTTTTCCCCCCACAATCTTTGTTTTACTTTTTCAGATTTTAAATCTTGACTTTTCGACAACTTATCTATCCCAGCAATTTCCTTTGATGAAAAAATGTTGATCTTTGAAAAGCCGGGCTGAAGGAAAAAATTAATTAAATAAATTGCCTTTTTGCGGAATATACCTTGTATTGAAAAAAGATCTGCCTCCGTCGCTTTTCTAATTCCTTTTCATTCTTCTATCTATCTATATATATATATATATATATATATATATATATATATATATATAGTCAAATAAACCCATATACAGATGTCTTTTATGCCAAACCTGCATTCATCAGTATGGGAGGAGACAATCCCTGCCGATTGCACGGTTCGAACCCCAATACGAAAGTCATATTTGGCTTAGTAATCGGAGTGCGTACCGATATGCCCACTACGCATTGTTTGGATATAGAGAAGTGAATTAACGTCTAAATAGCAAATTCGGCGGCCATCTAGCAAGCTGTAAACAGAACTCAATAGGCGTGACCCAAAGTATCGCATTACGCTATAAATAACGGCTTGTTGTTAACTTGCGCAATCTAGCAAGAGCTTTGAATAATTATTTATAAATAATATAGGTAAATTAATCTATATACACATGTGTTTCATGCCCAAACTGCAATCATCGGTACGGGAGGAGGCAATCCATGTCAGCCACACCGTTCAAACCCCAATACGAAAGTCATATTTGGCTTTCACCTAAAAATGTATACGTGATACTCTCAGTAGCGACAAATCCTCAAACGAGCAAATAATATGAAATGAAGAAGCATCACCTTTTGCGTATTCGTCCATTAACGTTAAGCATTTTTAGTAAAAAAAAAAGAAAGAAAAACAGAGATTAAAATTTTAAAAAATGTAATTATGCACTAAGAAAAAGCGCATAAACGCTGTCGAATTTGCTTGAGTGTTTCAATTGATAAAAGCAAAATTAATATGAAAATTTGATGCGCGTTACAAATGACAGCATCCCGGAAATGTCCCGCGGCGAATCCTGTTGGTATTCTGGGTTGAAAAAAAAGCCTTGAAAATTTCATCTTGCGAGAAATCCGAAGACAAACATTGAAGACAAACATTTATGCTAGTTTATTCATTGAATTTATCGGCTCTTTTTTTTTTTTTTTTTTTTTTTTTTTCTTTTAATTTTTTTTTTTTAATTTTTTTTAATGCTGTCTGTTGTGGATCGTTTTAAGTCCCCCCCCTCGTTTCATTATAACGGAACATGTAAAACGCGTAGGGAAGGAGAAAAAAAATACATCGATAGATTTTAGTGTTAATGGTTATGAAGAGCTGGCGAGTTTTATCGTTTTATATTTGAGAAGGGAATGCGTCGAAATGGAGGAGGCGGCGGTAAGGAAAGGGGCGGGGCAACGAAGAAAGAGGAAGGATAGAAATGGATCAGAAAGGGACGAAAGAAAATTAGGGAGAGAAAGACGGCGAATTAAAGAAAAGAAAAACTCAACCATTGAGGAAATCAACACGAAGTACAAAAGAAAATCGAAATAGGAAAAGCGAGTTATTTATCTTCCTCCCACACCGGTAAGATGTGACACAAGGTCGGGAAAGTGGGATTTAAAAAGCTAGCGCTCTCGAGAAGGGAGAGCAGTCTGGCCTACAAAAAAATGCCTAGGCAGCCCCGTCGACATTCCCCGGTAGGGCGCCTCAGGCAATTAGCAATAAATTAACCCCTTTCTTAAAATATGAGAAGGCAAAGCCTGGGAGGGTGGATCTCCTAAAACTGCACAGGACAAACCCACAGACCGGCGGAATCAAGGCCCGAAGGCCAAGACGGTACTGGTCTATAGGGTGTAGTATCCATCGGAACAGATGCCACACTTTGATCTTGGTCAAGACCAAGCACCAGATAGGAAAAACGAATTTATAAATATACTGGAATTAAATATAATATTTATGTAAATAGTTATGTTGTCTCTCAGTGCAAAGCAAAGGTATGAAACACATAGATTATAATTTAATAACAGGCACTCTCGGCGTTTCTCGGGAACGGCGTATGGTCCCTATTGTTGGATAATGGCACTGTGGGGGTCGGACGCATCTTGAAGTGGACGTATGTGGGGAGATCGTTTGGTTTGGCTTGCGCGATTTCGTGCAGGTAAACTCGTACAATCGAGTGCAAAATAAACTGGTTCTCACAGTCGGAGCTCACAGACGTTGACGGGGCCACCACGTTGACGAGACCGCAGATCAAGGGTCAATGTGCACATGCGCATAGGGGTTCTGTGACGTCACGGGCTTTTGTGTGGGAAGCAGAGTTTTGCCAGTCTGGTTAGTGGAAGCAAATCGAACAGACGTTGTGGAAGCAAATCGAACAGACTATGTAGTCCGAAATGAGAAATGGGAATTTATTTCCCTAAGAAACTACAGGCATAAGATTCCTTCTTCCCCCCTCCTCGAATGGTTAAGGACTTAAGCTAGGAATTAACTACGATAGAGTAGTAATTTGGTCTCTCCCTCGACTTTAGTGAAGCATCTCCACCGACGATAGTAACTAACGCCTGAAATAAACAGAATTAAAATTTAAAAGTTTGTTTGTCTCCAGAATCGTGATATGAAGCTTTTTGTTGTAGCGACGGTAGAGAAGAGAAGAAAGAAGACAACCACTAGACGACACACCCCAGAGAGAAGGTACGAGAAATTAAAACGTATGCAACATATGATTTTTGGTGCTAAAAATGACCAGTTGTTTAAGCGAGAACTGCCATGGCCCATTCCGGGACGGCTATGCAACACCTATTGAACTAATATAATGTAATCAAATATAATATGTACGTACATAATTACTTGGTCTCCTTATACAAAATACAAAACGTGTCATCCACATAAGGCAGGGACAGGCAACCACATCCGGCCCGCGAAGGCTTAGCGTCCGGCCCGCCACTCTGCTATGCTTTATTATTGCAATCCGTCCCGCGGACCTCCCAGTAAAACTCATATTATTTTGTGACATAGACGTAAAAGTAGGTTTCAATTAAGATTTACAGTGGGATGAAAATGTATAAATATCAGCGAGCGATGATGCATGTATATTTCTTTTTTCTTTAACTATTAAGTTAAAATCTTTGGCCTGAGATAAATATAGAAAAAGGGAAAGAGAGAGGCAAAGAGGAAACGAGAGACGAGGAAAAGGCATGAAACATAGAACTTATGTGAGGTGTGTCAAAACTAATGCTGGATCAACTTGCTACTTCCCCCGTCATTTTTTATGATTCTAAAATGGCTCTTTGTCGGCGCCTTTTATAACATCACATACAGAAGTCTCTTGAGAAAAATATCATATTTGTAGAGTGTTTAATGCAATTATTTTACAATTTATTCATGTAAACAAAACATAGTAATTCTGAATTTCGTTTTTTGGAATTTTCTGGAAAACTAAGGTATATAGTAAACTAAAATTAAAATGCCATCAACTAGACCCTAGAACCTCTATCTCTACCAAAAATCAGCTGAATCCATCAAATAGTTGATGAGATACAGGGTGGCACATACGTACGTACGTACACACAGATAACATGATTTCATGATTGAACTTTCTGGATCTCTGGGTTGCCTTGACTAATGATGCTGAAATTCTACACACTTATAGAACCTATCAAATAAAAATTTTGTGCAAAGTTTTAACTAATTTGGTTTATTCGTTTTTGAGTTATGATTAATCAAAAAATGAGATTTCTAGCATAGGCTATTCTTGAGTCTATTAAGGGATAGAGCGCTCTCGCGCCTTCCTTGATTATTTAAATTCAATAATTTTTAATTGTCACGTTATAAATTAAATAGAATAAAACGTTGTTTTTGCTATGTGTGGGTGTCCGATGCGATCCTTGCTCTTTTGGATAGAAAAAAGTGTAGTATATGTTCAGATGCTTCACTTAGTCTATTCTATCCTCCGTCGGTGAAAGAGAAATCCTTCTAGACTGCGGCATTTTTCTTAAATTTTTCTCACGATCCTGAGTGTCCATTTAAGGTGAGCTGGATTTCACCACATTAATAACCGACCTTGTTTCTAACTTTTCCCTTGTGGGAACAATATACCATTGTAAAAAAAAACAAATACAACATTAATCTCAACGTATGATTGCTCGTAAACGCTTACCCTAGAAAAGATGTGTTTCATCTTAACATTAACGTTTTGTTTGTTTGTTTGTTCAATTACATATACATACGTAATCGCTTTATTTTTCGTGTTCTTCGGACTTAGGGTTAGGGTTAGGGTTAGGGTTAGGGTTAGTAGTAGGAAGGGGTGTGTTTTTAATGATTTTAACAATGACACATTGGTACTGATATCAATCCTGAACCAGTTTTCGCGAGGTTCGACACGGAAGTGTTCGGCTGTCCTACGCAAACGCCCGAGTGTTTACGAGCCGATTTGTACCAGACGACAATTTTGATACGGTGCTGCGTCCTATGGTAATAATGTTTTGCTTGTTTTTTGTTTATTTTTGTTAGGGTTAGGGTTTAGGGTCAGGGTTTAGGGTTCATTCGCTGTTTTGCTTGTTTCATTTGTTTTGTTGTTTAAAAAATTTCTTGCAAATATAACTAAAAATTATAAGATGCAGCAACGTATGAAAATAACAAAAAATATTTATTTGATAAAAGTAACTTCGCTATGTTTTGCTTGTTTTGTTTTCTTGTTGTTTCTTTTAGAAAATTTCTTGAAGATATAACTTACAATCACAGGACGCAGCACCGTCTCAAAATTGTCGTCTGGTACCATTCGGCTCGTCAACACTCGGGCGTTTGCGTTGGACAGCCGAACGCTTCCGAGTCGAACCTCACGAAAACTAGGTCAGGATCGATATCAGTGCCGACATATTTTATACTAAAGTTTTATCAGGCACATTAACATGGTCAAGATTTAAAACAAACAAAGTTTGTTACATGTCTTTAAAACACTGTCTGGTCCGAATGCGGTGATCATTTTCCATAAATTTTTTATGCGAAACTGATTTTTTGTTGTTTTATTTTATTCTTACCACGCAGTTTTTCAGGCTGTTTACATGTAATCGCCTGAAAAAGGGAGAATCGCATTTTTTTCTTTTGGGGTGAATTAGCATAGGGGACAGAGCTCTTATAATACCTTATTAAGTGTCACAACACAAACGTATAATTGCAAATTGGCGAAAAAAAAAACAAAGCAAAATAAGCACCGATCATTTCATAAGATTGCAGTATCTACAAAGTAACGGATTTTTTTTTAAATCAAATAAAAAAAAATTAAATATAAATTATTTTTTTTATTGGAAAAAAAAATGTTTTTATTGGAAAATTTTTATTTTTTTTATTGGAAAAAAACATTTTTTTTTTTTTTTCATTGGTGGGCTTTTGTCCGTGTTTATATTATTTTGGTCGGCTTTTGTCCGGTGGGTTTTTGTCCGGTCACCGCTAAATCCTCCCCCCGAAAAAGATTCTACTCATTTTCGTGAACACCCTAAAAAATATCAACAATTATTTAAGAATTTAGAGTGGGGGATCAGTTTCACACATTAATTTAACGTAAAATGAGCTCTTACTTCCGAGACATTGTAGCTTAAATGCTAGAGTAGTTAACCAAAAAAATATTTTTTGAGGGGGAGTCTACTTTTTAAGCGATTACGCATGATTTTACGACCTTGCCAGTCGGACTTGGGGTTAGTGGTAAGAAAAATTTAGTGAACATCCCCAAAAAGTTGAATGGTCCGGAAATGATGATCATTTAACGTTAAATTTATATACGAAACTGATCTCCCACTCTAAATTTAAAAATAATTGTTATTTTCTTTCCGCCAAGTTATCAACATGTTCGCACGTAATCACCTAAAAAAGTAGAATCTCATTTGGGGGTGGGACTTTAGCTGAGGGTGTTGGTCTACAAATTTACCATTATTGTTTTAAATTATTATTATTATTATTATTATTATTATTGTTATTATTATTATTATTATTATTATTATTATTGTTATTATTATTATTATTATTATTATTATTATTATTATTATTATTATTATACGTATCTGTTGCATTACCCGTTCTTTCGGGGTATCCGGTAAGATCCAACAAGAATGACAAAGAACAGAACGTATACGGAAAAAACTTTGGTTTTCTTTATTTCCTATCACCGGATGGTTTACGCCGGCTACGCACACACATATAAACAAAAATATTTTGACATACTTTTGTCTCATGAAAGTCTTTTTCTTGCTGAGTTCACAGACTTGGTTTCCGCTAGAAACTCGTTCATATATACATCTGATTGGAAAGCAATTTGCTCTGCATTGTCTATCCGAGCGTGAACTGAAGCAATTGTTCCACAAGCGCTTCCAATTGTCTGTTTGATGAAATACAAGTATGGGGATTCCTTCACGTACCAACTTGCTTATCTGTCGCATTTTTAGTCAGCGGACACGAAAGCTTAACAGCAAGGCGGGATTGGGTACCATAGTCAATAAAGCTTTATAGGTGCCGTAAACATCGGTAAACTTCCATTCTTCCGGTACTTCGATACTCTGATCACCAAGCGCTCCGGTTCTCTGCGTTTTTGAAACCGCCGCCTTTCAAGTCTCTCATTTTTAACAGTTATCAAGTCGCGTTCTTTCTTTCTTTCTCGACGTCCCACCCACAATGGACTCGTCCACGGTTCATTTTTGCCACTCTTCATTATCTTTCATATCTTGTTTTTATTTTTACAGTAAAACAAATTAATCTAATAACCGGCCAAATCTTTATAATTAGGATGAAAAAAATATGAACAGTCTTTGATAGAGGGAAGGCACAGAATACGTAACAAAGCCCCCTCCCCATTTTAAGAATGATTTTCTTAATAGTAACATTATTATAAAGAAACGCATTATTAACATTAGATACTTGAATCTCAATTTTTATTTGTAAATTTTCCAACGGTGGGTCGGCTTATACAAGTGCTAAGTCTGCGATATCTTGGATTTAGTTAGTTTCTCTGGGAATTTAAACTGCATTTTCTTTCTTTGTTTAAAATGACCCAAATCTTCTTTAGACTAATATATATATATATATATATATATATATATATATATATATATATAGAGAGAGAGAGAGAGAGAGAGAGAGAGAGAGAGATAGAGAGATAGATAGATAGATAGATAGATAGATAGATAGATGTGTGTGTATGTATATGTGTTATAAATTAAAGTTAACATGTATGTGTGTTCAGATGACGTCAGAGTTCGTCATTGAAATTGAACCAATAACAACCATTCTTTTTTCCATGCGGTTGCCATAGTAATGAATAAAACACTTAGGAATTGTAAAATTCAATGCAAATATGAAATATTGATTTTAATCTTAAAATAAAATACACGTTATTAACTATTTTACAATAAAATACTACTACTACTACTACTGCTGCTGCTGCTGCTGCTGTTACTTCCACTGTTACTTCCACTGTTACTTCCACTGTTACTTCTAATAATAATAATAATAATAATAATAATAATAATAATAATAATAATAAACATATTTCATTTAGAATCAACTACTTAAGCGAATCCGCCACTAAAATAATTTACACAAATGCTTTAAGCTGGCAAACACACATACACACACACACTCTCGGGTGTCTTCGGTCTCTCTGTAAAAGGGTTTGTCAGGACAACCTTACATGAGGATACTTCACCCTACAAGTAAACAGTGACGAAATATTCAAAATAACATAGTATTCGACGCCCAAATAATATCTCCTCGGTTTGGCTACACGCCTATACGAAGAATGGCCCACCTTCTCTTAGTGATGTCACCTCAAGTAACAGCACTTAGCTGGATACTCCACCAGACCCGATGAATTCTTGTCCTGGAATCCGGTAAGAACGAGAGACCAAAAGAAAGATATATATACTATAACATAGTAAACTGGTCAATTGGGGAGAGGAAATTTAATGTTCTTAACTTCTTTACTAACTCAATATTTTACATGTGAAGGAGAAGTTTAATGGAATACTCGGGTATCTATGTATCTCATATAGAGATCAAGTGTTAGCCCCAGGAAAGGGGCCCATTGATTTCTGAGAACTTCGACTGAAGTAAAATGAACCAATATATATATATATATATATATATATATATATATATAAATATAAATATAAATATATATATATATATATATATATATAAATATAAATATAAATATATATATATATATATATATATATATATATATATATATATATAAATATAAATATAAATATATATATATATATATATATATATATATATATAAATATATATATATAAACATAAACATAAATATATATCTATATATAAATATATATATATATATATATATATATATATATATATATATATATATATATATATATAAATATATATATATATCAATATATATATATATATATATATATATGAGAAAGGAAGGATGAGGGTAATCCGGCGTAATGGGAAATGAAAAAGGAAAAACCAAAAGATGTTTTTTTTATGTATTCATCAACGTTTCGTCTTTATTTGTAAGACTTCCTCAGGATGATAATTTAAAGAAAAATGTCATGCAAGTACATAGAAATATTGGGTTGACATGATGGGTTAATGAGAAGAAGTAGTAGCCACTACTGGGAGCACAGGACCAAGGTCCGGGCTGAGGGAAGTCGGTGGAAGGGAGTGAAATGAATGTGGATGGCTGTGAGTGGTTACTACGTCTTCTCATTAACCCATCATGTCAACCCAATATTTTCCTTTTTCATTTCCCATATATATATATATATATATATATATATATATATATATATATATATATATATATATATATAGAGAGAGAGAGAGAGAGAGAGAGAGAAGGGGAGGGGAGAGAAACACGTATGTGTATCCGGGTGTATATCCGTGCAAGCTAGAACAGTTAAAAGCAAAATCAATATTTATATTATTTACTAATCAGTGACTATTTATCAAGGCTAAAAGCCACTCGAGGATGATACGAATAGATTTCCAGTGGAATGAAAAATATAATGAGAGAATAAAAAATGGTGAACGAGATGAATAAAATATGATTATTTATGAGGAAGATTTGTGACAAGTATTCGTTAGAAATACCAAAAGTAATGAGTTAATAAGAGACGAATAAGGTGTTGTGTAGACTTGAGTGTGAGTGAGTTTGTGAGACTGTGAGTATACGCCGTCGCTATGTTTAGTAGGCGACAACTTTTCTCGTGTCGTCTGAGGCATAGTCTGTGCAGGTGTGGTGTGACTGGCAAGAGTTCGTGTGGCAAGTTGAGTCTCTTACTGCTGGCTGTACATCGGTTCTCGCTTATATAGCTAATACTAGCAGATGCTCGGCTCCCAGAGCGAGCCTTTTTGATTAAATTAGTTTACAGAAATCGTTTTTTTCTGCTGTTGTTGGTTGCTGCTGCTGCTGCTTTTGTCGCTGACGTTCTTTCGGAACAGGGGTCTGCTAATTTCAAGATGTCTGAAGTCACGTACTTTAGGAACAGGTGAAACTTTCGGGTCCATACAGACTAAATAGTGATACATAAACAAGACTGTTGCATCAATCGAACCCTAACCCTAACCCTAAAACGATCTCATTTCACTTCTGATCATTCTACTACGCAGTGCTGTAATGTCACGTCTTGTCATTTCAAATTTTTCTTCCCCTATGTTACATAACGAAAGCCTGAAGTCGAGTGGAGAGAATGATTGACGGATCAGAAGCCAAAAGGATTACCCCAGCGGGTAAGCGGAAGTTACAATCACGTGATTTCCGGAAAAGTGTTGGGTTGTCTCTTTCCGGTCAGACGCCTGTACGATGCAATTACGAATAGCTATTCGCCCCTGAAATCCCCAATGGGGGCAGGGCGGACATAAAACATAAACTAGAATAGCATGGCTACCCAAGTTCGTTTTTCTCTTTCTCTCCCTCTCTTCCTCCTCTCTCCCTAACACAGTAACCCATCTCTTAAAGTAGTTATATATATATATATATATATATATATATATATATATATATATATATATATATATATATATATATATTTTTACTAACTAATTGACGATGGCCCTTTGGTTAAGATCACCGACTACGAATCAGTGGCGATTTGTGTTCGGGGTTCGCGCCCACCGACCGCCGGGAATTAGTTCCTAGACTGAAGATTGCGTTAGCATGAAACATCGATGTCTCTATGTATTTAAATATTTAATATTTATTTATTAAAAAATATTATTGTTTATCAGCCCCCCTCCCCACAAGGGCTGGGCACTTTCGAGTAGCTTTAATAACAAGCAGTACTAATAGCTATATGCTCGATCCGAACACCGTTTCGTAAGATCACTCTAGCTGCCTGGTAAATGGCGGCCACGTGTCGCTATTTACAGTTAAAGTTACTCTATATTCACTAACTAATTGACGATGGCCCTTTGGTTAAGATCACCGACTACGAATCAGTGGCGATTTGTGTTCGGGGTTCGCGCCCACCGACCGCCGGGAATTAGTTCCTAGACTGAAGATTGCGTTAGCATGAAACATCGATGTCTCTATGTATTTAAATATTTAATATTTATTTATTAAAAAATATTATTGTTTATCAGCCCCCCTCCCCACAAGGGCTGGGCACTTTCGAGTAGCTTTAATAACAAGCAGTACTAATAGCTATATGCTCGATCCGAACACCGTTTCGTAAGATCACTCTAGCTGCCTGGTAAATGGCGGCCACGTGTCGCTATTTACAGTTAAAGTTACTCTATATTTACTAACTAATTGACGATGGCCCTTTGGTTAAGATCACCGACTACGAATCAGTGGCGATTTGTGTTCGGGGTTCGCGCCCACCGACCGCCGGGAATTAGTTCCTAGACTGAAGATTGCGTTAGCATGAAACATCGATGTCTCTAGGTATTTAAATATTTAATATTTATTCATTAAAAAATATTATTGTATATATATATATATATATATATATATATATATATATATATATGGGAAATGAAAAAGGAAACACCAAAAAAGGTGTTTTTTTATATATTCATCAACATTTCGTCTTTATTTGTAAGACTTTTTCAGGATGTAACATTTTTCTCAATATTATCATCCTGAAGAAGTCTTACTAATAAAGACGAAACGTTGATTAATATATAAAAAAACATCCTTTTTGGTTTTTCCTTTTTCATTTCCCATTACGTCGGATTACCTTCATCCTTCTTTTCTCATATATATATATATATATATATATATATATATATATATATATGATCTCTGTAATCCTCGTAAATCTCGCTTCCCTTATTTTGTCCTTTAGTCCTTACATTCCATGAGCGATGTTTCTGACAAAGGAGGAAGAATTGTTGTTTACTGGGTCGAAATATAACCATCAAACACTCATCGTTGGCTAGGTTTTGACCGTTAAGAAGCTTTTTTTAACTCCTTACATAAAGTGGCTTCATGTCTTGTCTGGAGCGATTTCCATGAAAAATCTCTTACTGTGTCTAAAGCTAATAAAACCTCTACTAAATAGAAGACTTATCAGTCAATATGAATTGGTTGAGACGACAAGAGGTGCCTGCTGCGGTGTGTATAATTGGATTATACAAGCCTCAGAGACGCGACATAGCAACACCTAGACTAAATAATCTAAACTCCCTACCATTCCAGCCATAATTAGTAAATAGGTTATTTACAGCCCAGATAGGACTTGAACCCGGCATGCTATGTTCTCCGTCTCAAACCGGTAAGCTATTTTCTATTAATGTCAATCATTTCTTCAAGTGGAAATATTTCTTTCTGATCTCCGTAGTTTGTCACTGTGTCGAAAGCTAATTAAACATCCTATTAAAAGAAGCCCCATGTGTCCGTGAGAGTAAGTCGATGGGTGTCTAATCATAAAGAGTTAGTCAATGGGTGTCTAATAATGAAGAGTTAGTCAATGGGTGTCTAATCATGAAGAGTTAGTCAATGGGTGTCTAATCATGAAGAGTAACTCAATGGGTGTCTAATAATGAAGAGTTAGTAAATGGGTGTCTAATCATGAAGAGTTAGTCAATGGGTGTCTAATAATGAAGAGTTAGTCAATGGGTGTCTAATCATGAAGAGTAACTCAATGGGTGTCTAATCATGAAAAGTTAGTTAATGGGTGTCTAATCATGAAAAGTTAGTCAATGGGTGTCTAATCATGAAAAGTTAGTCAATGGGTGTCTAATCATGAAGAGTAACTCAATGGGTGTCTAATCATGAAAAGTTAGTCAATGGTTATCAAATCATGAAGAGTTAGTCAATGGGTGTCTAATCATAAAGAGTTAGTCAATGGGTATCTAATCATAAAGAGTTAGTCAATGGTTATCTAATCATGAAGAGTTAGTTAATGGGTGTCTAATCATGAAGAGTTAGTTAATGAGTGTCTAATCATGAAGAGTTAGTCAATGGGTGTCTAATCATGAAGAGTTAGTCAATGGGTGTCTAATTATGAAGAGTTAGTTAATGGGTGTCTAATCATGAAGAGTTAGTCAATGGGTGTCTAATCATGAAGAAATAGTCAATGGGTATCTAATCATGAAGAGTTAGTCAATGGGTGTCTAATCATGAAGATTTAGTCAATGGGTGTCTAATCATGAAGAGTTAGTCAATGGGTGTCTAATCATGAAGAGTTAGTCAATAGTTATCTTATCATGAAGATTTAGTCAATGGGTGTCTAATAATGAAGAGTTAGTCAATAGTTATCTTATCATGAAGATTTAGTCAATGGGTGTCTAATAATGAAGAGTTAGTCAATGGGTCTCTCATCATGAAGACTTAGTCAATGGGTGTCTAATCATGAAGAGTTAGTCAATGGTTATCAAATCATTAAGAGTTAGTCAATGGGTGTCTAATCATGAAGAATTAGTAAATGGGTGTCTAATCATGAAGAGTTAGTCAATGAGTGTCTAATAATTAAGAGTTAGTCAATGGGTGTCTCATCATGAAGACTTAGTCAATGGGTGTCTAATCATGAAGAGTTAGTAAATGGGTGTCTAGTCATGAAGAGTTAGTCAATAGATGTCTAATCATGAAGAGTTAGTCAATGGGTGTCTAATAATGAAGAGTTAGTCAATGAGTGTCTAATCATGAAGAGTTAGTCAATGGATGTCTAATCATGAAGAGTTAGTCAATGGATGTCTAATCATGAAGAGTTAGTCAATGGGTGTCTAATCAGGAGGATTTAGTCAATGGGTGTCTAGTCATGAAGAGTTAGTCAATGGGTCTCTCATCATGAAGACTTAGTCAATGGGTGTCTAATCATGAAGAGTTAGTAAATGGGTGTCTAATCATGAAGAGTTAGTCAATGAGTGTCTAATAATTAAGAGTTAGTCAATGGGTGTCTCATCATGAAGACTTAGTCAATGGGTGCCCAATCATGAAGAGTTAGTCAATGAGGGTCTAATCATGAAGAGTTAGTCAATGGTTATCAAATCATTAAGAGTTAGTCAATGGGTGTCTAATCATGAAGAGTAACTCAATGGGTGTCTAATAATGAAGAGTTAGTAAATGGGTGTCTAATCATGAAGAGTTAGTCAATGGGTGTCTAATGTGAAAAGTTAGTGAATGAGTCTCTAATAATGAAGAGTTAGTCAATGGGTGTCTAATCATGAAGAGTTAGTCAATGAGTGTCTACTCATGAAGAGTTAGTCAATGGATGTCTAATCATGAAGAGTTAGTCAATGGGTTTCTAATCATGAAGAGTTAGTCAATGGGTGTCTCATCATGAAGACTTAGTCAATGGGTGTCTAATCATGAAGAGTTAGTCAATGGGTTTCTAATCATGAAGAGTTAGTCAGTGGGTGTCTAATCAGGAGGATTTAGTCAATGGGTGTCTAATCATGAAGAGTTAGTCAATGTGTTTCTAATCATGAAGAGTTAGTCAATGGGTGTCTAATCAGGAGTATTTAGTCAATGGGTGTCTAATCATGAAGAGTTAGTCAATGGGTGTCTTATCATGAAGACTTAGTCAATGGGTGTCTAATCATGAAGAGTTAGTCAATGGGTGTCTAATCATGAAGAGTTAGTCAATGGGTGTCTAATCACGAAGAGTTAGTCAATGGGTGTCTAATCATGAAGATTTAGTCAATTGTTATCTTATCATGAAGAGTTAGTCAATGGGTGTCTAATAATGAAGAGTTAGTCAATGGTTGTCTAATCACGAAGAGTTAGTCAATGAGTGTCTAATCATGAAGAGTTAGTCAATGGATGTCTAATCATGAAGAGTTAGTCAATGGGTTTCTAATCATGAAGAGTTAGTCAGTGGGTGTCTAATCATGAAGAGTTAGTCAATGGGTGTCTAATCAGGAGGATTTAGTCAATGGGTGTCTAATCATGAAGAGTTAGTCAATGGGTGTCTAATCATGAAGAGTTAGTCAATGGGTGTCTAATCATGAAGAGTTAGTCTATGGGTGTCTAATCATGAAGAGTTAGTCAATGGGTGTCTAATCATGAAGAGTTAGTCAATGGGTGTCTAATCATGAAGAGTTAGTCAATGGGTGTCTAATCATGAAGAGTTAGTCAATGGGTGTCTAATCATGAAGAATTAGTCAATGGTTATCTTATCATGAAGATTTAGTCAATGGATGTCTAATCATGAAGAGTTAGTCAATGAATGTCTAATCATGAAGAGTTGGTCAATGGGTGTCTAATCATGAAGAGTTAGTCAATGGGTGTCTAATCATGAAGAATTGGTCAATGGTTATCTTATCATGAAGATTTAGTCAATGGATGTCTAATCATGAAGAGTTAGTCAATGGATGTCTAATCATGAAGACTTAGTCAATGGTTATCTTATCATGAAGATTTAGTCAATGGGTGTCTAATCATGAAGAGTTAGTCAATGGTTATCTTATCATGAAGATTTAGTCAATGGATGTCTAATCATGAAGACTTAGTCAATGGGTGTCTAATCATGAAGAGTTAGTCAATGGTTATCTTATCATGAAGATTTAGTCAATGGTTATCTAATCATGAAGAATTAGTCAATGGATGTCTAATAATGAAGAGTTAGTCAATGGTTATCTTATCATGAAGATTTAGTCAATGGGTGTCTAATCATGAAGAGTTAGTCAATGGGTGTCTAATCACGAAGAGTTAGTCAATGAGTGTCTAATCATGAAGAGTTAGTCAATGGGTGTCTAATCATGAAGAGTTAGTCAATGGGTGTCTAATCATGAAGAGTTAGTCAATGGGTTTCTAATCATGAAGAGTTAGTCAATGGGTGTCTAATCATGAAGAGTTAGTCAATGGGTGTCTGATAATTAAGAGTTAGTCAATGGGTGTCTAATCATGAAGATTTAGTCAATGGGTGTCTAATCATGAAGATTTAGTCAATAGGTGTCTAATCATGAAGAGTTAGTCAATTGTTATCTTATCATGAAGATTTAGTCAATGGGTGTCTAATAATGAAGAGTTAGTCAATGGGTGTCTAATCACGAAGAGTTAGTCAATGAGTGTCTAATCATGAAGAGTTAGTCAATGGATGTCTAATCATGAAGAGTTAGTCAATGGGTTTCTAATCATGAAGAGTTAGTCAGTGGGTGTCTAATCATGAAGAGTTAGTCAATGGGTGTCTAATCAGGAGGATTTAGTCAATGGGTGTCTAATCATGAAGAGTTAGTCAATGGGTGTCTAATCATGAAGAGTTAGTCAATGGGTGTCTAATCATGAAGAGTTAGTCAATGGGTGTCTAATCATGAAGAGTTAGTCAATGGGTGTCTAATCATGAAGAGTTAGTCAATGGGTGTCTAATCATGAAGAATTAGTCAATGGTTATCTTATCATGAAGATTTAGTCAATGGATGTCTAATCATGAAGAGTTAGTCAATGGGTGTCTAATCATGAAGAGTTGGTCAATGGGTGTCTAATCATGAACAGTTAGTCAATGGGTGTCTAATCATGAAGAATTAGTCAATAGTTATCTTATCATGAAGATTTAGTCAATGGATGTCTAATCATGAAGAGTTAGTCAATGGATGTCTAATCATGAAGACTTAGTCAATGGTTATCTTATCATGAAGATTTAGTCAATGGGTGTCTAATCATGAAGAGTTAGTCAATGGTTATCTTATCATGAAGATTTAGTCAATGGATGTCTAATCATGAAGACTTAGTCAATGGGTGTCTAATCATGAAGAGTTAGTCAATGGTTATCTTATCATGAAAATTTAGTCAATGGTTATCTAATCATGAAGAATTAGTCAATGGATGTCTAATAATGAAGAGTTAGTCAATGGTTATCTTATCATGAAGATTTAGTCAATGGGTGTCTAATCATGAAGAGTTAGTCAATGGGTGTCTAATCACGAAGAGTTAGTCAATGGGTGTCTAATCATGAAGAGTTAGTCAATGGGTGTCTAATCATGAAAAGTTAGTTAATGGGTGTCTAATCATGAAAAGTTAGTCAATGGGTGTCTAATCATGAAGAGTAACTCAATGGGTGTCTAATCATGAAAAGTTAGTCAATGGTTATCAAATCATGAAGAGTTAGTCAATGGGTATCTAATCATAAAGAGTTAGTCAATGGTTATCTAATCATGAAGAGTAAGTTAATGGGTGTCTAATCATGAAGAGTTAGTTAATGAGTGTCTAATCATGAAGAGTTAGTCAATGGGTGTCTAATCATGAAGAGTTAGTCAATGGGTGTCTAATTATGAAGAGTTAGGTTATGGGTGTCTAATCATGAAGAGTTAGTCAATGGGTGTCTAATCATGAAGAAATAGTCAATGGGTATCTAATCATGAAGAGTTAGTCAATGGGTGTCTAATCATGAAGATTTAGTCAATGGGTGTCTAATCATGAAGAGTTAGTCAATGGGTGTCTAATCATGAAGAGTTAGTCAATAGTTATCTTATCATGAAGATTTAGTCAATGGGTGTCTAATAATGAAGAGTTAGTCAATAGTTATCTTATCATGAAGATTTAGTCAATGGGTGTCTAATAATGAAGAGTTAGTCAATGGGTCTCTCATCATGAAGACTTAGTCAATGGGTGTCTAATCATGAAGAGTTAGTCAATGGTTATCAAATCATTAAGAGTTTGTCAATGGGTGTCTAATCATGAAGAATTAGTAAATGGGTGTCTAATCATGAAGATTTAGTCAATGGGTGTCTAATAATGAAGAGTTAGTCAATGAGTGTCTAATCATGAAGAGTTAGTCAATGGATGTCTAATCATGAAGAGTTAGTCAATGGATGTCTAATCATGAAGAGTTATTCAATGGGTGTCTAATCAGGAGGATTTAGTCAATGGGTGTCTAGTCATGAAGAGTTAGTCAATGGGTCTCTCATCATGAAGACTTAGTCAATGGGTGTCTAATCATGAAGAGTTAGTAAATGGGTGTCTAATCATGAAGAGTTAGTCAATGAGTGTCTAATAATTAAGAGTTAGTCAATGGGTGTGTCATCATGAAGACTTAGTCAATGGGTGTCTAATCATGAAGAGTTAGTAAATGGGTGTCTAATCATGAAGAGTTAGTCAATGGGTGACTAATCATGAAGATTTAGTCAATGGTTATCTAATAATGAAGAGTTAGTCAATGGTTATCTAATAATGAAGACTTAGTCAATGGGTCTCTATTCATGAAAACTTAGTCAATGGGTGCCCAATCATGAAGAGTTAGTCAATGGGGGTCTAATCATGAAGAGTTGGTCAATGGGTGTCTAATCATGAAGAGTTAGTCAATGGGTGTCTAATCATGAAGAATTAGTCAATAGTTATCTTATCATGAAGATTTAGTCAATGGATGTCTAATCATGAAGAGTTAGTCAATGGATGTCTAATCATGAAGACTTAGTCAATGGTTATCTTATCATGAAGATTTAGTCAATGGGTGTCTAATCATGAAGAGTTAGTCAATGGTTATCTTATCATGAAGATTTAGTCAATGGATGTCTAATCATGAAGACTTAGTCAATGGGTGTCTAATCATGAAGAGTTAGTCAATGGTTATCTTATCATGAAGATTTAGTCAATGGTTATCTAATCATGAAGAATTAGTCAATGGATGTCTAATAATGAAGAGTTAGTCAATGGTTATCTTATCATGAAGATTTAGTCAATGGGTGTCTAATCATGAAGAGTTAGTCAATGGGTGTCTAATCACGAAGAGTTAGTCAATGGGTGTCTTATCATGAAGACTTAGTCAATGGGTGTCTAATCATGAAGAGTTAGTCAATGGGTGTCTAATCATGAAGAGTTAGTCAATGGGTGTCTAATCACGAAGAGTTAGTCAATTGGTGTCTCATCATGAAGAGTTAGTCAATGGGTGTCTAATCATAGAGAGTTAGTCAATGGGTATCTTATCATGAAGATTTAGTCAATGGGTGTCTAATCATGAAGAATTAGTCAATGGATGTCTAATCATGAAGAGTTAGTCAATGGTTATCAAATCATGAAGAGTTAGTCAATGGGTGTCTAATCATGAAGAGTTAGTCAATGGGTGTCTGATAATGAAGAGTTAGTCAATGGGTGTCTAATCATGAAGATTTAGTCAATGGGTGTCTAATCATGAAGATTTAGTCAATGGGTGTCTAATCATGAAGAGTTAGTCAATTGTTATCTTATCATGAAGATTTAGTCAATGGGTGTCTAATAATGAAGAGTTAGTCAATGGGTGTCTAATCACGAAGAGTTAGTCAATGAGTGTCTAATCATGAAGAGTTAGTCAATGGATGTCTAATCATGAAGAGTTAGTCAATGGGTTTCTAATCATGAAGAGTTAGTCAGTGAGTGTCTAATCATGAAGAGTTAGTCAATGGGTGTCTAATAATGAAGAGTTAGTCAATGGGTGTCTAATCATGAAGAGTTAGTCAATGGGTGTCTAATCATGAAGAGTTAGTCAATGGGTGTCTAATCATGAAGAGTTAGTCAATGGGTGTCTAATCATGAAGAGTTAGTCAATGGGTGTCTAATCATGAAGAGTTAGTCAATGGGTGTCTAATCATGAAGAATTAGTCAATGGTTATCTTATCATGAAGATTTAGTCAATGGATGTCTAATCATGAAGAGTTAGTCAATGGGTGTCTAATCATGAAGAGTTGGTCAATGGGTGTCTAATCATGAAGAATTAGTCAATGGATGTCTAATAATGAAGAGTTAGTCAATGGTTATCTTATCATGAAGATTTAGTCAATGGGTGTCTAATCATGAAGAGTTAGTCAATGGGTGTCTAATCACGAAGAGTTAGTCAATGAGTGTCTAATCATGAAGAGTTAGTCAATGGGTGTCTAATCATGAAGAGTTAGTCAATGGGTGTCTAATCATGAAGAGTTAGTCAATGGGTTTCTAATCATGAAGAGTTAGTCAATGGGTGTCTAATCATGAAGAGTTAGTCAATGGGTGTCTAATCATGAAGAGTTAGTCAATGGGTGTCTAATCATGAAGAGTTAGTCAATGGGTGTCTAATCATGAAGAGTTAGTCAATTGTTATCAAATCATGAAGATTTAGTCAATGGGTGTCTAATCATGAAGAGTTAGTCAATTGTTATCAAATCATGAAGAGTTAGTCAATGGTTATCAAATCATGAAGATTTAGTCAATGGTTATCAAATCATGAAGTCTTAGTCAATGGGTGTCTAATCATGAAGAGTTAGTCAATGGTTATCTTATCATTAAGATTTAGTCAATGGGTGTCTAATCATGAAGATTTAGCCAATGGGTGTCTAATCATGAAGAGTTAGTCAATGGTTATCTTATCATGAAGAGTTAGTCAATGGGTGTCTAATCACGAAGAGTTAGTCAATGAGTGTCTAATCATGAAGAGTTAGTCAATGGGTGTCTAATCAGGAAGAGTTAGTCAATGGTTATCAAATCATGAAGATTTAGTCAATGGTTATCAAATCATGAAGAGTTTAGTCAATGGGTGTCTAATCATGAAGAGTTAGTCAATGGGTGTCTAATAATGAAGAGTTAGTCAATGGGTGTCTAATCATGAAAGTTAGTCAATGGGTGTCTAATCATGAAGAGTTAGTCAATGGGTGTCTAATAATGAAGAGTTAGTAAATGGGTGTCTAGTCATGAAGAGTTAGTCAATGGATGTCTAATCATAAAGAGTTAGTCAATGGGTGTCTTATCATGAAGACTTAGTCAATGGGTGTCTAATCATGAAGAGTTAGTCAATGGGTGTCTTATCATGAAGACTTAGTCAATGGGTGTCTAATCATGAAGAGTTAGTCAATGGGTGTCTAATAATGAAGAGTTAGTCAATGGGTGTCTAATCATGAAAGTTAGTCAATGGTTATCTTATCATGAAGATTTAGTCAATGGATGTCTAATCATGAAGAGTTAGTCAATGGGTGTCTAATCATGAAGAGTTGGTCAATGGGTGTCTAATCATGAAGAGTTAGTCAATGGGTGTCTAATCATGAAGAATTAGTCAATAGTTATCTTATCATGAAGATTTAGTCAATGGATGTCTAATCATGAAGAGTTAGTCAATGGATGTCTAATCATGAAGACTTAGTCAATGGTTATCTTATCATGAAGATTTAGTCAATGGGTGTCTAATCATGAAGAGTTAGTCAATGGTTATCTTATCATGAAGATTTAGTCAATGGATGTCTAATCATGAAGACTTAGTCAATGGGTGTCTAATCATGAAGAGTTAGTCAATGGTTATCTTATCATGAAGATTTAGTCAATGGTTATCTAATCATGAAGAATTAGTCAATGGATGTCTAATAATGAAGAGTTAGTCAATGGTTATCTTATCATGAAGATTTAGTCAATGGGTGTCTAATCATGAAGAGTTAGTCAATGGGTGTCAAATCACGAAGAGTTAGTCAATGGGTTTCTAATCATGAAGAGTTAGTCAATGGGTGTCTAATCATGAAAAGTTACTTAATTGGTGTCTAATCATGAAAAGTTAGTCAATGGGTGTCTAATCATGAAGAGTAACTCAATGGGTGTCTAATCATGAAAAGTTAGTCAATGGTTATCAAATCATGAAGAGTTAGTCAATGGGTATCTAATCATAAAGAGTTAGTCAATGGTTATCTAATCATGAAGAGTAAGTTAATGGGTGTCTAATCATGAAGAGTTAGTTAATGAGTGTCTAATCATGAAGAGTTAGTCAATGGGTGTCTAATCATGAAGAGTTAGTCAATGGGTGTCTAATTATGAAGAGTTAGGTTATGGGTGTCTAATCATGAAGAGTTAGTCAATGGGTGTCTAATCATGAAGAAATAGTCAATGGGTATCTAATCATGAAGAGTTAGTCAATGGGTGTCTAATCATGAAGATTTAGTCAATGGGTGTCTAATCATGAAGAGTTAGTCAATGGGTGTCTAATCATGAAGAGTTAGTCAATAGTTATCTTATCATGAAGATTTAGTCAATGGGTGTCTAATAATGAAGAGTTAGTCAATAGTTATCTTATCATGAAGATTTAGTCAATGGGTGTCTAATAATGAAGAGTTAGTCAATGGGTTTCTCATCATGAAGACTTAGTCAATGGGTGTCTAATCATGAAGAGTTAGTCAATGGTTATCAAATCATTAAGAGTTAGTCAATGGGTGTCTAATCATGAAGAATTAGTAAATGGGTGTCTAATCATGAAGATTTAGTCAATGGGTGTCTAATAATGAAGAGTTAGTCAATGAGTGTCTAATCATGAAGAGTTAGTCAATGGATGTCTAATCATGAAGAGTTAGTCAATGGATGTCTAATCATGAAGAGTTATTCAATGGGTGTCTAATCAGGAGGATTTAGTCAATGGGTGTCTAGTCATGAAGAGTTAGTCAATGGGTCTCTCATCATGAAGACTTAGTCAATGGGTGTCTAATCATGAAGAGTTAGTAAATGGGTGTCTAATCATGAAGAGTTAGTCAATGAGTGTCTAATAATTAAGAGTTAGTCAATGGGTGTGTCATCATGAAGACTTAGTCAATGGGTGTCTAATCATGAAGAGTTAGTAAATGGGTGTCTAATCATGAAGAGTTAGTCAATGGGTGACTAATCATGAAGATTTAGTCAATGGTTATCTAATAATGAAGACTTAGTCAATGGGTCTCTATTAATGAAAACTTAGTCAATGGGTGCCCAATCATGAAGAGTTAGTCAATGGGGGTCTAATCATGAAGAGTTAGTCAATGGTTATCAAATCATTAAGAGTTAGTCAATGGGTGTCTAATCATGAAGAATTAGTCAATGGGTGTCTAATGTGAAAAGTTAGTCAATGAGTCTCTAATAATGAAGAGTTAGTCAATGGGTGTCTAATTATGAAGAGTTAGTCAATGAGTGTCTACTCATGAAGAGTTAGTCAATGGATGTCTAATCATGAAGAGTTAGTCAATGGGTTTCTAATCATGAAGAGTTAGTCAATGGGTGTCTCATCATGAAGACTTAGTCAATGGGTGTCTAATCATGAAGAGTTAGTCAATGGGTTTCTAATCATGAAGAGTTAGTCAGTGGGTGTCTAATCAGGAGGATTTAGTCAATGGGTGTCTTATCATGAAGAGTTAGTCAATGGGTTTCTAATCATGAAGAGTTAGTCAATGGGTGTCTAATCAGGAGGATTTAGTCAATGGGTGTCTAATCATGAAGAGTTAGTCAATGGGTGTCTTATCATGAAGACTTAGTCAATGGGTGTCTAATCATGAAGAGTTAGTCAATGGGTGTCTAATCATGAAGAGTTAGTCAATGGGTGTCTAATCACGAAGAGTTAGTCAATGGGTGTCTCATCATGAAGAGTTAGTCAATGGGTGTCTAATCATAGAGAGTTAGTCAATGGGTATCTTATCATGAAGATTTAGTCAATGGGTGTCTAATCATGAAGAATTAGTCAATGGATGTCTAATCATGAAGAGTTAGTCAATGGTTATCAAATCATGAAGAGTTAGTCAATAGGTGTCTAATCATGAAGAGTTAGTCAATGGGTGTCTGATAATGAAGAGTTAGTCAATGGGTGTCTAATCATGAAGATTTAGTCAATGGGTGTCTAATCATGAAGATTTAGTCAATGGGTGTCTAATCATGAAGAGTTAGTCAATTGTTATCTTATCATGAAGATTTAGTCAATGGGTGTCTAATAATGAAGAGTTAGTCAATGGGTGTCTAATCATGAAAGTTAGTCAATGGTTATCTTATCATGAAGATTTAGTCAATGGATGTCTAATCATGAAGAGTTAGTCAATGGGTGTCTAATCATGAAGAGTTGGTCAATGGGTGTCTAATCATGAAGAGTTAGTCAATGGGTGTCTAATAATTAAGAGTTAGTCAATGGGTGTGTCATCATGAAGACTTAGTCAATGGGTGTCTAATCATGAAGATTTAGTCAATGGGTGTCTAATCATGAAGAGTTAGTCAATTGTTATCTTATCATGAAGATTTAGTCAATGGGTGTCTAATAATGAAGAGTTAGTCAATGGGTGTCTAATCACGAAGAGTTAGTCAATGAGTGTCTAATCATGAAGAGTTAGTCAATGGATGTCTAATCATGAAGAGTTAGTCAATGGGTTTCTAATCATGAAGAGTTAGTCAGTGAGTGTCTAATCATGAAGAGTTAGTCAATGGGTGTCTAATCAGGAGGATTTAGTCAATGGGTGTCTAATCATGAAGAGTTAGTCAATGGGTGTCTAATCATGAAGAGTTAGTCAATGGGTGTCTAATCATGAAGAGTTAGTCAATGGGTGTCTAATCATGAAGAGTTAGTCAATGGGTGTCTAATCATGAAGAGTTAGTCAATGGGTGTCTAATCATGAAGAATTAGTCAATGGTTATCTTATCATGAAGATTTAGTCAATGGATGTCTAATCATGAAGAGTTAGTCAATGGGTGTCTAATCATGAAGAGTTGGTCAATGGGTGTCTAATCATGAAGAATTAGTCAATGGATGTCTAATAATGAAGAGTTAGTCAATGGTTATCTTATCATGAAGATTTAGTCAATGGGTGTCTAATCATGAAGAGTTAGTCAATGGGTGTCTAATCACGAAGAGTTAGTCAATGAGTGTCTAATCATGAAGAGTTAGTCAATGGGTGTCTAATCATGAAGAGTTAGTCAATGGGTGTCTAATCATGAAGAGTTAGTCAATGGGTTTCTAATCATGAAGAGTTAGTCAATGGGTGTCTAATCATGAAGAGTTAGTCAATGGGTGTCTAATCATGAAGAGTTAGTCAATGGGTGTCTAATCATGAAGAGTTAGTCAATGGGTGTCTAATCATGAAGAGTTAGTCAATTGTTATCAAATCATGAAGATTTAGTCAATGGGTGTCTAATCATGAAGAGTTAGTCAATTGTTATCAAATCATGAAGAGTTAGTCAATGGTTATCAAATCATGAAGATTTAGTCAATGGTTATCAAATCATGAAGTCTTAGTCAATGGGTGTCTAATCATGAAGAGTTAGTCAATGGTTATCTTATCATTAAGATTTAGTCAATGGGTGTCTAATCATGAAGATTTAGCCAATGGGTGTCTAATCATGAAGAGTTAGTCAATGGTTATCTTATCATGAAGAGTTAGTCAATGGGTGTCTAATCACGAAGAGTTAGTCAATGGGTGTCTAATCATGAAGAGTTAGTCAATGGGTGTCTAATCAGGAAGAGTTAGTCAATGGTTATCAAATCATGAAGATTTAGTCAATGGTTATCAAATCATGAAGAGTTTAGTCAATGGGTGTCTAATCATGAAGAGTTAGTCAATGGGTGTCTAATAATGAAGAGTTAGTCAATGGGTGTCTAATCATGAAAGTTAGTCAATGGGTGTCTAATCATGAAGAGTTAGTCAATGGGTGTCTAATAATGAAGAGTTAGTAAATGGGTGTCTAGTCATGAAGAGTTAGTCAATGGATGTCTAATCATAAAGAGTTAGTCAATGGGTGTCTTATCATGAAGACTTAGTCAATGGGTGTCTAATCATGAAGAGTTAGTCAATGGGTGTCTTATCATGAAGACTTAGTCAATGGGTGTCTAATCATGAAGAGTTAGTCAATGGGTGTCTAATAATGAAGAGTTAGTCAATGGGTGTCTAATCATGAAAGTTAGTCAATGGGTGTCTAATCATGATGAGTTAGTAAATGGGTTTCTAATCATGAAGACTTAGTCAATGGGTGTCTAATCATGAAGAGTTAGTCAATGGGTGTCTAATCATGAAGAGTTAGTCAATGGGTGTCTAATCATGAAGAGTTAGTCAATGGGTGTCTAATCATGAAGAGTTAGTCGATGGGTGTCTAATAATGAAGAGTTAGTCAATGGGTGTCTAATCATGAAGAGTTAGTCAATGGGTATCTAATCATGAAGAGTTAGTTAATGGGTGTCTAATCATTGAGAGTTAGTCAATGGGTGTCTAATCATGAAGAGTTAGTCAATGGGTGTCTAATCATGAAGAGTTTGTCAATGGGTGTCTAATCATGAAGAGTTAGTCAATGGGTGTCTAACTATGAAGATTTAGTCAATGGGTGTCTAATCATGAAGAGTTAGTCAATGGGTGTCTAATCATGAAGAGTTAGTCAATGGGTGTCTAATCATGAAGAGTTAGTCAATGGGTGTCTAATCATGAAGAGTTAGTCAATGGGTGTCTAATCATGAAGAGTTAGTCAATGGTTATCTTATCATAAAGAGTTAGTCAATGGGTGTCTAATCATGAAGAGTTAGTCAATGGGTGTCTAATCATGAAGAGTTAGTCAATGGGTGTCTAATCATGAAGAGTTAGTCAATGGGTGTCTAATCATGAAGAGTTAGTCAATGGGTGTCTAATCATGAAGAGTTAGTCAATGGTTATCTTATCATAAAGAGTTAGTCAATGGGTGTCTAATCATGAAGAGTTAGTCAATGGGTGTCTAATCATGAAGAGTTAGTCAATGGGTATCTAATCATGATGAGTTAGTCAATGGGTGTCTAATCATGATGAGTTAGTCAATTGTTATCAAATCACGAAGAGTTAGTCAATGGGTGTCTAATCATGAAAATTTAGTCAATGGGTGTCTAATCATGAGAGTTAATCAATGGGTGTCTAATAATGAAGAGTTAGTCAATGGGTGTCTAATCATGAAGAGTTAGTCAATGGGTATCTAATCATGATGAGTTAGTCAATGGGTGTCTAATCATGATGAGTTAGTCAATTGTTATCAAATCACGAAGAGTTAGTCAATGGGTGTCTAATCATGAAGAGTTAGTCAATGGGTGTCTAATCATGAAGAGTTAGTCAATGGGTGTCTAATCATGAAGAGTTAGTCAATGGTTATCTTATCATGAAGATTTAGTCAATGGGTGTCTAATAATGAAGAGTTAGTCAATGGGTGACTAATCACGAAGAGTTAGTTAATGAGTGTCTAATCATGAAGATGAGTCACAAATTTTCTTAAGTGTTACTGTTTTTATATTATTTATATGCATAAAAGAATGAATCACAATTTGTAAACAACCGAACGAACCCAAGTAGTGCACATCGGATAGTTTTAATCTTTAGAAAACGTCGGTTTTGAAGTGTGGAAAATTTATTTACCCACGAAAATGATTATTTCTAAGTGGAACCAAAATAGAAATTTCCACAGTGTAGTAGGATATCTCCTTCCCTGACCCAGTATGGAAAAGGGTACTTCTTTCGGGCCGGGATATTTTTTCGATATGTTCTCTATTATGTCCTCGGTAATTGAAAGCAAATCCTTCTAGACTGCGGTAATTTTTGTTTATGTTGTACTTTTGAAAATATAATAAACGATGGTGGATTTCGCAACATTAAGAACTTACGTTATTTAAAGGTCCGGAATGGTAGAGACTTTAATCATTTTTAGAGTAACAGCCTCTTTTTAAAAAATAAAAACAAAATCTGCTCTCAATCGTGGCCATCGAGAGTTACTACAGGCCGGTTGGCTAGAAAATGACGTCACTGCATTCCGTGTCAAAACAAGGACCGTCGTAATGACAATAAGAAGGCATTTCGACTTCTCTATTCACTAAATAATCCATCAAAATTCAGGAAATCAACCAATTTTAATGAAATTTTCAGGATTTATTAATTAATGATCACAGAATATAATAAATCCATTACTTTATTATAAAGCTTGGTGCAAATGTATTATTTCTTGTAAACAAAAAACACCTTTATTAAAGTTATTCAAAATATCAAAACATGTTGAACATACGATATTGTAAATATTTAAAACAAAGCATT
>OY744555.1:31729191-31814191 GCA_963556195.1 Sepiola atlantica | reverse complement strand
AAAATGAAACTCTGAAAAAAAAACGCTAAGGTTTCCATTGATTCTACTAAAAAAAATTTCTACCAATGACGAGACGAAAGTTTCTTTTAGTTTGTTTAATTCATGAAAAATGGGTTTAATGAATCTTATTTGAATAATTTTTGAATTATGAATATTTTGGTCCTTTGTCATTCTAAAATGTCACTGAAAAAGAAATTTTTTTTCATTCGATTTAAAAAAAAATATTTTAAGGAAATCTTTCGCTTTATTATCCGACAAAATTGATCACCAAACAGTCGATGTATCAGTCGGGGGTGAATAGAGAATTTATTGAACTTTTTTTAAAAGAAGTTCCTTAAAAGCATGACGACATCTCAGATAACATTAATTTCATATGAATTATGATTATCTGATTAATACAATTTCATATGAATTATGATTATCTGATAAATACAATTTCATATGAATTATGATTATCTGATAAATACAATTTAATAGGAATTATGATTATCTAATTAATATAATTTAATATGAATTATGATTATCTAATAAATACAATTTCATAGTAATTATGATTATCTACTAAATACAATTTCATATGAATTATGATTATCTGATAAATACAATTTCATATGAATTATGATTATCTAATTAATATAATTTAATATGAATTATGATTATCTAATAAATATAATTTAATATGAATTATGATTATCTAATAAATACAATTTCATATGAATTATGATTATCTAATAATACAATTTCATATGAATTATGATTATCTAATAAATACAATTTCATAGTAATTATGATTATATACTAAATACAATTTCATATGAATTATGATTATCTAATAAATACAATTTCATATGAATTATAATTATCTAATAAATATTATTTCATATGAATTATGATTATTTAATGAATACAATTTCATATGAATTATGATTATCTAATAAATACAATTTAATATGAATTATGATTATTTAATAAATACAATTTCATATGAATTATGATTATCTAATAAATACAATTTGATATGAATTATGATTATTTAATAAATACAATTTGATATGAATTATGATTATCTAATAAATACAATTTCATATGAATTATGATTATTTAATAAATACAATTTCATATGAATTATGATTATCTAATAAATACAATTTCATATGAATTATGAATATCTAATAAATATAATTTCATATGAATTATGATTATCTAATAAATAAAATTTCATATGAATTATGATTATCTAATAAATATAATTTCATATGAATTATGATTATCTAATAAATAAAATTTCATATGAATTATGATTATCTAATAAATAAAATTTCATATGAATTATGATTATCTAATAAATATAATTTCATATGAATTATGATTATCTAATAAATACAATTTCATATGAATTATGATTATTTAATAAATACAATTTCATATGAATTATGATTATCTAATAAATACAATTTCATATGAATTATGATTATTTAATAAATACAATTTCATATGAATTATGATTATCTAATAAATACAATTTCATATGAATTATGATTATCTAATAAATATAATTTCATATGAATTATGATTATTTAATAAATACAATTTCATATGAATTATGATTATCTAAAAAATACAATTTCATATGAATTATGATTATCTAATAAATACAATTTCATATGAATTATGATTATCTAAAAAATACAATTTCATATGAATTATGATTATCTAATAAATACAATTTCATATGAATTATGATTATCTAATAAATACAATTTCATATGAATTATGATTATCTAATAAATACAATTTCATATGAATTATGATTATTTAATAAATACAATTTCATATGAATTATGATTATTTAATAAATACAATTTCATATGAATTATGATTATCTAATAAATACAATTTCATATGAATTATGATTATCTAAAAAATACAATTTCATATGAATTATGATTATCTAATAAATACAATTTCATATGATGAATATCTATTAAATACAATTTCATATGAATTATGATTATCTATTAAATACAATTTAATATGAATTATGATTATCTAATAAATACAATTTCATATAAATTATGATTATCTAATAAATACAATTTCATATGAATTATGATTATCTAATAAATACAATTTCATATGAATTATGAATATCTAATAAATACAATTTCATATGAATTATGATTATCTAATAAATACAATTTCATATGAATTATGATTATCTAATAAATAAAATTTCATATGAATTATGATTATCTAATAAATATAATTTCATATGAATTATGATTATCTAATAAATACAATTTCATATGAATTATGATTATTTAATAAATACAATTTCATATGAATTATGATTATCTAATAAATACAATTTCATATGAATTATGATTATTTAATAAATACAATTTCATATGAATTATGATTATCTATTAAATACAATTTCATATGAATTATGATTATCTAATAAATACAATTTCATATGAATTATGATTATCTATTAAATACAATTTCATATGAATTATGATTATCTACTAAATACAATTTCCTATCAATTATGATTATCTAATAAATACAATTTCATATGATGAATATCTATTAAATACAATTTCATATGAATTATGATTATCTAATAAATACAATTTCATAGTAATTATGATTATCTACTAAATACAATTTCATATGAATTATGATTATGTAATAAATACAATTTCATATGAATTATGATTATCTAATAAATACAATTTCATATGAATTATGATTATGTAATAAATACAATTTCATATCAATTATGATTATCTAATAAATACAATTTCATATGAATTATGATTATCTAAAAAATACAATTTCATATGAATTATGATTATCTAAATAATACAATTTCATATGAATTATGATTATCTAATAAATACAATTTCATATGAATTATGATTATCTAATAAATACAATGTAGCAGTTACCTCCTCCTTTCAAAACATAACTACACCGGTTTGCCGGTAGGTGTCGCTTTTTCACCGACAGGTGGCACTGTAAAGCGACACCAGAGTTATCTGCCCTTCTGACTATAAAAACCGTTGCAAACGAAAAATCCATCTCTCTTCTTCACCAGCCTCGACAGAAGTACGCTGACACTAGCGTTCCGTCTCACTTTTCTCTTCAGGTCGATTGGCCTCGGCAGAACGACGCTAATACACTAACGCTTCGTTTCACGCTTTTCTCTTGAACTGGTCTCAGCAAAACAACTACCAACACACGTTTCTTCCGTCAACACGTGGGCAAACAACGGTAAGAGTTCTCAACTCGTTTTCTTTGTGTGCGGCTTTCAAAGACTTTTCCTACGCCGGATTCATTTCTTATACCTTTTTCAAGAACTGTTTTTCCATCGACACACATGCATACATCACACACTTCATCATTCCACGTACACACACGTTCAATAAACGTTATTTGAACTACTTCATTTTGTTTATTAATTATTACTCTGTCTTTGCATGCAACAATTGCTTGATTTACTGAACACGTTTATAATCGGGGGAACACGACCCTCGATCTGAACAACAATGTCGAATTTTTTCGATGTTTTTCATGATAAACATTCTCTTTATTATTTCTAAATAAATAATATTTACAAAAATGGATATTTATTTGGAAATTCAAAAATGAAACAACCATATTTTCTTCTTATTTGAAATTATCACCAAAGTTCAAAAGATAATTTTACAGCGTTTTAAAAGAGATTATATAGAGACTAGTTTACACCCCCCGTTATAAATTTCAGAAAAAAGTATGCGTCGCCAGTGTTTGCACCCGCTATTTATTTACAAAATCATAGAATTATGTCAGTAATTTAATTCTTCATAAATTATTCTTATAATTCCTGATGCCTTTTTGGTATAGAGTGGAGGATTTCTTTCCGAATTCATTTCAGGCGGCGGAGTAAGTCTGACTTGCTATTTGCGTTTTCACTTCCTTTCACCACTTGAAATAGTTTTGTCTATGGCTATAAAAAGGAACGTGTTTTACTCGCTAACATGAGTTGTCTCTTATATTCAACAATATATTCAACAATATATATATATATATATATATATATATATATATATAATATATATATATATATATATATATAATATTTATAAATAAATATTAAATTTTTTATATCTACAGACGCTAGCGTTTCAAGCTTATTGCTCTCATCAGTGCAGGGAAGTAACATTTTCAGACGGTCGGGAGGCGCGAACCCGGTACACAGAGTCAGCCATATCCACTCGGCCCACGGAAACTGTCACGTAATTTAGCGAAATTAAGATCTATATGTACCAAGAAGCGGGCACAGATAGAAGACTAGTCGAGAGTGTTCGACGAACGTATTCGGAACTTAGCATTAGAGCTTTTTGACAGTCTATTTTTAACTTCCCCGAGAGTGCTCAACTTTAATTTCTTAAAGGGGCTTAGTATAATATTTATAAATAAATATTAAATTATTTATACCTACAGACGCTAGCGTTTCAAGCTTATTGCTCTCATCAGTGCAGGGAAGTAACAATTTCAGACGGTCGGGAGGCGCGAACCCGGTACACAGAGTCAGCCATGGCCACTCGGCCCACGGAAACTGTCACGTAATTTAGGGAAATTAAGATCTATATGTACCTAGAAGCGGGCACAGATAGAAGACTAGTCGAAAGTGTTCGACGAACGTATTCGGAACTTTGCATTATATATATATATATATATATATATATATATATATATATATATATATATATATATATATATATAAAGATAAATGAAAGAAGAGAGATGAAGATGAACGAATGACAAATTTATTTCAACTTCGATTGTTCAATGCAAGGTGTACTCGATAAAAACCTGTTTATTTTTCTTTCCTTAAGCCTAGGCTTTTCAAAGATTAAAATCTTATCATCAGAGGAATTACATAGATGGATAAGTTGGCAGTGGAAAAGCCAAAATTAAAAAAATATTAAGTAATGGAGAGTGTGGCTTAAGGAACAAATAATAAACATGTTTTTACAGAGTACACCTTGCATTGAACAATCGAAGTTGAAATAGGTTTGTCATTCGTACATGTTTATCTATCTTCTTTCATTTATATATATATATATATATATATATATGTATATATATATATATATATATATATATATATATATATATATATATATAGCATAATATAAAATGAAATAATAAAATAAGGTGCGAATCAAATTTTATTAGAATTCAAAATTCAGGCAAAGTAACTCAAAGTCCTTAACTCATGAGTTTTCAAAGATAATTCTTCTCCTCAGAGGACCATTACCGCAGCGACGTTACTGCAGGTGATGCCATTACACTTTGAAAATATATAAAAAATATATACAAAAATACATAAGAGTACATAACACATCAAATATATCAAACCAAAAACATACTTATTTGTTAAATTGTTTGGATGGATTTTATAAATTTAACAAATAAGTATGTTTGTTATTATAGCTCTATCCAGTATATTGAGCTTCAGTCTTTATCCGGATATATATATATATATATATATATATATATATATATATATATATATATATATATATATATATATGTGTGTGTTTTTGTTGTTTTTTTTAACATAGTTCACCCCAAACAAGGCAGGACGCCACTGTAGACGTAAGGGGCTACTGAGAAAAAAGAAGAGGGGAGAAGGTAAGGGGCAGTCAACCTAGATTGGGATCTGCGCAGTGAGATGTTTTATTAAATACTAGAATTATTTACCTACAGAGGACGTTGTTTCGAACTTACATTCACACCAGTGCAAGAAAGAGTGCTTTCAGGCGGTCAGACGGTCAGACGGGTTCGAACGCAGTTCGTAGATTCAGAATAGAATCACGATCCTATGCCCTAATCCATTAGGTCAACGGAAATCGCCACATACATTACTGAAATTAAGATACATTTAAAGCCAGCGGCGGGGTTCAAACGTTCCGAGATCAAAGAGTTCTTAAACACGCAGTAAGCTTTTCTCCTATAAATTAACGACCTCAGATGTTCACAATTTCAGACAGTGCTCGTCAATTAACATTTATTTATCTTAAAGGAGGCCATTACTATGAATATTTTTTATTATCAAATATTAAAGTGTATTTACCTACAGACAACGTTGTTTCGAACTTACGTCATCATCAGTGTAGGAAGTGGTGGTTTCAGACGCTCAGACGGGTTCGAACGCAATGCGTAGGTTCAGAAGATACTACGATCCGACGCCGTAATCTATTAGGACAATATTCATTACAGAGTGAAGTATATATATATATATATATATATATATATATATATATATATAATTTATTTTTATTTTTTGCTATTATATATATATATATATATATATATATATATATATATATATAGTAAGCAGTGAAAATATATATGGCAATCAAGCTACACAAAGGCTCCCGTGTTTCATCCCCGGTGGGAATCGTCAGGCAGCCTGAAGATTCCCCCCGGGGATGAAACACGGGAGCCTCTGTGTAGCTTGATTGCCATATATATTTTCACTGCTTACTACCTAGCTCTACTTACGTATCGAGCACTGTTGAAGTAAATACTGAAAACTGATACATAAAAAATTATATCTCCTTATAATATTTTATGTGGATACATGAAGTACTAATATATATATATATATATATATATATATATATATATATATATAATAGCAAAAATAAGAATTAATAAAATAAATAAATAAACAATAAAACAAAACACACAAACGATAAAATAAAATTAACTCAACCACACACACTCTCTTTTCTTTTATTCGCCCTTAACTATAAAACATTAACTCAAGTCTTCTTATTTAAAAAAAAACAAAAAAAAACTAATCCTGAAGTCGAAAGCGCTCGAAAAAAAAATGGTCGAATTAAGTACAATCGGAGAAGTACTATACGGATTGCCACATGAAACCAGAAGAATAGCTCGATGGTTTGAGAACCTCACGAAGAAGATTTACAAACGAGAAAGTTCCGTGACGTTCAACAAAGCTTGCTTGATGGAATGTCCTCTTTCCCTACCCCTCTACTTTTTCACTCACAGCCATCCACATTAATTTCATTCGGCCCCACCCCTCCACGTTTTCACTCACAGCCATCCACATTATTTTCATTCCATGCCACCGACTTCCTTCAACCCGGACCTCGGTCTTGTCCTCCCAGTAGTGGCTACTACTTCTTCTCATTAACCCATCATGTCAACCCAATATTTCGATGTACTTGTATGACATTTTTCTTAAAATTATCATCCTGAGGAAGTCTTACAAATAAAGACGAAACGTTGATGAATACATAAAAAAAAACATCCTTTTGGTTTTTCCTTTTTTATTTCCCATTACGTCGTATTACCTTCATCCTTCCTTTCTCATATATATATATATATATATATATATATATATATATATATATATATATATATATATATATATATATATATCATAATCCGATAGACCTCTAGATTTGTAACGGTGAAGATACCAAATAGATTTTAAAAAACAAGAAAAAAACAAAAAAAAACAAAACAATAAGTATTTATAATAATATCTGTTATGGACACGTAATTACTGACTTGGTGATATTCATTATAGGTGTTTTGGGAGGTATGCATATATAATTGCACTTTAAGATAATTGTTTATTCTGATTATTTACTCAAAATAAGATAGCCTTAAGAAATAATACACTAATCATTGAATTAATTTAAGTATAAGTGTCTAATATTATCACTAGACATTGTTAGATTGGAATTAGGTTATAAGTATAGGTTTCCATAGATTATAAAATTAATGTAAGATGAATTTTTAGAACTCAGATTATTAATATATTACGAATATAGAATGTCTATGTAAATGTTTTGTATTTAGATACACATTGACATCTGTGTGTGTATGCATTAGATTCAAATATAATCTTAAATAATTTTTATTTTTCAAATATATCCTATCTCGGATCTAGACAGAATTCAAACTTGTAAACCTTTCACAGTCTGTCAGTCGGTTGATGACACGCTAACGCCTGTCTGTCTCTCTTCTTTTCTTTCTTTCTTTCTTTTTCCAAGTCTAGCCGAATTTGTATGACACAAACAAATATTGTTGCGTGCGTGCGTGATCGTAGGATGCGTATATATGTGTGTGTGTGTAGAGACGTATATGCGTGTTTATATCACCAAGTCGTAAGTGTTAAAAGAATATGTGTTTTTACTCAGACGTTATTTAAAAAAAAAACAATAAGATTCATTTAGATCGCCTTAGTTAAATATAAGTTTTTAATTCCTCCTCGCTCAGTAAGGGGTGTTCAGATTGGTTGCAACTACCACTCTCTCTGGTTGTATTTGAATTCTTAAAGGTGGATTCAATTTTCTGTCAGTCTCAAAAATGTAATTGTCTAGTTAGATGCCCGAGGAAACCACAAGGTTGTAATAAATGATTGCATCGACAATTATGTAATTTCGTGTTATTATATTTTATGTTATATATATATATATATATATATATATATATATATATATATATATATATATATATATATATATATTAGGTAACATCTTCTCTTGCAGGCAGGTATTGTTGAATATAAGAGACAACTCATGTCTAGATATCCTTTGGTAGATCCTTTCAATAGTCCGAATCAGGATATTAGTTTCAGAGAGGAATTGGCTGATGAATTTGCCATAGTTTGGATTTGTCTTCCAAGTACTTTCGGACACATCTGGGTCCATCTTCAGGGGAATGTGGTTAATCAGGTACAGATCATGGGTTAGTATTATAGAAGGTGTTGGCGGGAATTATGAATTAAGTACGAAACTATATTTTCAGCTATAAACATTTTAGAATATTATTACTGATATTAAAGTTAATTCTATTAATTAGGGTTTTTTTTATTTTTATATATAGGGCTTCTAATATATGGAGTTTTTGTTTGTTAGTACTAAATTCTAAGATTTTGGTATTTTCTACTAAGATCCTGATTCGGACTATTGAAAGGAATTACCAAGACATATCTAGACATGAGTTGTCTCTTATATTCAACAATATATATATATATATATATATATATATATATATATATATATATATATATATATATATATATATATATATAATAAAGAACGTTATCAAACCGGTCAAACCTCTTGTTTTTGTTTTTCTCCTGCATTTTAACCTGTTTTCCGTTTGTCTTTTTTTCACACATTGTGTCTACCACGGCATTACATTTTCATGACTTATCATGTACCTTACCCCATATATATATATATTTGTTGTGTCAATCTCGCCTTTTCGACCACTCGGTCATATTTTTTATCTGTTTCTTTTGATAATGAGAGGTTCCACTCTCGAAAATTAAAGTTTATTCCGGACCTTTTAAATTGCTTGACAGTAAACCTTTTTTTCTATTTACTGTTTTGGTATTTAAACCGTGAAATATTTATTAATTGATTTGAGATTCCATTCATATTTTCTCTTCTCAATTATTTTTGTTCATCTTTTTCACCTTCCGGTATCTATATCGCATTGCTCCTGCCTCGGATTACGAATTACATTGATATATATATATATATATATATATATATATATATATATATATATATATATATATATATATATATATATATATATATATATACTTCTTTTCACTTTAAAACAGTTTTCGCTTTATTTTTTATTATTTTTGTTTCTCTCATTTTATTGCAAATTCTGACTCGTTTTCTATCCGTTTCTTCGTTTTTCGTCTCCTTCATCCACCGTTTTTAAAGCACCATCTCCAAGACATGTTTTAATCATTTCTTCCCCCCCCCCTCTTCCTCCCCCTAGTTCTTCCACCCCGCTCCCCATTTATTCGATAAAGATACCGCCCCGTTTTCTACCTGACTAACACATCTCCCACCCCTAATCCGATCAAGTGCCAAACGTCTCCCACTTGCCCTTCACCATCGAGGTACGTGACTCGCTGTGAATTCCATTGCGATTATTATTGTTGAAATAATAATTATAATTATTTTTGCTACTTGGGTGTGTGTTTCACATCAGTCAAGCATGTCAATCCATTATTGGAAGACGGGAAGACTTCTCGAAAACAAGGAAACGTTGAAAAATATCGGATAGTTATGAAAAATGCAAATAAAAATAAATATTTTAAAAATAGGAAATGATGGCAAGCCTTGAAGTGAAGGAGACTTCTTAGACAAGCTATCAAATATGTCAACAAGCCAATGCCAAGAAGGCAGGCGGCTGAGCAATATGGTAGAACTTTGAAAGATCTAATTCAACAGCACATCAAAATGATGTTCGAATTGCAATTAACAAACAGAAGATGGAAAAGATGACGTGCATTTTGCACACGGCTAATTCCACTCAGCGATAGTTTTTTTTAATGGCGGTTCAAGAGTGAGCGAGAGAGAAAGGTTAAAAAGAGATCGGGGTGAATAAACGAACTATGTTGGACTTATGACTGGGGGGTTTGGCAAAGGTTCTATTCGCTTAACCCCACCTAATAAACCAGTATCGTCCGGGCCTTTGGGTCTGGATTTACGCCGGTCTATTGGGGGTTGTCTGGTCCTGTGTGGTTCTAGGAGGTCCATCCTCCCAGGCTTTGCCTCCCCTCTTTGGGGAGGAGTAAGTTTATAGCTTACTGTCTGAAGCGCCCCTACCGGGGAATGCCGACGGGGCTGCCCAGGCAATTTTTAAATGGCCAGAATGCTCACCTCTCGAGCGCTGGCTTATCTAATCCCACTTTCCCGACCTTGTGTCACATCTTACCTTGTGGGAGGTAGATAAATATGGCTATTCGCTTCTTGGCCTTTTGGCTAAGATCAAAGTGTAATATCTGTTCCGATGGATACTGCACCCCATAAACTGGTATCGTCTTGGCCTTCGGGGCTTGATTTACGCCGGTCTATGGGTCTGCCCTGTGCAGTTCTAGGATGTCCACCCTCCCAGGCTTCGCCTCCCCTCTTTGGGGAGGAGTAAGTTTATTGCTTACTGCCTGAGGCGCCCCTACCGGGGAATACGGACGGGGCTGCCCAGGCAATTTTTAAACCCCACTTTACCGACCCGACCTTGGGTCACATCTTACTTGTGGGAGTAAGATAAAAACTGGCCTTGTGCCTAACTCCTGGAGAGGAGTAAATCAATATTCGCATATGCACAAGACAAACAGGTATGGAAGACCCAACATCACTGCTTCTTGTAATTCCGAGTCAAAAGGTCAGCCTCGATTTGGACAAAGTTGGGTCTCCTTGTGAATTCCAAGTGCCAAGAAACGCTGCAGATAACACGTTATAAAAAGAAATTTAAAAAAAGGAAAAACAGAGAAGGAAAAATGGAGAAAATATTAATTAAATAGTCTTAGAATATTCAAAGTCTCAAAGAAAAAAAAAGGAATGTTGTCTTTTTTCCTGATAATAGAAAAATACTCGTCCCAGGACGGGCAAAATTAATTTTCCAAACAGAACAGTTTTTCACCGCTTTTATGTCATCTTACGAAGATTAAAAAGCTTATAATCGTATAATGATAGTGAACCTTATGTCTAGAATCCTTGTTCCAATTTTGATCAAAATCAACGACATGATTTTGATTCTACAAAATGTCTAAAATGTAAAGCTTAAACTTAAGGGGTCTTAAGAAGAAATTGAACTTCAGAGAATCATGGTTTATTTGTGTCTAAACACTATTAATAAAATTCAAAACAAATCTGATAATTTTGAAATTTTCAATAGAAAATTGTGCCCATATTATGCACCCCCCCCCCCACGCGAATCCCTTTAGGTATTTGGATTTTACCCTTTTGCCTGAAATGTAATTAAACGAAATATAACCCACATTCTCACTCCTTACGCCTTGTATCAAATGTCATAATGATAGGTTAATGAGTTTAGGAGTGAATCCTTTACATTCAAATATATAAACATATATACATACGTAAATTTATATAGATAGGTTAATTATTTTAGGAGTGAATCCTCTACATACAAATATATAAACATAAATACATACCTAACTTTATATAGATAGGTATATTAGTTTAGGAGTGAATCCAATACATACAAATATATAAACATATATACATACCTAACTTTATATAGATAGGTATATTAGTTTAGGAGTGAATCCTTTACATACAAATATGTAAACAAATATACATACCTAACTTTATATAGATATGTTAATTAGTTTAGGAGTGAATCCTTTACATTCAAATATATAAACATATATACATACCTAACTTTATATAGATAGGTTAATTAGTTTAGGAGTGAATCCTCTACATACAAATATATAAACATAAATACATACCTAACTTTATATTAATAGGTATATTAGTTTAGGAGTGAATCCAATACATACAAATATATAAACATGTATACATACATAACTTTATATAGATAGGTTAATTAGTTTAGGAGTGAATCCTTTGCATATAAATATATGAACATATATTCATACATAAATTTATGTAGATAGGTTAATTAGTTTAGGAGTGAATAATTTACATACAAATATATAAACATGTATACATACCTAACTTTGTATAGATATGTTAATTAGTTTAGGAGTGAATCCTGTAGATAAAAATATATAAACATATATACATACCTAACTTTATATAGATAGGTTAAATAGTTTAGGAGTGAATCCTTTACATACAAATATGTAAACATATATACATACCTAACTTTATATCAATAGGTTAATTAATTTAGGAGTGAATCCTTCAAATACAAATATATAAACATATATACATACCTAAGTTTATATAGATATGTTAATTAGTTTAGGAATGAATCCTTTACATACAAATATATAAACATATATACATACCTAACTTTATATAGATATGTTAATTAGTTTAGGAGTTAATCCTTTACATACAAATATATAAACATATATACATACCTAACTTTATATATATATGTTAATTAGTTTAGGAGTGAATCCTTTACATACAAATATATAAACATATATGCATACCTTACTTTATATAGATAGGTATATTAGTTTAGGAGTGAATCCTTTACATACAAATATATAAACATATATACATACCGAACTTTATATAGATATTTAATTAGTTTAGGAGTATATCCTGTAAATACAACTATATAAACATATGTACATACCTAACTTTATATAGATATGTTAATTAGTTTAGGAGTGAATCCTTTACATTCAAATATATAAACATATATACATACCTAACTTTATATAGATATGTTAATTAGTTTAGGATTGAATCCTTTACATACAAATATATAAACATATATACATACCTAACTTTATATAGATAGGTTAATCAGTTTAGGAGTGAATCCTTTACATACAAATATATAAACATATATACATACTTAATTTTATATAGATATGTTAATTAGTTTAGGAGTGAATCCTTTACATTTAATAATATAAACATATATACATACCTAACTTTATATAGATAGGTTAATTAGTTTAGGAGTGAATCCTTTATATACAAATATATAAACATATATACATACCTAACTTTATATAGATAGGTGTATTAGTTTAGGAGTGAATCTTTTGCATACAAATATATAAACATATATACATACCTTACTTTATATAGATAAGTTAATTAGTTTAGGAGTATATCCTGTAAATAAAAATATATAAACATATATACATACATAACTTTATATCGATAGGTTAATTAATTTAGGAGTGAATCCTTCAAATACAAATATATAAACATGTATACATACCTAACTTTATATAGATAGGTTAATTAGTTTAGGAGTGAATCCTTTATATACAAATATATAAACATATATACATACCTAACTTTATATAGATAGCTTTATTAGTTTAGGAGTGAATCTTTTATATACAAATATATAAACATATATACATACCTAACTTTATATAGATATGTTAATTAGTTTAAGAGTTAATCCTTTACATACAAATATATAAACATATATACATACATAACTTTATATAGATACGTTAATTAGTTTAGGAGTGAATCCTTTACATACAAATATATAAACATATATACATACCTAACTTTATATAGATATTTAATTAGTTTAGGAGTTAATCCTTTAAATACAAATATATAAACATATATACATACCTAACTTTATATAGCTAAGTTAATTAGTTTAGGAGTGAATCTTTTACATACAAATATATAAACATATATACATACCTAACTTTATATAGATATGTTAATTAGTTTAGGAGTGAATCTTGTAGATAAAAATATATAAAAATATATACATACTTAACTTTATATAGATACGTTAATTAGTTTAGGAGTGAATCATGTAGATAAAAATATATAAACATATGTACAAACATAACTTTATATAGATACGTTAATTAGTTTAGGAGTGAATCCTATAGATAAAAATATATAAACATACGTACATACATAACTTTATATAGATAGGTTAATTAGTTTAGGAGTGAATCATTTACATACAAATATATAAACATATATACATACCTAACTTTATATAGATATTTAATTAGTTTAGGAGTGTATCCTGTAAATACAAATATATGAACATATATACAGACATAACTTTATATAGATATGTTAATTAGTTTAGGTGTGAATCCTTTACATACAAATATGTAAACATATATGCATACTTAATTTTATATAGATATTTAATTAGTTTAGGAGTTAAACCATTTAAATACAAATATATAAACATATATACATACATAACTTTATATAGATACGTTAACTAGTTTAGGTGTGACTCCTTTACATACAAATGTGTAAACATATATACATACCTAACTTTATATAGATAGGTATATTAGTTTAGGAGTGAATCCTTTACATACGAATATATAAAAATATATACACACCGTACTTTATATAGATATGTAAATTAGTTTAGGAGTGAATCCTGTAGATAAAAATATATAAACATATATACATACCTAACTTTATATAAATAAGTTAATTAGTTTAGGAGTGAATCCTTTACATACAAATATATAAAAATATATACATACCTAACTTTATATAGATATGTTAATTAGTTTAGGAGTGAATCCTGTAGATAAAAATATATAAACATATATACATACCTAACTTTATATAAATAGGTTAATTAGTTTAGGAGTGAATCCTTTACATACAAATATATAAAAATATATACATACCTAACTTTATATAGATAGGTTAATTAGTTTAGGACTGAATCCTTTACATACAAATATATAAACATATTTACATACCTAAGTTTATATAGATAGGTTAATTAGTTTAGGACTGAATCCTTTACATACAAATATATAAACATATATGCATACCTAACTTTATATAGATAGGTTAATTAGTTTAGGAGTATATCCCGTAGATAAAAATATATAAACATATATACATACATAACTTTATATAGATAGGTTAATTAGTTTAGGAGTGAATCCTTTACATACAAATATATAAACATATATGCATACCTAACTTTATATAGATAGGTTAATTAGTTTAGGAGTGAATCCTTTACATACAAATATATAAACATATTTACATACCTAAGTTTATATAGATAGGTTAATTAGTTTAGGACTGAATCCTTTACATACAAATATATAAACATATTTACATACCTAACTTTATATAGATAGGTTAATTAGTTTAGGACTGAATCCTTTACATACAAATATATAAACATATTTACATACCTAAGTTTATATAGATAGGTTAATTAGTTTAGGACTGAATCCTTTACATACAAATATATAAACATATATGCATACCTAACTTTATATAGATAGGTTAATTAGTTTAGGAGTATATCCCGTAGATAAAAATATATAAACATATTTACATACATAACTTTATATAGATAGGTTAATTAGTTTAGGAGTGAATCCTTTACATACAAATATATAAACATATATGCATACCTAACTTTATATAAATAGGTTAATTAGTTTAAGAGTGAATCCTTTACATACAAATATATAAACATATATACATATCTAACTTTATATAGATATTTAAGTAGTTTAGGAGTATATCATGTAAATACAAATATATAAACATATATACATACCTAACTTTATATAGATAGGTTAATTAGTTTAGGAGTGAATCCTTTACATACAAATATATAAACATATATACATATCTAACTTTATATAGATATTTAAGTAGTTTAGGAGTATATCATGTAAATACAAATATATAAACATATATACATACCTAACTTTATATAGATAGGTTAATTAGTTTAGGAGTGAATCCTTTACATACAAATATATAAACATATATACATACCAAACTTTATATAGATAGGTTAATTAGTTTAGGAGTGAATCTTTTACATACAAATATATAAACACATATACATACCTAACTTTATATAAATAGGTTAATTAGTTTAGGAGTGAATCCTTTACATACAAATATATAAACATATATACATACCTAACTTTATATAGATAGGTTAATTAGTTTAGGAGTGAATCTTTTACATACAAATATATAAACATATATACATACCTAAGTTTATATGGATGGGTTAATTAGTTTAGGAGTGAATCCTTTACATACAAATATATAACCATATATACATACCTAACTTTATATAGATAGGTTAATTAGTGTAGTTTACGTACCTAACTTAATACAGATACAAATAGATTCCCAAATTTTTTGTATGGAATAAAGAACAGTCGCTACTACGCATTTTTGAAACAATTGTAAGTGTTGACAAATGAACAATTAAGATGATTATTGGATGTTCACTAATGGTGACGGTGTTTCCTCCATTAGAAAAAAAAACGGGAAGCAAGAAAAGAACTTTACATCTTTCTACAAAAAACTACCCTAACCCTAACCCTAATCCATCCGGGCAGCTATGTCTGCTTTACAAATAAACCAAGAACAATTTTCATTTAACATTTTTGTAATTTGAAGAAAAACAACAGAAAGTTGATTGTCATGGTGTTATTTGATATATTCCAATGTTGAAGAAATTACTGTGTATGAACATAGTCACATTTAATTAATGAGGCAAAACAACAAAAGAAAACATGGTCTTTCCGATATTCAAAGTCGATGGATTTTATTATATATAAGCATACAAATGAAACTAAATTCCCCATTAAAATCTGGTTATGAAATAAATAAACGAAAAAAGAGGAGCGTCGATTGGTCAAATGAAAGAATTAGATATGACTGATAAATTTGAGTTGGTTACACTCTGCTTTTCGCCTTTATTATTAAAAACAGAAAAATAAAAACTTAATGTAGATTTTTAAAACTATGAATTTATTCCATGAAAACTGCCAGTATACTGAAATCATATGCCCTTAATAGGGTTAAGATGAAAATTCATATACACTAAATGTACAAAAGCAAGGAAATTCCCAAATGTTTACACTTTTATTGTCATTAAAAGTATGCGAGTACAACAGAGCTATGCATTTTACTTGTAGGAATTTTTCTTCAGCGCACCTCACACACTTCATCCACTCATGCATAGAGATTTATACTGTAGTGGTGTGATAATGAAATGGTTTGGTTGATATGTAGTCATACCCTTAATGACAATAAAAGTGTAAAAATTTGGGAATTTCCTTGATTTTGTACATTTAGTGTATATGAATTTTCATCTTAACCCTATTAAGGGCATATGATTTCAGTGTACTGGCATTTTTTCATGGAATGTCACTACTTTTGTAAAGGCTATGCCTCAATACAATGCCTTCTCATGAGTTTTTTTGTTGAATTTTCTAGAAAACTAAGGTATATGATAAGCTGAAATTAAAATGCCATCAACTAGTACCTAGAACCTCTATCTCTGCCAAAAATGAGCTGAACCCATCAAATAGTTGATGAGATACAGGGTGGCACATACGTACGTACGTACGTACGTACGTACGTACGTACACACAGATAACATGATTTCATGATTGAACTTTCTGGATCTCTGGGTTGCCTTGACTAATGATGCTAAAATTCTACACACTTATAGAAATTATCAAATAAAAGTTTTGTGCAAAGTTTTAACTAATTTGGGTTATTGGTTTTTGAGTTATTATTGATCAAAGAAATGAGATTTCCAGCATAGGCCATTCGTGAAGTCTATTAAGGGATAGAGCGCTCTCACGTCTCCCTTTATTCTTTTAAAATTTAGAAAGATGAGGAGAGAAGGTCTTTTCTTCTTTCTTTTTCATGGCAAATGTAATGGCTGTTATTATTATCATCATCGCCAACAACAATAACAAATTTAGTTTTGAAAAAAGCGGTGTTGATGATAACGTACGCGCGAACATAAAATTGTCTTAGTGTATTATTATAGAGAAGGGGCATGAATATGATACCAAAGTACGTAAATAAAGTGACGAAAATCTTTCTAAAAATCAATTCTTTGTTTTACAAATTTGGTCCAAATGTACAGATAGAATTTCTTAAAGCCCTAACCACAAAAGAATTGAATCAAGTAATTAGCATGAAAGAATCGCGAAGAACAGAGGAAAAAATAAATTTCCAATGGGGATTTTTTCAAACTCTTAATTTCATTGCTAACTGAAGCAATGTCAATGTTTACCCGCAAAGTTTTTATATCTACGGCTTGTATAAACATCATTTTTTGTTGCTAATTTCTTTTTCTAATCGAACAATGTCATTTTATCACGACGACTTCTTTAAAAAAAAAGATGGCTTCCTGTTTTCACAAAGTCAGAATAAACCCAATGTTTGCCATCAATAACAACTTTTTATTTCACAGAAAAAATGGTAGGAACGTTTCTGCAATGTTCACCATTTTTTACACCGCGTAAAAATTATTTTCAAGGGAGACAAATCGGTAAGAATATATTTTATCCCAATTAACATGGCTTCCTTTGTCGAAAACCGCTGGCGACATTGTTCACTCATTTTAAGCTTTACACTGACGATGGAAAAAATGTCAAAGACCCCTTCTGTGATAACCGCCTAATGACACATTGGAAGTTTTTGTCTAAAAAAAAGTCCTTTGTCTTTCAGAAAATTGAAATCCATTAGTCGGTAATTGGTTTTACACGTCATTGAAAATAACTTCTTACATTTCTCGCGTCTCACTACGATGACTAAGTTGATTCCGCATTTTGTTTTGATGTTCGACATTCACGTTAATCTTTGATTTATCAATTTTAAACCCACAATCACGGAAAAATTAAATAGTTCAAATGCAAAACGCGATAAACGCCATTTTGAAAATCACGAAACTGACCCTACAAAAAGTGTTGCATTTCAACACTCGATAACAGTGGGCAAAAATAAGGGTCCTATTTTTTAAAATTCATAACTTTTTTATTTATTGATTTAAAAAAATTTTTTTTTTAGAATAAGTAAAGGACCCCTTCCGAAGCAAGCATGAGCCGTATTAGCCCTAAGGAACGTACCCTCATTTAGAAAACATTATTTTTGCTTAAAAAACTCAAAACAGTGTAAAAAACAATACTTTAGTTTTTGTAAGTTTTAAGAAGTGTTTTTCGGCTAAAATTTGTTTTGTTTATTTCAAAAAATCTCGGAAGGGTCAGTCTACACACACATAAAGTTTGGTGAGTTTAACTTTTATTTTGTGGAAGTTATTCAAATTCAAGTTATTCAAATTTAAAGATAGGACCCTTATTTTGGCCCACCCTGTATGTGTTATAGAATATGATACTGAAATAATTTCTTTTTGATTTCAATTAAAATCTACTTTCGTTCGAAGTCTAGATTTTATATATTCCTGTTTTTATTGTTTACGGTCTCAATTTAAACGAATTGGATTTATCGCGTTTTGTGTTCGAACTCTTCAATTATTTTCTTATGATTGCAATTTCTGTCTTATTTTGTATTGAATTTCCATAGAAATCACGGAAAAATTGTTTGGACTTTTTAGACGATACTTAAGTCCCGTTTCCTATGGCAGAAATAGGGATAAGAAGACTAAAGTGAAGTATCTGTTCAACTTTTCAATTTCCACGGGTCCCGCTAGTTGAAATTATTATGATTGCGTAAACATACGGATAAATCTATTAAAACTGATACATATTCATGGAGTTTTTTTCTATTTTAAATATGTGTCTTATTTTAATCTACGATAGTTTACGTATTATCTGCTTGTTTTTTTTATTGTTTTTACACATTAATAAAAGAGATCAAAAAGAACTAAAAATGATTTAATAATAATAAATGAGGCTAAAAGCCTTTAAAAGCATGTTTAGATGCGATATTTATTAATAAAAATACAATCAGAACAGATTTTTAAAATTGTTACTTTTAACTTTGACTAATCATTTTGTTAGATATATAGCTTCGTCAGAGTATGCGATTTTAAAGCTAAATATTTAGCGAAATTATTAGTCAAAAGATGAAAATCAAAATGAAAAAATATGTTCCGATTTTATTTTTATTAATAAATATCGCATCTAAACATGTTTTTTAAGGCTTTTAGCCTCATTTATTATTATTAAATTCTTAAAAAGATGTTTAAAAAATATATGAACTGTCCTATTTTAATACAAATATCGCGTGCATGCGCGTCACCTCATATTTTAAAAAGTGAGAGAGCCGTTAATAACAACACCACGTCCATTTTCCATTCTTACGGACTGCTACAAACATATGGAACTGTTGTTAGATAATGGCCCTATGAGAATGGACGTATCTGTTGGAAATCGGGTTTGACTTGCGCGAATTAACGCGGGTGCAGTCGAGTGCAGAACAGGGCTTGTTCTCACAGTCAGAGCTGACAGACGTGACAAGGTTACCGTGTGACGAGACCCCAGATGAGGAGTCAGTCTACACCTGCGAAAGGCTCTGTGAGTTCGCGGGCCTTGCGTGGGAAACAAAGGGATCTGTGATGTCACTCGTTCTCGTGATAAGCAAGTTTTTAGTCAGTCTGATTCGGAGGGCGAACCGAGTAAGACGTGCGATTCACAATGTAAAAATAAGGAATATTTCCCTTAAGGGAAGACAAGAGCGATAATCCTACCCCCTCTCTATGAATGGCTAAGAAACATTGTTAACTAACTACGATAAAGTAGGATTTGCTCTCTCCCCCTCTCTCGACGTGGTGAATGACTCCCAGTTGAAATAACAACTCTTGTAATAAAATGAATTAAATCTAAAAAAAGAGTTTGTCTTCGGAGTGCGTCATGGCTTTTGTTGCAGACAACGGACGGCGTGGTTCGGCAGAAAGGAAAGAAGATGACTACCCTCTACACGACGAGTATACGAAACGCGTACTGCCGCGGTCCAAGCAGGAGTAGCTATGTAACACTGTTACAATCTCATACTCTGACGAAGCTAGGTATCATACGAAATGATTATTCAAAGGTCAAAGTAAAAAATGAAAAAAAAAATTCAGATTTTATTTTACTAATAAATATCGCATCTAAACATGCTTCTAAAGGGCTTTTAGCCTCATTTATTATTAAATTCTTAAAAAGATGTTAACAAAATATAAACTTTCCTATTTTAATATAACATGATTTATTTACGCTACACAAATATTACATTGGAATATACAATGAGTTTAAAACTTCTTTTTTTATTTTTATTTTCTTATTTTTTTGTTGTTGGCAAACATTCTGCGCCCCCAAATGGTCAGACCAAAAAGTAAGAAAACATGAGTCACGAGTTGTTGTTTTCTTTTCAATTTTCTGATATATTTTTATTTATTTTTTTGCTGATGATGGGACATCCTACCGAATGCAAGACATTCACCGGCTATTTCAGACACTCCAGCCTAGAGATCTTTTTAATATTCTAACCGTCCCTTTAAGTGAAGTTGTTTGTATTTCTCTTGCACTCGGTTCACCGGGTATACTCGCCAGATAGCTTTTGAAATTCTTTTTCATTAGTCCTGTTGCTCCTATAATTACTGGTATGATGGAGATTTTCCTAAGATTCCAGTTTCTTTTCATGTCGTACATAAGACCTTGGTATTTTGTAATATTTTCCCTTTCGGCTCTGTATAATCCTGCATCATTAGGGACACTGACTTCAACTAGGGTTGCTATGTTCTCCCTTTTGTCCCATATTACGATGTCAGGTTTAACAGCTCCGTTTTCTAGATATGTAATCGTAGAGATTGCATAGTCATAGTGGATGGTGTATAAATTATTTCCAACTGTTCTTTCTGGTATATGCTCCCAGGACTTGCTGCTACACTGGATATTCAACTTTTTACAAATAGTCCAGTGAAGATATTTGCACACTCTGTTGTGTCGCATTGTATAATAGCCATCTCTCAGCAGAATCTTACAACTGGATGTTAGGTGGCTCACACTCTCTACTTCTGTGTGGCAGAACCTGCACTTGTTATTGTTGCTCAGACCACTCATCTTTTTAAAGGCATTGGTCATCAAGCCTTGATCTTGAGCAGCCATTATCATTCTCTCCTGATCATAGTGGAGAGATCCCCTTTTCATCCAGTCTACAGAGCTTTCCTTATCTATATATTCCTGGGATAATTCAAATAGGAAATACTTAGCACGTTGTTAGTTGGCCAATTCTTCCAGTTTTCTGGAATGGAAGGTCTTGGTGTATTTCTGACGGCTTTTGCGAGCGATTTCTGTGGCAAGATTGTTGTCTGTTTCTGCCTCATTTGTAAGACAGTCCTGTCCAAAATGTTTGGTCAGTTTTGTGATAGAGGTTGTTCTGGTTTCTTGATGTTGGCATACCGTCATAAGGTTTGGGTTCTGGGAGCTCATCAGATATTGGCCGGTGCTCACAATAGTGGCTCAATGTTGATGGTCAATTTCTGAGAGACCCATATTCCCTGCCCCTCTTAGCAGATACATCCTTGGTAGACACTGGTTTCTGTACATTACTCTGTACATTGTCAACATTTTTCTCGTTTTAGTGTCTAATCTATTAATGTCCTTTTGTGGCCAAATCAATAATTCCAAAGCTGTATGTTAATTGGTTAATGGCAATTACTTTGTTTTTGTTTGTTAGCTGTGTTTTGCAAATTTTTCTAACACGGCGTATATATTCTCTGCCAATTTTTAAAATCTCATCTTGGCATGTTGAATTGAATCGTTTTCTTCTATGCCAAGGTATTTGTATTGTTCCTGTTCTTAAAGGTCTTTGATGTCAGTATCTTCATCAAGCTGTATGTTTTCCGTTTGGATCCTCTTCCCAGCTCTAAGGGAGCACTTAATGCGTGCGTATATGAATCATGTGTCAAACATAACTGGCATTGAGACAACAACGAGTGCCCGCATGTTGGCTCAAGGGTCAGACCAAAAAGGGAGAAAATAGGAGGTGGACTTCTGAGTCACGACTTTTTTTTCAATTTTCTTATTTATTTTTATTTATTTTTTGCTGATGATGGGACATCCTATCGGATGCAAGAACTTCACCCGCTATTTCAGACACTCCAACCGAGAGATCATTTTTAGGATTCGAACCATCCATTTAAGCGCAATTGTGGAGATCTTTCTTGCACTTGGTTCACTGGGTATATTCGTCAGGGATTTTTTTAAATTATTTTCATAAGCTCCTATGATTACTGAAATAATGTAGATCTTCTTAAGATTCTAATTTCTTTTGATGTCATACCTAAAACCTCGCTATTTAGTTATCTCTTTCTCAGCTCTGTTTAAGCAAGTATTATTAGGGTCACTGACTTCAACTAGGGTTTCTACTCTCTCTTTGCTGTCCCATATCACTATGTCAGGTTTAATAGATCCGGTTTCTAAGTATGTAGCTGTAGGAATTGTATAATCATAGCGGATAGTGTATGCTCTATTTCAAACAATTATTTATGTGATATCTTCCCAGGACTTACTACTACACTTGATATTCAATTTTTTTACAGATGGTCCAGTGGGGATATTTACTTTTTTTTTTTAATTTTTCTTATCTTTCTGTTTTTGCTGGAGATGGGGCATCCTACCGGATGCCAGACATTCACCGGCTATTTCAGACACTCCAGCGAGAGATCGTTTTAAGATTCTAACCGTCCCCTTAAGTGAAGTTGTTTGTACTTCCCTTGCACTCGGTTCACCGGGTATACTCGCCAGATAGCTCTTGAAATTTTTCTTCATTAGTTCTGTTGCTCCTATAATTACTGGTATGATGGAGATTTTCTTAAGATTTAAGTTTATTTTCATGTCGTACATAAGACCTTGGTATTTCGTAATCTTTCCCCTTTCTGCTCTGTTCAATCCTGCATCATTAAGGACACTGACTTCAACTAGGGTTGCTACTTTCTCCCTTTTGTCCCATATTACGATGTCAGGTTTAACAGCTCCGTTTTTCTAGATATGTAGCTGTAGGGATTGCATAGTCATAGTGGATGGTGTATAAATTATTTCCAACTGTTCTTTCTGGTATATGTTCCCAGGACTACACTGGATATTAAACCTTTTACGAATAGTCCAGTGAAGATATTTACACACTCCGTTGTGTCGCATTGTATAATAGCCATCCCCCAGGAGAACCTTACAACTGGATGTGACTATGGGTGCCTACGTGATTAAATAAATTACTGGTGTATTACGTTGTCATTACGTGATCTGGGACTCCACATATTAGGAAAAAGACAACCTCAACAACAGCGACGTTTTTTTTTCTGTTATTTAAACAAAGAGAAAATATGTGAAGCGATAATATGCGCAGCTTGAGTCTCTATTTTAATTTCCAATGGATTTTTATTTTGCTAAAGACAAAGGGCAAGCAGAAATACATTTTAGTAAATTCGAAATCCTTCAATGACCTTTTCAACTACAGATCGGTATAATTAAGGTGACGTGAAACCTTCTGGGAACTTTTTTTTTCAAAGATAAAAATACAAACCCTCTTTTTATTTTCATTTCGTTTTTTTTAATTTACTTTCGTTGAATTGTCTTTTATGAATGTGAAAAAAATTGTGCCGCAAGTTTTCATTGTTTACTCTTTCATAAATGAAGAGGCCAAAAGTTTTCTTTTCGCAATAGACAAATGGATGACATTTATCACGGCTGACCTTTTTATCTTGAAGGAGAGAATTTTATGCATGTAACTCCAAAGCGAAAAAGATATTCGACAAAAAATAAACTTGCGCCATCTTTTCTTTTGTAAGAATTCTTTCAATCGTTTTTAAATGTATGTCTTCTGTTTCGTTTGAATGACTTTGCACATTTTCCTTCTCGCAATTTTCCCTCGCCGCCATTTTCCCTCGTCGCCATTTTCACTCCCCGCCATTTTAACTCCCCGCCATTTTGCCCTCGAGTTCAATTCATAAAAGATCATCTTTTATCTAACATACTTAAACAAACTTGACAACATCAAACAAGAATTTAATTCATTTTATTGAGATTTAGTAATTTATTTTAAACAAACAACTAAATAATCATTTTATATTCATTTTTAGTCACGTATTCTATGACCTAATTTATTTATTTAAAACTGATGCCTAAAGTGTATGATATTTTCAAACTGATTTGATATCAAAATAACATATTTTATATTAAAAACATATTTTACATCAAAACATATTTTATATCAAAACATATTTTATATTAAAGAATATTTTATATCAAAACATATTTTATATCAAAACAAATTTTATATTAAAACAAATTTTATATTAAAACATATTTTATATCAAAAATATTTTGTATGACAACATACCTTATATTAAAACATTTTATATTAAAACATATTTCATATCAAACATATTTTGTATCAAAACATTTTTATATCAAAATATATTTTATTGAGATTTAGAAATTTATTTTGGCAAACAACTAAATAATCATTTTATATTCATTTTTAGTCACGTATTCTATGACCTAATTTATTTATTTAAAACTGATGCCTAATGTGTATGATATTTTCAAACTGATTGATATCAGAATAAATTTTATATCAAAAAATATTTTATATCAAAACAAATCTTATATTAAAACATATTTGATATAAAAACATACTTTATATTAAAACATGTTTTATATCAAAACATATTTTATATCAAAATATATTTTATATCAAAATATATTTTATATCAACACATATTTTATATCGAAACATATTTTATATTAAAACATATTTTATATCAAAAAATATTTTATATTAAAACATATTCTATATCAACACATATTTCTTATCCAAACATATTTTATATCAAAACATATTTTATATTAAAACATATTTTATATCAAAGCATATTTTATATTAAAACAAATTTCATATCAAAACATATTCTATATCAACACATATTTCATATCCAAACATATTTTATATCAAAACAAATTGTATATCAAAAATATTTTATATCAAAAATATTTTATATCAAAACATATTTTATATCAAAACATATTTTATATCAAAACAAATTTTATATCAAAAATATTTTATATTAAAACATATTTTATATCAAAACATATTTCATATCAAAACATATTTCATATCAAAACATATTTTATATCAAAACATATTTTATATCAAAACATATTTTATATTAAAACATATTTTATATACAAAACAAATTTCATATTAAAACATGTTTTATATCAAAACATATTTTGTATCAAAACATATTTTGTATCAGAAATATTGTACGAGTATATTACAAAACCCAAAATAGTTACTACGTTTTTATGTATGAGGTTCATTCAAGAAGAAACTCCGGGAAAATGTAAAGAAAATACAAGGAAAACTTGAAAACAACACAAAATATAGAAAACAGAAAACTTCTTACGCCTACTACTATCATATATGTCTATAAAACCACCATTCGCCCGTGCATGGAGTATTGTTACTACATCTGGGCTAGGGCACCAACCACCAGCTTCTCTCTTTTGGGCAGGGTGCAAAAACGGATTTTTAACCTAACACGTCCTGCACTGTCTACCAAGCTCAAGTATTAGTAAGAGTGAAAATAATATGATCAATAAATATGTAAAATTACAAATTAAAAAAATCTTAATTATCTCTTTCGATAAACCCATAGTAAGATAGAATGGCCTCCTTGTGGCCTTCAAAATGTAAATGCAGGACCATTTCCAGGATTACATGCACTATGATGCACTATGATGCACTATGATGCACTATGATGCACTATGATGTGTATATAATTTGATATTTGACTGTTGAATTTACACGCTTAAAGATTTTCTTTAGCTTTTCTTTTAAAAATACTTTTTCTGATGAAAGCGCTGTTGTAAACAAATGTTGTGTTATTTTGTATAACTATAAATCAACATCGTCTGGAAATAGCTGTAAACAACTTGGATTACATTGTGTGTCCTCTGTATTTGTAATCTCATTTGAAAATAATTTTAGTCTTAAATATATGTGCTGCATACCCGTTACATTCTCGTACCTTCTCTCTTTCCTATTCGCGTGGAGGGGTGTCGTCTCGATGTCGTCTAGTGGTTGAGTTCTTTCCCTGTTTCTGTACTGCCGTGAACATCGCCGTCTGCTGTGTCTACAACAAATCTGGACATTCGTACATGTTTATCACTCTTCGTTCATCTATCTTTATAATTGCTCTATCTCGTATATTGAGCTTAAACCATTTCACTATAGGTTCTATTAACTAAAGTTTACTTTTAGTTTCATATTTATTCTACATATATATATATATATATATATATATACATATACATACATATATATATATATATATATATATATATAGATATACATACATATACATACATACATATATACATATGTATATATATATGTAAATATATATGTATATATACATATGTACATATATACGTATATATATACATATGTATATATATGTATATATATACATACGCATATATATGTATATTTTTGCATATATCTATATATATGTATATATCTGTATATATACATATGTATATATACATATGGATATATATATGTACATATATATATGTATATATGTATATATATGTATATATATATATGTATATATATTTATATATATGTATATATATACATTTATATATATATAATGAACAATTATAGAAATAAAGAAAATGTTAATATGATGTCCATGGCTGAGAGGAGGAGTGTGTATGAATCTTTATTCATTCCCGGGTAACACCGAGGTTAATTTTATAAATGGATCTATTGGTTTAGAAGGAAAATCAGAGAAGAAAGAAACTAGTTATGTAAGTGAGACCTGAATAAAACTGTCTATGAAAGGAGCCGAGGCAGTTTACAACGGAGTCGGATGAACGTTGATTGGAATAAAAATAATGAAAATAAGAATGTAAAAAAATTCTTTCTTCGTTTCTGCCGTGAACGTCGCCGTCATCTGTGTCTGCAACAAAACCTTCATAATACGATTCACGAGGCAACAATCATTTAAATTTTGATATTTGTTTATTTCAGGCGTCAGTCTACCGTCGCCCTTGGAGATGTTTCACCAACGTTAAGGAAGAGACCAAATTACTACTTTATCATAGTTAATTCCTAGCTTAAGTCCTTAGCCATTCGAGGAGGGGAGAAGAAGGAATCTATGTCTGTATTCTCTTAGGGAAATAAATTCCCCTAATCATTTGAAGACTACATAGAGAAATAGTCCGTTCAGCTTGCTTTCAAAACCCAGACTGGCAAAACTCCGTTTCCCACACAAAAGCCCGTAACATCACACAACCCCTATGTGCAGGTGCACCTTGACCCTTGACCTGAGGTCTCGTCAACGTGGTGGCCCTGTCAAAGCTTGTGAGCTCCGACTGTGAGAACCAGTTTATTTTGCACTCGACCGTACGGGTCCACCCGCACTAAATCGGGCAAACCAAACCAAACGATCTCTCACACATACGTCCACTTCAAGATGCGTCCAGCCTTACAGGGCCATTATCCAACAGATGTACATATATACTTAGCTTGTTTTACAAATAATTCAACAGAATGTGCTCCGATTTTCTTCATGAACTTGTAACCCTCAACGAAAATACCGTCGACCCACCGAACTAGCAGCAAAATCCCACCACTTCACTGTAGATGTCCTTAGATACTAGAAGAGTTCCTCTTTACATGGACTGCTTGCCTTTGGAATTTCCTCCCTGTTCCCTGTTTATACCACCGTAATAACATGCAAAGATTTAATGTAATGTGAACAAATATCTTGCTGACCAACTGCCCCTATAAATCTGGTCCCATCATAGTAGCCGCTTATGCTTCAGTGGCAATATGCCTTGTTTGGAGCGAACACAAGTAATCAAAAGTCAGATTCGAATCAAAATCATATTTCTAGAATTATATTTTGTTTCTTTATTTGTCAAAAAATAATATTTTGATCACTTTTGTAGAAGAGGTGAATATAAGAAAATTATAAAATGATGGTGGTAGACATAAGGTGTTAGGGTTAGGGTTAGGAAGAAGGTTGGGGTTAGGGTTAGAGTTAGGGTTAGGGAGAAAGTTAGGGTTAGGGTTAGGAAGAAAGTTGGGGTTAGAGTTAGGGTTAGGAAGAAGGTTAGGGTTAGAGTTAGGGTTAGGGAGAAAGTTAGGGTTAGGGTTAGGAAGAAAGTTGGGGTTAGGGTTAGGGTTAGGAAGAAGGTTGGGGTTAGGATTAGGTTTAGGAAGAAGGTTGGGGTTAGGGTTAGGAAGAAGGTTGGGTTTAGTGTTAGGGTTAGGAGGAAGGTTGGGGTTAAGATAAGGGTTAGGGTTAGGAAAAAGGTTGCAGTTAGGGTTCGGGTTAGGAACAAGGTTGTGGTTAGGATTAGGGTTAGGAAGAAGGTTGGGGTTAGGGTTAGGGTTAAGAAGAAGGTTATGGTTAGGATTAGGATTAGAAAAAAGGTTGGGGGTAGGGTTAGGGTTAAGAAGAAGGTTGGGGTTAGGATTAGGGTTAGGGTTAAGAAGAAGGCTGGGGTTAGGTTTAGGGTTAGGGTTAGCAAGAAGGTTGGGGTTAATGTTAGGGTTAGGAAGGAGGTTAGGTTTAGGATTAGGGTTAGGAAGAAGTTTGGGTTTAGGATTAGAGTTAGGAATAAGGTTGGGTTTAGGATTAGAGTTAGGAAGAAGGTTGGGTTTAGGATTAGTGTTAGGAAGAAGGCTGGGGTAAGGATTAGGGTAAGGAAGAAGGTTGGGGCTAGGGTTAGGGTTAGTGTTAGGGTTAGGAAGAAGGCTGCGGTTAGGGTTAGGGTTAGGAAGAAGGTTGCGGTTAGGGTTAGGGTTAAAGTAAGGAAGAAGGTTGGAGTTAGGGTTAAGGTTATGATTAGGAAGAAAGTTGGTGTTATGGTTAGGGTCAGTGTTAGGAAGAATGTTGGGGTAAGGGCTAGCGTTAGGGTTAGGAAGAATGTTGGGGTTAGGGTAAAGGTTAGGCTTAGGGTTAGGGTTAGGAAGAAGGTTGGGGTTAGGGTAAGGATTAGGAAGAAGGTAGGGGTTAGGGTTAGTGTGTGGGGTTAGGGTTATAGTTAGGAAGAAAGTTGGAGTTAGAGTTAGGGTTAGGAAGAAGGTAGGGGTTAGATTAGGGTTAGGGTTAGGGTTAAGAAGAAGGTTGGAGTTAGAGTTACGGTTAGGAAGAAGGTTGGGGGTTAGGGTTAAGGTTTAGGCTTAAGGTTAGGAAGAAGGTTGGGGTTTACTTAGGGTTTAGGGTTAGGGTTAGGAAGAAGGTTGGGGTTAGGGTTAAAGGTAGGAAGAAGGTTAAGGTTAAGGTTAGGGTTTAGGGTTAGGGTTAGGAAGAAGAATGGTGTTAGGGTTAGAGTTAGGGTTTGGAAGAAGGTTGGGGTTAGGGTTAGTGGTTAGGGTAAGGGTTAGGCTTAGGGTTAGGGAGAAGGTTGGGTTTAGGGTTAGGGTTTAGGGTTAGGGTAAGGAAGAAGGTTTGGGTTAGGGTTAGGGTTAGAGTTAGGAAGAAGTTTGGGGTTATGGTTAGGGTTAGAGTTAGGAAGAAGTTTGGGGTTATGGTTAGGGTTAGGAAGAAGTTGGGGTTTTGGTTAGGGTTTAGGGTTAGTGTTAGGGTTGGGAGAAAGGTTGGGGTTAGGGTTAGGATTTAGGTTTAGGGTTAGGGTTGGGAAGAATGTTTGGGTTAGAGCAAAGGTTAGGAAAAAGTTATGGTTAGGTTTAGGGTTAGGAAGAAGGTTGGGGTTATTGTTAGGGTTTAGGGTTAATGGTTAGGGTTAGGAAGAAGGTTGGGGTTAGGGTTAAGGGTAGAAAGAAGGTTAAGGTTAGGGTTTAGGGTTAGGGTTAGGAAGAAGAATGCTGTTAGGGTTAGAGTTAGGGTTTGGAAGAAGGTTGGGGTTAGGGTTAGTGGTTAGGGTAAGGGTTAGGCTTAGGGTTAGGGAGAAGGTTGGGTTTAGGGTTAGGGTTTAGGGTTAGGGTAAGGAAGAAGGTTTGGGTTAGGGTTAGGGTTAGAGTTAGGAAGAAGTTTGGGGTTGTGGTTAGGGTTAGGAAGAAGTTGGGGTTTTGGTTAGGGTTTAGGGTTAGGGTTAAGGTTGGGAAGAAGGTTGGGGTTAGGGTTAGGATTTAGGTTTAGGGTTAGGGTTGGGAAGAATGTTTTGGTTAGGGTAAAGGTTAGGAAAAAGTTTGGGTTAGGAAGAAGGTTGGGGTTATTGTTAGGGTTTAGGGTTAGGGTTAAGAAGAAGGTTGGGGTTAGGGTTAAGGTTAGGAAGAAGGTTGGGGTTAGGATTAGGGTTTAGGATTAGGGTTAGGAAGAAGAATGGTGTTAGGGTTAGAGTTAGGGTTTGGAAGAAGGTTGGGGTTAGGGTTAGCGTTTAGGGTAAGGGTTAGGCTTAGGGTTAGGGAGAAGGTTGGGTTTAGGGTTAGGGTTTAGGGTTAGGGTAAGGAAGAAGGTTTGGGTTAGGGTTTGGGTAAGGAAGAAGGTTGAGGTTAGGGTTAGGGTTACGAAGAAGGTTGGTGTTAGGAAGAAGGTTGGGGTTAAGGTTAGGGTTTAGGGTTTGGTAGAAGTTTAGGGTTAGGGTTAGGTTTTAGGGTAAGGATGATGCTTAGGGTTAGGAAGAATGTTGAGGTTAGGGTTAGGGTTAGGAAGAAGTACGGGTAAATGTTAGGGTTAGGGTTTAGGGTTAGGGTTGAGGGTTTGGGTTAGGAAGAAGGTTGGGGTTAGGGTTTAGGGTTTGGGTTGAGATTTAAGGTTAGGAAGAAGGTTGAGGTTAGGGTTAAGGTTAGGAAGAAGGTTTAGGTTAGGATTAGGGTCAGGGTTTAGGGTTAATGTTTAGGGTTAGGGTTAGGGTTAGGAAGAATCCTAGGGTTAGGGTTAGGGTTAGGGTTGGGGTGAGGGTTTAGGTCAAGAAGAAGGTTGGGGTTAGGGTTAGGGTTAGGAAGAAGCTTGGGTTTAGGGTTAAGGTTAGGGTTTAGGGTTAGGGTTGAGTGTTAGGGTTAGGTAGAAGGTTGGGGTTAGGGTTAGGGTTCGGATTTAGGATTCATGGTTAGGGTTAGGAAGAAGGTTGGGTAGAATGCGGAGAGACAGATCAAACAGACATGTGGGAAATAAGGTGGAAAGACATAAATTATACGGAAATGAGTTTGTGAAAAATGTAACTCATATCTGAATTAAAATTGTTTTGGGTTACGGTTAGGGTTAGGGTTAAATTTTAGGGGTTAGTGTTAGGGTTAGGGTTAAATTGTTTAGAAGCGGGGCGAAAATAAAATCTGCAAAATACTTCTTATATTTTGCTTAAACTTGTGGACGCGAGGCAAAACGAAATAAGGGTAAAATTAAATTTGTGTATGTTGGAGATATTGCTAAATTACCCTGTGTCAAAACTAATACTGCTTTCAATAAATTGTTGCAATTTGGTGTAATTTGAAAATATCCAATACCTAGTTTGACAGTATGCCTAGAAATTATCAATAACTGCATATATTTATATATAATTATTTCTTCCTGAAATTAATACATACTACACACTTCTTAAATTAATACATAGTACACACTTCTTAAATTAATACGTAGTACACACTTCTTTATTTAATACATAGTACACACTACTTTAATTAATACATAGTACACACTTCTTAAATTAATACATACTACACACTTCTTAAATCAATACATAGTACACACTTCTTAAATTTATACGTAGTACACACTTCTTAAATTAATACATGGTACACACTTCAATTAATACATAGTACACACTTCTTAAATTAATACATAATACACACTTCTTAAATTAATAAATAGTACACATTCTTAAATTAATACATAGTACACACTTCTTAAATTAATACATAGTACACACTTCTTAAATTAATACATAGTACACACTTCAAGTAATACATAGTACACACTTCATTAAATTAATACATAGTACACACTTCTTAAATTAATACATAGTACACACTTCAAGTAATACATAGTACACACTTCATTAAATTAATACATAGTACACACTTCTTAAATTAATACATAGTACACACTTCAAGTAATACATAGTACACACTTCATTAAATTAATACATAGTACACACTTCTTAAATTAATACGTAGTACACACTTCTTATAATAATACATAGTACACACTTCGGAAATTAATACATACTACACACTTTTAAAATTAATACATAGTACACACTTCTTAAATTAAAACATAGTACACACTTCTTAAATTAATACATAGTACACACTTCTTCAATTAATACACACTTCTTAAATTAATACATAGTACACACTTCTTAAATTAATACATACTACACACTTCTTAAATTAATACATGGTACCCACTTCTTAAATTAATACATACTACACACTTCTTAAATTAATACATGGTACACACTTCTTAAATTAATACATACTACACACTTCTTAAATTAATACATAGTACACACTTCTTAAATTAATACATACTACACACTTCTTAAATTAATACATAGTACACACTTCTTAAATTAATACATAGTACACACTTCTTAAATTAATACATGGTACACACTTCTTTAATTAATACATTGTACACACTTCTTAAATAAATACATACTACACACTTCTTAAATTAATACGTAGTACACACTTTTTAAATTAATACAAAGTACAAACTTCTTTAATTAATACATAGTACACACTTCTTAAATTAATACGTAGTACACACTTCTTATAATAATACATAGTACACACTTCTTAAATTAATACATACTACCGACTTCTTAAATTAATACATAGTACACACTTCTTAAATTAATACATAGTACACACTTCTTTAATTAATACACACTTCTTAAATTAATACATAGTACACACTTCTTAAATTAATACATAGTACAAACTTCTTCATTTAATACATAGTACACACTTTTGATATTAATACATAGTACACACCTCTTAAATTAATACATAGTACACACTTTTTAAATTAATACATAGTACACACTTCTTAAATTAATACATAGTACAAACTTCTTAAATTAATACATAGTACACACTTCTTAAATTAATACATAGTACACACTTCTTTAATTAATACACACTTCTTAATTTAATACATAGTACACACTTCTGAAATTAATACATAGTACACACTTCTGAAATTAATACATCGTACACACTTCTGAAATTAATACATAGGACACACTTCTGAAATTAATACATAGTACACACTTCTTTAATTTATACACACTTCTTAAATTAATACATAGTACACACTTCTTAAATTAATACATAGTACACACTTCTTAAATTAATAAATGCAGTAACATTTAAATGTCAGTGAGAGCGAAGTGTGGAATGATGGCCTCAAACGCATGACGCGTACTCCTGCAACATACTGGTTACACACTTTTGTTAATTATACCACTTTATTTGTCTCCATTATTCCTGGTTAGCAAGGTCACACCGCTGGCAATAAAGGATTTATAGACTTACATTTCCACAACACTGCCGCCGGCAAGGATTCTAGAATTACATCCTACAACACTAATGTTGAGGATTTACTTGAATATTATGCTAACCTATGTCACACAAACTGGAAGCAAGGATTGGAAATTTGTGGAACCCTTTGAGGGCATGGTAATCGCCTCTCTGCGAACAGAAGTTGAGGTGAAAAAACACATTGTGTACTGTCGTGCGAGAACTTCCAGTGACATCAGCAGAAATAAAGACAAAGACGATGGACGATGATTTTATAAAAAAATATATTAAAAACAGAATAATGAAAAGAGCCAAAAACTTCCGGAAACATATTCAATCCGCGACGATATAGTAACGTACAGTGATCGGGTGGTCATTTCGGTGACATTACAAAAACGTATTCTGTGAGAATTAAATGGTTGGCATCCAGGCATATCCCGGATAAAGAACCTCATGCGTAGTTTCGTATACTGGACGAACATTACTCGAGATATCGAGAATGCAGGGAAATTATTTAAAGGGTGTGCGTTAGCAGCAAAACGCTTCACATAAAATTCGAACCCTGACCTAAAACGGATCGAACGTGGTCGAGGATCGATATTGACTTTTCTAGGCCATTAAACGGATTAAATTATCTGGTAATAGTGGATAGCTTAACTAAATGACCAGAGATAATTAATAAATGACCAGAGATAATTAATAAATGACCAGAGATAATTAATAAATGACCAGAGATAATTAATAAATGACCAGAGATAATTAATAAATGACCAGAGATAATAAAGTGTGAAAAACAACGACAGAAACAACGATTGGGTTTCTACATGAATTGTTCGCACGTTTCCGAGTCGGATAACGGTACTCAACTCACATCAAATGAATTTAAGAGGTTTTGCCAGTCGTTTCTAGTGGAACACCTTACACTCGCGCCGTACCACGCAAGAAGTAATGGTCTGGCGGAGCGATTTGTTGATACTTATAAAAACGCGTTAAAAAAAACATGCAGTATTTTCTGCAAGTATATAAAATGACCACGAGTATTTTGAAAGCTTTTAAGGGGGTATTACATGTGCCTAACCTCCCATTAAAACATTCAAATATTTCAGATTCGCATTTAATTTTCCTCATAGTAATTAGACACATATTAAGCAAGATTCCATGAATTTCAATTATTTCTTAAAACCATTAAGCTTTTTAATCCAAATCCATTACATGATTTTGATCTAAATTAGAAGAAAGATACTAGACACGAGCTTAATATCATTATATCTTGATTTTAATTGTCATAATTGACCATAACAGTCGTGCAAAACTGTTATGTTTTTTGGGGAACTAATTTTACATGTCCTGTGATGGGTATTTTTCTAGTAAAACTAATGAATTTAAGAGGTTTTGCCAGTCGTTTCTAGTGGAACACCTTACACTCGCGCCGTATCACGCAAGAAGTAATGGTCTGGCGGAGCGATTTGTTGATACTTTTAAAATCGCGTTAAAAAAGCGAAGGGTATACGCACAGAGAAAGCCATGCAGTATTTTCTGCAAGTATATAAAATGACCACGAATGATAACGTTTTTTTTTTTAACAACATAGTTTACCCCAAACAAGGCAGGACGCCACTGTAGACGTAAGGGGCTACTGAGAAAAAAGAAAAGGGATCTGCGCAGCGAGATGTCTGTTTACATTAGTTTTAAATTTCTGCATGTCTGTACTGTCGGGGAAACAGGTGGCAGGGAGGGAGTTCCAGGGGCCAGCAGCACGAGGAAAGAAGCTATTTGAGTAGAAGGCTCTCCGACATCTGCGGACCTCCACAGTGAATGGATGAGATTGAGTTGATTGTCGAGTTAGTCTAGGGAATGTACGTGTCACCAGCGGAAGCAAGAAAAATCAAGACGACTTTCGACAAACTGTTATGAACTCATCAGAACCAGAACGAAAAATAAAAGGACGTTTTGAAATCGAAGAAAATTAGATTTTTCCGAATGTTCAAAAATCACAAGTCATTTTGGGAAATCGTGATTGTAGATAAAATAATCGGGAATATGCTCTATATGGTGAAAGGACTAAGATTTATGCATGAGAGACATTTAAACTAAACCAGGAAAAAATATTCCGATACTGTAGACGACAACACAACTGAATAATTAATGGACGCCGTGTTTTACACGTTCGACTTACCAGCCCCACAACTCATTTCTCAAAGGAAAATAAAAAATACCGACTAATCTAAGAGTACTAACTAATTCAAGAGTACTACTAATCTACACCATCGTACTAACTAATCGAAGAATACTAACTAATTTACATAATAGTACTAACTAATCAAAGAGTACTAACTAATCTACACCAGAATTTGTAGTATACATAAAAAAATTGTTACAACTTAAGAAAAGTTGTACGTTGTTGTAATTGCAGTGGATGCCCTGCAGATATTGTACAACATTACTTTGTAAAATTTCCCAGGCCATTAATCTGGCAGATTCAAAAGACCCATGTAAATTATACAGTGTGAGATTCCAATGCAATCTATTGGTAGATAACAAGGTCGACTAACAAAATTTAACGAAAACATTATTTCATTTTTTAATTTGGATAAAAGTCAAACCTAAGAGAAAAAAAAATATTGACTCCATACGGAGCATAGACTGAAAAGGAGGAGGTTATGGGGTATGCTGATCTACCTATTTAGGAAATAAATGGGCTTACCCAGACACAATCAATACAGTGACATTTAAGTGTCGGCGTCAGCGAACTGTGGCAGTTATGGGCCCCAAGCGTGACATACTTCTTGCAATACAGTTTTTTAATTATATGTGTGGGTCTTCATTCTAACTGACCTGCGAAGCCACAACAAACACCACGGTATTTACTTGATTCCCCTGAAGATTGACCCGGATTGGCACGAAAGTACTTGGGACACCAATGATTATGGCAGATTCGACGGACAATTCCCTACCAATACAAGGATCCTCACAAAGATATCCAGACATAAGTTGTTTGTAATACTCAACGATATATATACATATATATATATATATATATATATATATATATATATATATATATATATATATATATATATATATATATATATATGGGAAGAGAAGGATGAAGGTAATCCGACGTGATGGTAAAATGAAAAAGGAAAACCAAAAACTGGATGTTTTTTATGAGTACATCAACGTTTCGTCTTTATTTATAAGACTTCATCAGGATGATGATATAGGGAAAAGATATTATGCAAGCACAGATACATGTAGGGTAGACATGTTGGGAAGAAAAATAAAATAAAATGAAAAATAAAAAAGACGCTGCCATTATTTTTCATTTTATTTTATTTTTCTTCCCAACATGTCTACCCTACATGTATCTGTGCTTGCATAATATCTTTTCCCTATATCATCATCCTGATGAAGTCTTATAAATAAAGACGAAACGTTGATGTACACATAAAAAACATCCAGTTTTTGGTTTTCCTTTTTCATTTTACCATATATATATATATATATATATATATACATATATATATATATATATATACATATACATATATATACACATATATATATATATATACATATATTATAATAATATAAAATGAAGTAATAAAATAAGGTGTCAATCAAATTTTATTAGAATTCAAAGTTCATGCAAAGCATCCTTAAGTCCTTAGCTCATGAGTTTTCAAAGATAATTCTTCTCTTCAGAGGACCATTACCGCAGTTATACTACTACAGGCAATAAAATTACGCTTTGAAAATATATAAAATTATATACACAAATACATAAAAATACATAACATCAAACATATCAATCCAAAAACATACTTTTGTTGAATTCATACAGTCCATCCAGGTCATACAAGTTGAGAAGCATAATCAGGAAGGACATTACTCCAAGATACAAACAGCATATATATATATATATATATATATATATATATATATATATATAATATTTGTTATTGTTTATTATCTACGTACGTATACGTTTCGTCCTTTTTTCAATCGGGATTCATCAGCATAGAGATATGACTATTCACTACCGGTCATGCGATTCGAAACCCCGGATTACGAGTATTTTGCAACCAAAATTCCGACGCCTGAACCACTGGGCCAAGTTGAACAGCGAATAAACGGTGATAATTTTAACACTTTAGGCGGCGGCTTGACGTCATAGAACGTTCGACTTTAATGAAAGGAACGATGCATTTAAAGCTAGCGACGTCATGCTGTATTAATACTACACTTACAGTGCTCTACTAGACGTTTTTATAAAGGAGCTACAAATAATGTATATATATATATATATATATATATATATATATATATATATATATATATATATATATATATATATATATATATATGATGGACTCTCCCGTCGATTGCGACGTATGAGGTTCCAACAACTTTCATTTGTGTCTAGATCGTTCATGACACCTGAGTCCGGCAAGAGACCTGCAAGGAAAGCCGCAGACAGTGCAAGAGTGTGAGTAATCGGATGCCAGGTGTGGAGCACTCTTTCTAGCTTTTCGCCTAACTCTGGCAGTTCTCATATTATCCACACAGGTCTCGTTGAATCTCTCCAGTCCAATGCAACAAGCTGCTCGTCATGTCTTCCTGTCTTTTGTACAGTCTTCAAAGTCTTTGGGGGGTACTCCAATTGCCGTCAGCGCATCTTTCAATGTATCTTATATATATATATATATATATATAAGTTTGTTTATATTGTTATATTTGTATGTCTAGGATTCACTCTTAAACTAATTAACCTATCATTATGAATTTTGGAGCACACTTGCTAGGCGTAAGAAGGTCAAATGAGGACTATATTTGGTTTAATTTAATTTTATACAAAAAGAGTGGAAGCCCTTGATTAACATTCAGATATTCCGACGATGGTTAAGTGGATATCGACACGGACTGAACACCTGAGTGTTCCAAGTTCGAATCCAGTCGGTTCCACATTATCCCTTTCACTTGGGGATGTTGGCAACCTTCACGTGGTCCCTTCTGTAAGTACCCGATGTCTTTCCAGAAAGATTTCTAACTAGAAAAACATCGGGGAAACTAATGCCAACACCAGAATCATCTGATTCACACGAAAGAAGATTTAATTTCTTTATATCACATTCATTTCTTTTTAAATAGGATTTTTGAAATTTAAATTTAATTAATACGTTATCGTTTGGTAATTAAACTTATTCACACGAAAGAAGAAGAATAAATATTCCCAAATTTTAAATTTCTAAGGAGTATTTTAAAAGCTTTTAAGGGGGTATTACATGTGCCCAACCTCCCATTAAAAAATTCAAATATTTCAGATTCGCATTTAATTTTCCTCATAGTAATTAGACACATATTAAGCAAGATTCCCTGAATTTCAATTATTTCTTAAAACCCTTAAGCTTTTTAATCCAAATCCATTACATGATTTTCATCTAAATTAGAAGAAAGATACTAGACACGAGCTTAATATCATTATATCTTGATTTTAATTGACTTAATTGGCTATAAAAGTGGTGCAAAACTGTTAGGTTTTGGGGAACTAATTTTACATGTCCTGTGATGGGTATTTTTCTAGTAAAACTAACGTCCTTAACAACTAGACGTGTTTTTCTGACTCGAACGTGGACTCGATCCCTCGGGGTTAATACCATCGAAATGAAGAAAGAAAAAAAGCAACAGTCTCGCCTGACAAAGATGTTATTCATCAAAAGCTTGCAAAAAATAAAAATAAATGTGTTGGTTTTTCAAAATTTCATTTAAATACATTTTCATGTGTGCTTCAAAGATGTTAGAATTTTCTTTATTCAAAAAGCGTCACCAGCACGAAACATCAACCCAACCTTAACTTTAAACTAACGTCCTTAACAACTAGACGTGTTTTTTCTGACTCTACCGTGGATCGACCCCTCGGGGTTAATACCATCGAAATAAAAAAAAAGAAAAAAAGTAACAGTCTCGCCTGACAAAGATGTTATTGATTTTTTTTAATTGCACCATGTGTTTGTTTCTCAAAATTTCTTTTAAATATATATATATATATATATATATATATATATATATATATATATATATATATATATATATAGTGTGTCAGGTTGTATATGAAAAGAAATCAAATAAAGTGCTCGATCATATAAGCGAGCTAATATAATTTATTTAGATACTGTATATTACATATTTCAGCAATGTACCGCGGTTTCAACCAAAAGGGCAGATTTACTAAAGATGTCTAAATCTGCCCTTTTGGATGAAACCGCGTTACATTGCTGAAATATGTAATATACAGTATCTAAATAAATTATATATATATATATATATATATATATATATATATATATATATATATATATATATATATATATATATATATATAATGCATTTTATGTAATTCGTTGTTTTTGCTTACTTCTATTTCGATTCTTTCAGTTTCTAAGTGATTAAAATGCCGAAAATTGTATTATTAGTCGCCTTTTACTTTATATGACATATTTTTCGTTAATATATATATATATATATATATATATATATATATATATATATATATATATTAAATTAAGAAAAAAATCGGTATCGATTTTTCTTTTTCAATAAAAAAAAATCGGATCTGTAACCTGCTTTAAAAGGTATTTTATTTTACCTTATTCCTTGTTCTTAAATTTAATTTGGATGCTTTAAAAAAGGTATGAACTTTTCAAATATATACATATGTAATATAGTGTTTTCCTTGGTTAGAAAGCATTGTTTATATCGAAATATTAATTATTAAAAATAATAATAAGCAATTAGAACGCCATACAATGCATTTTAGTGTTATTAACTATTTTTCAATTTAATTTTCGAAATTATACTTCCTCATCAGAATTATTGAATTCCGAATAAAGATATATAAAAATACCTTTCATTTTTATATATATATATATATATATATATATATATATATATATATATATATATATATATATATATATATATATATATATATATTTCGATCATATTTGGTTCTCTCCAAATATGATCTGAGGTTAAGATCGGATTCTAACTCTGCCTGATGAGATCTCAGTTTATAATAACTGTTGATCGATAACATCGACATGCCAGTGTCGCATGTTTTGTACATGTCTGTGCAAATAAAAATAATCTCCTCTATAAAGGCCAGTTGTCTGTATGTCTGTCTGTCTGTTTATTTGTTTGTTTGTATGTCCAGATACTCCTCAAAAACTACGCGGCGACATGTCAAAAAGTTGATATCTTCAGAACCGTACAACACCTGGGATCATAATATCTCAAAATTACAACAAAAAAACATGTTGCTGGGGGTCAACGGGGCCAGTCTTCGGCAGCGGGTCTGGTTTTTTCAAACTTTTCTAATGTTATTCAGTAGTAATTTGGAAATCAGCCAATGTAATTATGTAATAATAATTTTGTTTTCAGCCAACTTATTCTTGTGCACGTGACGTCACAGTAATAGGTATATGACGTCATCGTTATAGGTTTTGAATTTTTTTTCTCTTCAAAACTTATTTTACTTCAACATATTTTTATACATAACATATAAAAGTGTATTCTTATGTAAAATTCACAGAGTAAGATGATGAGAGTATTCCTGAATCTATAAACACACCTCTTAGGGGTCCATGGGGCATATTTTATCGGGGGGGCTTTTCAGTTATTTTTCATTATATTTTATAGTGATGAAACAAGAAAAAAAGAGGAATTTGACAAGTACACGTTTACAGTGACCCGTTGAGTCATAACCACTCTATATATGTATAAAAAAATAAAAAAAGAATTTAACCAGTACATGTTACCAGTGACCCGTTGGGTCATAACCACTCTATATATGTATAAAAAAGACCCAGAACCGGGGGTGCTTCTACAATATAGGACCCGGAGGCTTCTGCAGAATAGGGACCATGTGTGCTTCTACAGTATAGGACCCAGAACCGGGGGTGCTTCTACCATATAGAATCCGGAGGCTTCTACAGAATAGGGGCAATGGTGCTTCTACAGTATAGGGACCAGAGGTGCTTCTACAGTATAGGACCCAGTACCGGGGGTGCTTCTACAATATTAGAACATAGAGGCTTCTGCAGTAAAAGGACCATGGGTGCTTCTCCAGTATAGGGACCAGGGATGCTTCTACAGTATATGACCCAGCACCAGGGGTGCTTCTACATTTTAGAACCCGGAGGCTTCTGCAGAATAGGGACAATGGGTGCTTCTCTAGTATAGGGACCAGGGGTGCTTCTCCACTATAGGGACCTGGGGTGGTGCTTCTAAAGTATCACGGCCTGCCAGGAATGTTGGTGATTCTATAGTATAACAGTCCCTAGAAATATTGGTGCTTCTAAAGTATAACGGTCTCATCCCAGGAATGTTGGTGCTTCTAAATTATAATGGTCCCTACAAATGTTGGTGCTTCTAAAGTATAACGGTCCCCCCAGGAATGTTGTTAAAGGATAGCTAAGGAAGAGCGATAACTCACGTTTTTAAAAAAAAGTTGGGGGGGGGCTGGAGAGATTGAGGGGTCGGGGAAAATTTTAGGGGTCAGGCCGAACTTTTTAGGGTTCAGGCCAAATTTTGTTGTTTTTTTTTTGTTTTGAACTCAAAATATTTCTCGGTTGGGGGAGAGTGAAAAATTAGGGGGCTGGAGAGATTGAGGGGTCGGGGAAAATTTTAGGGGTCAGGCCGAACTTTTTAGGGGTCAGGCCAAATTTTTTCTTTTTTTTGTTGTTTTGAACTCAAAATATTTCTCATGGTTGGGGGAGAGTGAAAAATTAGTTGGGATGGGGGGCTGGAGAGAATGAGGGGTCGGGGAAAATTTTAGGGGTCAGGCCGAACTTTTTAGGGGTCAGGCCAAATTTTTTTGTTTTTGTTGTTTTGAACTCAAAATATTTCTCATGGTTGGGGGAGAGTGAAAAATTACGGGGCTAGAGAGATTCAGGGGTCGGGGAAAATTTTAGGGGTCAGGCGGAACTTTTTAGGGGTCAGGCCAAATTTTTTTCTTTTTTTTGGTTTTGAACTCAAAATATTTCTCATGGTTGGGGGAGAGTGAAAAATTAGGGGGCTGGAGACATTTAGGGTCGGGAAAATTTTAGGGGTCAGGCGGAACTTTTTAGGGGTCAGGCCAAATTTTTTTGTTTTTTGTTTGTTTTGAAGTCAAAATATTTCTCATGGTTGGGGGAGAGTGAAAAATTAGGGGCTGGAGAGATTTAGGGGTCGGGGAAAATTTTAGGGGTCAGGCCAAATTTTTTAGGGGCCGCCCAAATTTAGGGGCGGCGATATGTACATATTTAGCTTCCACACCAGGGCGGCGATAGGTACTTATTTAGCATTCAGCGGTGGTGATAGGTACTTATATTGCATGTGCACATGGGCGGTAATAAGTACGTATATAGTATGCGCACCGGGGCAGTGATAGGTATGTATTTAGCATGCGTACTGAGGCAGCGATCGGTTCATATATAGCACGCGCACCGGGGCGGCGATAGGTACATATATAGCATGCGCACAGGGGCGGCGAAAGGTACATATTTAAAATTCACACCGGGGCGGCGAAAGGTACATATTTAAAATTCACACCGGGGCGGCGATAGGTACGTATTTAGCATTTACACCGGGGCGGCGATAGGTATGTATTTAGCATTCACACCGGGGCAGCGATAGGTATGTATTTAGCATTCGCACCGGGGTGGCGATATGTACGTATTTAGCTTCCACACCAGGTACGTATTCAGAATTCAGGGGTGGCGATAGCTACGTATATAGCATGTACACATGGGCAGCAATAAGTACGTACATAGCATGCGCTCTGCGGCGGCGATCAGTACATATATAGTACGCGCACCGGGGTGGCGAAAGGTATGTATTTCGCATTCGCACCGTGGTGGTGATAGGTACGTATTTAGCATTCGCACCGGGGCGGCTATAGGTACGTATTTAGCATTCGCACCAGGGCGGCTAAAGGTACGTATTTAGCATTCGCACTGGGCCGGCGATAGGTACGTATTTAGCATTCACACCAAAGCGGCAATATGTACATATTAATTATTCGCACTAGGGCAGCGATAGGTACTTATGTAGCATGCACACCGGGCACAATTGGTATGTCTTTAGTATTCGCACTAGGGCAGCGATAGGTACTTATGTAGCATGCACACCGGGGCGCAATAGGTATGTATTTAGCATTCACACCGGGGCAACGATAGGTACTATTTAGCATTCGCAACGGGGCGGCGATAGGTACTTAAATAGTATCTGCACCGGGGTGGCGATAGGTACGTATATAGTATGTGCACTGGGGCGGCGATAGGTACTATATAGTATGCGCACCGGGGTGATGATAGATACGTATATAGTATGAACACCGGGGTGGAGATAAGTACCTATATAGAAGGCGCAGATAGAGGTGTTACTTTTTATAGAAACATGTCATACTATTACCCTGGGCAATAGGAGAAATGGTGGGGAAGAAACAGCTTTTGCAAAAGGCAAAATTAGAAAGTAGCGGCGAAATGGGGCGACCAGGGAAGAGAAAGGTAGCAGATAAAGAGACGGCTATAGAGAGAGGGGGCGGACATAGAAGTTTGAATATAAAGATGTTACACACACGATCTTTCTTCAAATATATGTTTTTATGACCCCAGGCAACGCCGGGTAGCCCTGCTAGTCATATATAAAGCTCTATTTGATATTGAGCACTTTTTATAAACCCGGTTGAAATTCTTTGGATTACTACCCTGTGGATGTTTTCACCTGGATTATTACCATTATTATATATATATATATATATATATATATATATATATATATATATATATATATATATAATATCTTTCTATTAGACATTTCTACTGACTATGAAAATTTCAGAGAATTACAATTCGGACAAAAGCGATGGTATAACAAAGTAATGGCATATATGTGTTTCGGACGTTTTTTATAGTGCTATTTTTTGTTAGATATGCATTCTTTTTTACAAATGTACTTTTTGTTTGTTTGTTTTTGACGCATCTGTTGTTTTTCTTTTTATATATAAAAATGATCTTTCCTTTCAACGCCACCCATCCTCCTCCAAATCTAAGACTAGAGGGGAATAAATCTTGCGAATGTTCCAAGGACCTAACAGTCGCGATCTTATGGCTTCGATGGGCGAAAACAATTGACAATTCCGGCGCTATTCATTCACCGTTTGAAGAGCGACAATACTTCGCATCTGCTCTTTATGATTTAGATTTCCTCAGCTAACCCTAACCCTAACCTAACCTTAACCCTAACCCTAACCCTAACTTCTCATCTGCTCTTTATGATTTAGATTTCCTCAGCTAACCCTAACCCTAACCCTAACCTAACCTTAAACCTAACCCTAACTTCTCATCTGCTCTTTATGATTTAGATTTCCTCAGCTAACCCTAACCCTAACATAACCTTAACCCTAACCCTAACCCTTACTTCTCGTCTGCTTTTTATGGTTTAGATTTCCTCAGCTAACCTTAACCCTAACCCTAACCTTAACCCTAACCCTAACCCTAACCCTAACCTAACCCTAACCTTAACACTAACCCTAACTTTTCATCTGCTCTTCATAGTTTAGATTTCCTCAGTTAACCCTAACTCTAACCCTAACTCTAACCCTAACCTAACCCTAACCCTAACTTCTCATCTGCTCTTTATGATTTAGATTTCCCTAACTCTGCAACGGCGGAAACCGGCGCAGAATTTGATTAACGTTTTTATCGTTAAATGATCTATATTCATGATGTCACTAGTAAGCATACCCGGCGTTCTGAAATGAATGGGACCGCGCTGTACTTCTGTACTTATGAGTATTGCCAATCTCAACGTAGTCTTTTCTATACATATCTGAAAAAATTGGAGAAACCAATGCCAACAGCAGAATCAAGTCGGTTAAAAAAAACTACCATTCTGATTCATAAGGAAATTGTTTCCGATCATATTTATTGTTGAGTGTAATATTTAAAACACTCATGTAACCTGATTCGTATTGTTTTAGAATTTTTCCGATTAATGGAATACGAAGTAGGGCTAGATAATATTCACCGCTTAAATGTAAGAAGTGTGAACTATGTATTCTGGAATAATTTTGTATTATATCATCTAAAGAATAACTTAATGAATAAAAAATCAGAAGTAATACAAAACTGTATGCATCGATCAAAATTTACCTTCTTGAAATACAGACTGCAATATTCTTTATAATTTGGATGGGCGCAAACGGACGCAGAATTTTATGAATATTTTTTATCGTTTCATAGTCCGTTCCATATCGTTTCATGAGTTGTCCGGTAATGAACGGGAAGCTCAGAAATCCTGCTTTTAGCTCTAAACCCCGCATTATTTTTAACATAAAATGTCATGTTGTAAATAAAATAAATTAAAATAAAGTACAGATGTTATGGTTCGGAATTTTTAGATTAGGGTTGATAATTTGGATAATTTTTATCATTTGGACTACTGTTATCACAACGTTTTAGCTGATGTACCCTCCGATTTTCTTCAGGTGCGTCTTGTCGAACTCGGGAATTTAAAAAAAAAATAAAAAGCGGAACTCTTATTTAATCAGCCAGTTCAACAAAGAAGCATCTGAAGAAGGGTGGATGTTACTTCGGCCGAAACGTTGTGATAATAACATGTAAGATGAGAACAGTAGTCCGAATAATACAAATAAGATAAAGTAAAAATTATATTTATTGATGTCCGGTGCGAACCCTTGACCCATGGTACAAATTAATATCACCATTCGAGTCTTCATAAAAGTATACTCAAGAAAAGTTTTTTTTTGATCTTGGAATAGGGCTTTGTATTCATTTGCATCCACATAATAAAAATGATCAACTCTTAATTATGTTTACTTCCCACCGTATCTACTTGGCTCGGCGATAGTTACTAGCGTTTAACACGTGTGGCACAAGGCCTTTTAATGTGGATATAGACAGCTCCTCTGGATAGGCACCAGCTAGCTGCAAAAATAGCCGAGAAAGAATCAGTCGGCATTCCCCGTATGGGGCGCATCAGGCGACCGGCTATAAACCAACTACCTTTCCCGAAGGAGGAGAGAATGCCTGAGAGGATCGACTGAGTCGAAACATACATTATTACGACAAGAAGTATGTTTGACCAGCTCTCCAATGCAAGAATGATGCCAAGGCGAACCTCGGTTGGTATAAACACCCAAGCGGAAACAGATACTACACCGTGGTCGCTACGACTAAAATGTCAAGTACCCGCCTGCGACGCGTTATGACTATTTAATTCTAGCAGACTTCCGGCCGCTCGCTATCACTTTGCAATTTAATTAATATTTACTACTTGAAATCAATAAAACGAAACTAATCGATTAGAAGAAGAGCAAAACTACTGTAATAGCTTCCTCAAAATAAATCCTTTTCGCTTTCTTTGTCTCAGACACAGAAATGCACTCTACGAAAGAATGTGACATTTTTCAAGCATTGAAAAAGTTATTTATGCTAAGAACTAAATTAAATCTCAATTAAAAATTATTTCAAACTTGATCGCCCCCTCTCTCTCTCTCTCTCTCTCTCTTTCTTTCTCTCTTTCTTTCTCTCTCTCTCTTTCTCTCTTTCTCTTTCTCTTTCTCTCTCTCTCTCTCTTTCTCTCTCTTCTCTTCTCTCCCTCTTTCTCTCTCCCTCTTTCTCTCTCTCTCTCTTTCTCTCTCTTTCTCTCTCTTCTCTTCTCTCTCTCTCTTTCTTTCTTTCTCTCTTTTTCTCTCTCTTTCTCTCTCTCTCTCTTTTTTTTCTTTCTCTCTCTCTTTCTCTCTCTCTTCCTCTCTCTTCTCTCTCTCTTTCTCTCTCTCTTTCTCTGTCTGCTCTCTTTCTTACTCTCTCTATACCTATCTCTTTCTCTCTCTTTCTCTCTCTCTCTCTTTCTCTCTTTCTCTCCCTCTCTCTCTTCTCTCTCTCTCTTTCTCTGTCTTCTCTCTCTATTTCTCTCTCTCTTTCTCTCTCTTTCTTTCTCTCTCTTTTTCTATCCATCTCCCTATCCCTCTGTTTCCCTCTTGTTCTCTCTCTCTCTCTCTCTCTCTCTACCAATCTCTATATCTCTCTCCTTCTCCCTCTTTCTCTTTCTATCTCTCTATCTCTATCTCTATCTGTCTATCTCTCTCTATTTTTTCTCTCTCTCTTTATCTCTCTTAACTCTTATATATATATATATCTTTCTCTCTCTCTCTCTCTCTCTCTCTCTCTCTCTCTCTATATATATATATATATATATATATATATATATATATATATATATATATATATATATATTTATCTAACATACGTAACTTTCAATGCGATGAACAGAAAATACATTGGTTATAAATGAGTGCGCGACACATTCTGACAAAAATGACAGAGATATGTTTCATTTTATGAAGAAATCAATCAAACATTAAACAAATAAATATGAGGTAATATTGAGTACTCGAAACAGAAGCCGACAACTTAAAAACTGAATTCTGAATTTCAGCTCCTTTTTCTCCCATTTCCTCTTCTTCATGCGGTAAATCGGACCGGACACACATACGTTCACTTTTATCATAGAGATAACTGATATTGATTTGTTAGAACGCTTATTTCGATTTCGAATACGTTTTATTAATGAAAATTCGACTTTTGAAAGAATATCTTGGCCAGTCTGCTTTCTCTTGAGGCAAATCCACATTTTGTAGTTTGACGTTGAACGACAATATCCATTATAAACAAGTCATTCTGTACGATTAATTGAATACGGTTTGCTTTTTATCAAGATCTAGCGAGGGGGGGGGGGTTATTGTCATTCCTTTTTCAATAGAATTTGCGTAAGTGATCTCACTAGATCCGATGATATCCACTAAGTCTTGATATCATTGAAACGAAATAAAATATTCTGATGTCTAGTTTTGTCTGAGCTTTCGATGTGACACGATGATGCGTTTGCTGGTGCAAAAAGTAGACTAGAAAGTGGACTTTAGGTTCACTTTTGACAACCTCGTAACTCTCGCTTCCCTTATTTTGTCCTTTAGTCCTCACATTCTATGAACGATGTTTCTGACAAAGGGGGAGAATTGCTGTTTTCTGGGTCGGAATCTATCGATCTAACAATTATTGTTGGCTAGATTTTGACCTTGAAGTAGTATTTTTTAGCTCTCTCTCTCTCTCTCTTTCTCTCTCTTTCTCTCTATTTCTATCGCTTTCTCTCTCTTTCGCTCTCTCTCTCTTTTTCTCTATTTCTATCTATCTCTTTCTCTCTCTCTCTCTCTCTTTCTCTCTCTTTCTATCTCTTTCTCTCTCTTTCGCTCTCTCTCTCTTTTTCTCTATTTCTATCTCTTTCTCTCTCTCTCTCTCTCTTTCTCTCTCTTTCTCTCTATTTCTATCTCTTACTCTCTCTTTCTCTCTCTTTCGCTCTCTCTCTTTCTCTCTCTTTCTCTCTCTTTCTCTATTTCTCTTTCTCTCTTTCTCTCTCTCTCTCTCTCACACACACACACAGACGCGATGTTACTTATCTCTATAAATACTATTATGGCATGTGTTCTTCAGAATGTCTGGTCTATTCCCTGCTTCCTTTGTTCCAGCTCGATTGACTCGTTATTCTAATAGTATTTACCAATTCGCTGTTCAGACACTTCGTCATAATACAGCTTCCTATTAAATTACCTTCTTTCCAAGAACTGCAAACTTGTGGAACTATCTTCATCCTATCTAGAGTCTTGATACAGCATCTCCTGTCTTTGCATTAATCATCTTTCGTCTTTTTTTAGCTCCTTACATCAAGTGGCTTCATGTCTTGTCTGAAGCAACTTCCATAAAAAAATAACTAATCGTGTTAGATTAATTATGGTATAATTTATTAAAATATATTTGAGGTTAAAATACTTTTGGGGCGACAAATATCGACAAATTTTATTAACCGAATAATTTAATTCCAAACATCATATTCTTTGTATTTGAGTGACAACCAAAAGCATATTTTTTATTAACCGAACAATTTAATTCCAAAGGTCATATTCTTTGTATTTGAGTGACAACCAAAAGCATATTTTTATTAACCGAACAATTTAATTCCAAAGGTCATATTCTTTGTATTTGAGTGACAACCAAAAGCATATTTTTATTAACCGAACAATTTAATTCCAAAGGTCATATTCTTTGTATTTGAGTGACAACCAAAAGCATATTTTTTTAGTATGAATAACAAAAGTTGTAAAGATAATGTTCAAATCGTATTTTGTAAAAGTTTCTAGGTGACAGCTTAAACAACAGTGTTAAAGTTTACATTTTCTCGGGTGGAATTGACAAATTATCTGTTTGAACGATTTATGTTGGCTGATTAAAAAGATAACGAGGTCGCACCTGCCATGTCTGACAAATATATAATGTTTGTTTGTTTTTTGCTTGTGCTTATTCAAGAATCTCCCCGCGAGGGCCGGGTGCAATATGGTCGGACCTAAATATTGAGCAGGCTATGAGCATTACAAAGTTAACCTGGAACACCTGACAAAAATCGCCCGAAACGGACACCAGCTTGTGTCGCATTGTTTATTAGCCATCCCCCAGGAGAATCTTACAACTGGATGGCAGGTGGCTCACACTCTCTACTTCTGTGTGGCAGAACCTGCACTTTAACAATCATCTTTTTAAAGGCTTGGTCATCAAGCCTTGATCTTGAGCAGCCATTATCATTCTCTCTTGATGTGTGTGGGTACGTGTAAACTGATAAATTTATTACATTTTTTAATATACTCCTGGGAAACAAAAAAGCATGTGCAATATAGGTGTCAATATATTTTGTAATATTTCGGACAGTCTTCAATCTTTTCAATTTTTTTATTTAAAAAAACGTATTAATATGAAACTTCTATGAATAATTAGACAATCTTAATTACGGGAAACGCTTGTTCCAATAGATGACGCTCCCGTGCAAACATCAAGAGCTAAGAGGGAGCCGAAAATAAACACAAGGTCCACTTTCTACACTCCTTATCTTGCTGAGTGACTAGACACCCTAACTTTAACCAGTCAATCATTTTAAGGGAACCAGTTTCGTCGCTGATAACGCTACAACGCAACAGGTAATATTGGTTAGCATCGTAGTCGTAATTCTTCGAATGGCCTGAATTACAAATGGCCGATGGATTTACTTGTTGGATAAACTGTCATCTATCACATACGACCTTTACGTGCTTGTCGTCGCACAATAGGCGGCCCTTTTGGGCAAAGAAGTTCAAAAATCCTCCCCTGACTATGGAAAAGAGTTTATTTTATTTCCTTGTTGTGAAGGGGTTCTGCAAGGATATCTGCACCCTTAGCGGCACTTTAAATGATCTCTTTTTGCAAGTGTTTGCTTATGCCTCGATGATAATTACGAGTCGAATAAACATTTCGCAAAGCTGTTTAATTATCGTCAACTTTGTTTATACTTTCAATAGATTGGATTCATTTCTTTTTTTAAGTTCGTGTTTATGGAGGAAAACAGGAAAAGATTTAAAAGCTTCCAGGCGATCTCCCTTTTAGACACCGGATCAAATAAAGACACAAAAACACTTAAAAAAAACAAAAAAACTTAACAAACACAGATTTTTATCGATCGGTGAAATAAAACAGTCAACAAATTGAACTAGAAATTCACTCGACAAATATAAATAAGAGAAGCACGAAATTGAATTCAAAAATCAGTTTATGTTTTATGCGTATTTATCGATGAATTTGTTTTCTGATAACATTTGATGCATTTTTTTATGCAAATCGGTAATGAAACGGAAACCGGGAGAAGGAGTGGCTGCCGGCACCAACAAACAAATATGCCAATGAGAATGAATTTTAGGAAGACATTAGTCATTTTGGCGACGATTCAGTCACATTTATGGATGGATTGAGTTGTTTTTTTTGTAAATGTGTTGCTTTGTTGTTGTTGTTTTATTTTTTCGTTTATCTAGTGATGGAAATTGCAATTTAAACAAAGGTAAAACAAAGGTTAAATAAAGATAAAACAACTGGTAAAACAAAGATAAAACAAAAGTGGCTTAGTTGGTATCGACGGGGACTGAGAACCTGGGTGTGCCAGGTTCAAATCCAAGTCATTCAACTGAAAACGCTTCCATCAAACCCACATGACACTTGTGTGACACTTGTGTCTAATCTCCTGGGGGGGGATAAATAGAAATCACATTAACACTTGTCCACGGGTGGCCTCGGCCTTGATAAAGTGGTGGTTTCTGTTTTGTTTTGTTTTTTATTTAAAAAAGTAAACCAAAATAAAGATAAAAAAAGATAAAACAAAGGTAAAACAAAGATAAAATATAGGTAAAACAATTGGTAAAACAAAGGTAAAACAACTGGTAAAACAAAGGTAAAACAAAGGTAAAACAACTGGTAAAACAAAGGTAAAAAAAGGCAAAACAAAGACAAAACAAATGGTAAAACAAATGGTAAAACAAAGATTAAACAAAGATAAAACAAAGATAAAACAAAGGTATAACAACTGGTAAAACAAAGGTAAAACAAAGGTAAAACAACTGGTAAAACAAAGGTAAAACAAAGGTAAAACAACTGGTAAAACAAAGGTAAAAAAAGGCAAAACAAAGACAAAACAAATGGTAAAACAAATGGTAAAACAAAGATTAAACAAAGATAAAACAAAGATAAAACAAAGGTAAAACAACTGGTAAAACAAAGGTAAAACAACTGGTAAAACAAAGGTAAAACAAAGGTAAAACAACTGGTAAAACAAAGGTAAAACAACTGGTAAGACAAAGGTAAAACAAAGATAAAACAAAGGTAAAAAAAGGGTAAAACAAAGATAAAACAAATGGTAAAACAAAGATAAAACAAAGATAAAACAAAGGTAAAACAAATGGTAAAACAAAGATAAAACAAAGATAAAACAAATAACAGGTAGCTCTCGGCAGCAAATTATGTAAAAAAATATTTTCCCGGAATGTAAAATGCGTTGGATAATTAATTTTTATAAAGAATAATTTTTTAAATAAAAACTAAATTTTTATGGATAAATATTTTATATCTACTATTTAAGGAGTTTTTCTTAAAGGGGGGTTCTGCTGTATTATTGATCGTTTGCCTCGTTATGTGTTTATCTCGAATTGGAGCAAGTCAGCCCTGAAAAAAAAAAAGGTTCGCACGACCACATGCATTCCAAACGGACATTTATGTTGTGTTTTATTCTGAAGGAATAGATGTGGAATACACATATTATCAGTGGCTTGGAACGGTAACTTGTGAACTGTGTTTTGACTGTTTTGTTTTTGTTTGGGAGGGATGCTTTTCATCGTTGTGCCGCCCGACGAGAAGGTGCATTCTCGCACATTGTTCCTGTTTCTTTTGAATGCATTTGGGACTAATTCTTTGCTGTTTTGATTAGTAGCAACAATACTGCGAAAATCTTACGAACTACTTTTTAAAAACATTTTCTATTTTTTCCTTTTCATCTTTTTCTTCTGTCCTCTTCTTAAGTGACCTCAATTAAGGCAACACCACATTGTGTATTGTCAGTTGTTGAAACTCTTACTCCAGGTACTTTATTCCCCTGATGATCTGCCAAGCAAGGACCTGCTTGGTAGTGAAACACGTGTAGGAAAAACTCTTTAATTTGAATATATATAATAAATAAATAATCTTTGAAAGAAAAAGTATTTTGTGGTGATGAATGGTCTCCTGAACGGAATGGTTTGGTAAGGCTTCAAAAAATCACACACACATACACACACAAGGAAATTGAGGCACACATGAAAATGTATTTAAGTGAAAATCAACATACCGTGCAATTTAATTGAAAAAATGATTTATTTAATTTTTTTTTTTGCAAGCTTTCGTTGTAGAACAACTTTATCAGGCGAGACTGTCTCATAGTGTTTTTTCTTCTTCCCCATTTTGATGGTATTAACCCAGAGGGGTCGAATTACGATAGAAGAACACGTCAAGTTCTAAAAGACGTTAGCATAAGTAGAAGTCCAGTCGATGTTAGGCGCAGATTGGCGCATTTTGAATAAAGAAATTGACAATATTTTTGAGGCACACATGAAAATGTATTTAAGTGAAATATTTTTGAAAATCAACACATCGTGCAATTTAAATGAATATATATATATATATATATATATATATATATATATATATATATATATATTGCGTGTGTATTTAGGTAGCATTTTCTCATTTATGCAAACATTATTAAAAACATAACTGCCCTCCCTCTTATTTAAGACAAATTCTAGTTAATAACACTAAAATTATACATTCCGAAACCAATTTTTAAAAAATTAAAAAGTACTCGAAGCTATCTAAATTAAAACACAACAACCTAAAATTAATACCATCACGTATGAAACCAGTGACAACATTTTAAAATTCTTAACGTAATGCGATTTTATTCTGTGTTGCCACTCCAGCGTCGCTGAATTTAAATCGTCAACGACTTTCGTGGCCCAATGCGAAAAATGTTCTCTGCGCGTTTCTCCGACGTCTCTTTAAAAATTCTTTTTCTTTCTCCAGCTTTTTTGTTCATTTGCTTTTGAGGAAGAATCGAAAACGTTCGTGAAACCTATGGAACATTTAATGATTTTTTGTTTAAATTTAAATACAAAAAGACCATCACAAAAATAATAGAAATAATTAAAACGAAAATTTACTAAGCTATTGTATTTATACGCGTAGTGTTTGTTATACAAATAAGTCTCTTTCAAATGCTGAATCATTGATCAATCGTATTTAATAATGAGCTGAACATATTTGAATAGTCATTTTGTATGAAGTGAAAATATTACTTTAATTTGTCGAATTTAAAGATGTTCTTGTGTAATGGCCATTTAATTGATGCTGGCACCGTTTTTTCTCAACCACAGCCGACATTTTGTTTTGATGTTCACCGTATTCGTCGTTTCGGTCTCCAAATCTGACCCTGAATCTTCCCATCGCCATCATCCAATCATTTATGTATTTTTACTTTGTCTCATTGTGTTCAACCTCTCTCCCTCTCCCTCCCTCTATATTTCTCTCTCTGTCTCTCTATCTCTCTATATATATATCTCTGTCTCTCTGTCTCTCCGTCTCTCTCTCTATATATATATCTGTCTCTCTGTCTCTCTCTGTCTCTCTCCCTCTCTGTCTCTGTCTCTGTCTCTGTCTCTCTCTCTCTCTCTCTCTCCCTCTCTCTCTCTCTGTCTCTCTCTCTGTCTCTGTCACTATCTCACTCTTTATCTTTCTCCCCCTCTCTATCTCCCCCCCTCTCTCTCTTTTACTTCATTTCTTTTTTTACCAACTCACAAACGTTCATATATTTACTTTGCCATGCAGTCTCATTGTGTTCCCCCTCTCTCCCTCTCGCTCCCTCTATATTTCTCTCTCTGTCTCTTTATCTACCTATCTCTCTCTATATATATATGTATATATATATATATATATATATATATATATCTGTCTCTCTGTCTCTCGCCCTCTCTCTCTCTCTCTCTCTCTCTCTATGTCTCTGTCACTATCTCACTCTCTATCTTTCTCTCCCTCTTTATCTCCCCCATCTCTCTTTCTCTCTCTCTCTCTCTCTCTCTCTCTCTCTCTCTCTCTCTCTCTCGCTTTTACTTCATTTCTTTTTTTACCAACTCACAAACGTTCATATTTTTACTTTGTCATGCAGTCTCATTTTGTTCATTCTCTCTCCCTCTCTCTCTTTCTTCCTCTCTCTCCCTCTATCTCTCTCTCTCTCTCCCTCTCTCTCTTTCTTCCTCTCTCTCCCTCTATCTCTCTCTCTATCTCTCTCTCTCTTTCTTCCACTCTCTCCCTCTATCTCTCTATCTCTCTCTCTCTGCATCTTTCTTTTTCTTTCTTTCTTTCTCCTTTATCCACACACTGTTTCTTCATATCTTTACATTGGCATCTATTTTCCTCTCCCCTCCCTCTAGCTCACAAACTTAATTTCTTAATGTCTCTTTCTGTGTGTGTGTGTGTGTGTGTGTGTGTGTGTGTGTGTCTCTCTCTCTCTCTCTCTCTCTCCCTCTCTCTCTCTCTCTCTGTCACTGTCTCCATCTCTATCTAGCTAGCTCTCTCTTTCTCTCTGTCCCTCTCTCTCTTTGTCTCTCTATCTATCTCTCTTTCTTTCTCTCTGTCTCCTTCTCTCTCTCTCTCTCTCTCTCTTTGTATCTCTCTATCTATCTATCTATCTATCTATCTCTCTTTCTCTTCATTTCTTTTTTACTAACTAACTACCCGCTCATATTTTTACTTTATCATGCAGCATTATTTTGTTCGCTCTCTCTCTTTCTCTCTATCTTCCTCTCTCTCTCGGTCTCTCTCTCTCCGTTTCTTTTTTACCCACTCACTACCCGTTTATATTGTTACTTTCCCATTTCTCTATTTCTTTCGCCCTCTCTTTCTCTCTTTTCATCTTTCCTTTACCGACCCCACCCCTCCCATCGCCCGTTCAACTGAACCTCCATTTTCACAATCTCTAAGCTCGCTGTCTTTAGTTCAAACTTGCGTTTAATAAAATCGCAATTAAAAAAACGACTTTCAAACTGCAGTTCAACTTCTTTCCAAAAACGTGACGTGCTTTGATTCAATCAATTAACGCTCAACGAACGGAGATCAACACGAAACGCCTTCAATGTTACTCACATTTGAAATCAAAGTGTCAATCGTTGAGGCTCGGATCAACATTCATTTTACACGTGTCATCTCGAATGCAACCCTTGAAACTTCAAGGCGGAACTTTTTTCTCTTCTTTTCTTTTTAAAGATAATGAAAAAAAACATTTTGCCAAGGATTCGCTTTAATAATAAAGAATGAAGACATTCTAAAGTTGATAAGCAAAAACGTCACATGAAAACCGGAATATTAGAGTTCTAAAAATCTTTGTGCTGGGAAATTTTTATCATCAATATTAATCTACACTTTCACGTGAACAGTATTTTAAATTTAGCAAGAAATTTAAAAAAAGCATCAACCGACTTTTATATATATATATATATATATATATATATATATATATATATATATATATATATATATATATATATATATATATAATTAACTTGTTACAAATATCCAGGGGGTATGAATCCGAAGGAAGTTGAAACCGGGTTTATGAGAGTGCTCAATGAAAATTCAGAGCAAAATATATATTTTTTGATTTTATTCCATTAATTGCGACAAAACAGGTTTTGTTTCATTGGTGCGAGAAGCTACCAACTCATCGGGCGAAAGGAATTCAAATGGCATAAAATTTTAAGTTCCCTCTAACGGGAGATTGAAAATTGAAAATACATTGGAGGGGAGGGGGATAGAGTTGGGGCTTTGTCTATAACGGCGACATGGGACATGAGAGGGGAGGGGGGGGACTCCAACAAGTCGTGTTTCAAATTATTACGTGGGAGGTTTTGCACGTGTCAGTGTTGTGTCAATTAGTAGAAGGATTGGCAACAACTCCTCCAATATAGATATCTTCAATAAACATAAGAACTTTTATAATAAAGCACTAAAGGAGAGTGGATACAAAAATACCAAAATAGAGTATATTCCAACTACACAAAATAACCCTAATAGGAACAAAAATAGAAATAGGAAAATTATCTGGTATACACCTCCATTTAACAACTCAACTAAAACCAAAATAGGGAATAAATTCCTGAACTTAATAAACACTCATTTCCCCAATAACAGCATACTCCATAAAATTTTCAATAAGAATACACTAAAACTCAGCTATTGTTGTGGTGACAACTTAGAAAAAATCATAAAAAAGCACAACATGAAAATACTAAACACCCCAGTAACCTCAAATTTTAAAAGAACATGCAACTGTAATAACAAATCAAACTGCCCCCTAAATCAAATGTGCCTATCAACCCAAGTGGTCTATGAGGCATCTATCTCCTCAACTGAAAACCCATCCCAGACTAACTATTATATTGGTCTGGCAGGCAACAACTTCAAGGAAAGATTCTACAACCATAAACTCTCCTTCAACAACCCAGACCATCCTGGCCAAACCGGACTTTCACTACACTACCACAAAATAAAAACCAAAAAAGAAACTCCCATAATAAAGTGGAAAATCTTGAAAAAATCCAGCACCTGCAAATCAATAAACTCTCCATGTAGATTATGCTTAAATGAAAAACTGGAAATTATCCGCTTTAAGGACAAAAACAAACTCTTAAATAGAAAACAAGAGACATCTATCAACTGTAAACATAGTAGACTCTACCTCCTTAGCAACCCACATACCCCACCTTAACTCCACACCAACCCTACTTAACTTCAACATAAAATTAACAGTTTTTTGTTTTTGTTTTTTACAAAAATGAATGATAACATTAAACCCCCACTATACACTACCCCAAAACACACTATAACCCCCTACTCACCCACCCAAATTTACAACCCAATCCCACCCCAACAAGTCATGATGAATCTATAAATATATAACCACCCCTCCGAACTACCAATAATATCAAATCTCTACCTATAATGCACAGCCTCAATAACCTCTCAGCCATACTACCAATTCTAACATAAACCCATAACTAGGACAGCTATCAACACTGATATCACTTAGACTAATCTCAATTACTTAACCCCTCGATCACTACCTTGAACACTTAATTATTAACTGGTACTTAGTCCTTGTCATTGGTAGTGGAAATAAAAAAGCCTACCATCACTTGTCGACTTATTTCGCCCAATGACTTCACAAGTAACAAGATGGTAATTGATGGCGGTATTTATCAGTATTACTATTATTATTATTATTATTATTATTATTATTATTATTATTATTATTATTATTATTATTATTATTATTATTATTACTATTTTTATTATTATTTTTATTATTATTATTATTATTATTATTATTATTATTATTATTATTATTATTATTATTGTTATTATCATTAATATTCTTACAAACTTGTTATTTCTATTTCTATTTTTATTCTAATTTTATTTATATTTATCTTTATTTATTTTTTATTTCATTTTTATTAAGGCTTTTACATAAGGCGGTTATCACTGCGACTACCGTAGGCATGATTGGCAGGCGTTACCATGGGCATAATCGGTTTTGTTATTGATAAGACTGGTAACACCAGAAAACCTCTCTTATAAAATGATTCCACTAGTATTGATCTCGGTATAATATAATCACAATTTAAAAAAAAAAATAAATAAAAAAATTAAAAAAAAAAAAAAAAAAAAAAAAATATATATATATATATAAAAAAAGTAGAGGGAATAAATAAAAAAATATAATCACAACAAAATTCACTACAAATAGTAAACAAAACATTAAAATAAAATAAATAAAATACAAAAGTAGCAATTAATACCCTAAATTAAAATTATCAAACATTTTTATCCACATGATAATTACTTATTAGAATTAAAATAAAATGAGAATGACGGTTGTAACCATAATTCTCATTTTAAATTTAACTCTCTCCGGCCGTCGCCCCATCCCCCTCCTCCCACCCCGGCCGAGATTGAGATTGACACAACACTGACACGTGCAAAACCTCCCACGTAATAATTTGAAACACGACTTGTTGGAGTCCCCCCCCTCCCCTCTCATGTCCCATGTCGCCGTTATAGACAAAGCCCCAACTCTATCCCCCTCCCCCTCCAATGTATTTTCAATTTTCAATCTCCCGTTAGAGGGAACTTAAAATTTTATGCCATTTGAATTCCTTTCGCCCGATGAGTTGGTAGCTTCTCGCACCAATGAAACAAAACCTGTTTTGTCGCAATTAATGGAATAAAATCAAAAAAAAAAAAAATATATATATATATATATATATATATATATATATATATATATATATATATATATATATTATTTGTTGCTCCTCGAAAAAGTAGAGCGCTGTATATGTAGCACAGCATGACGTCACTAGCTTTAAATGCATCGTTCCTTCCATTAAAAAAGTAGAACGCTCTCAGACGTTAAGCCGCCGATAACGGGTTAAAATTATCATAGTTTATTCGCTATTTAAAATTGGCCGTCGGATTTGAGTTGTAAAATACTCGTGATCCGGGGTTTCGAATCGCATGACCGGTAGTGAATAAGCATATCTCTATGCTGATGAGTCCCGGTGTAAGGACGAAACGTATACGTACATAGATAATAAACAATAACAAATATTTATTATATATACTAGCAAATATATGCTCCCTCCGGTCGCATATTTTTGCTAGGCTGCCGCATCAGAAATGAAGGCTCACGCGTAAGCCAATGGAGCCCCAGCCATATTTCTGTGGTGGTTAGACATTGATTTTCTGTGTTTATGACCAAGATTATTTTTAGTTGAAAATAAAGGAAAAAAAATTCGATCCTACCCCGATTTTTGTTGTACCCTCGCCCATAAATAGAAAGACTTGTAGTTTAAAAAGAAAGAAAAAATTTTTTTGTACCCCCCTCAATTTTTTTATATTACCAGTCATAGAAATATTTTTTAGTTAAGAAAAATTTTTTTTTTTTGACCGCCTTCCCCCAATTTTTTTATCCTCCCCCCCCCCTATACATGTAAATATTTTTAATTAAAAAGGAAAAAAAAAACCTAACCCTAACTGTAACGATGGGGTCAAAGTTAGCGTGGGTCCTAAAATGAAAAAGCACCAAAAAATCAAATACAGTGAACACAGTGTGTGTGTGGGGGGGGGGGGTGTTTGTTTAATGACCTTTTTTTAATTAAACAATTTGATTCTACAATCAGTTGTATAGTTTTCCAGTACAATGTGTTAGTTTATTTTGTTGACATTAAAGAAAAAAAATCACATCTTTTTTTTAAATAAATAAAACATGGAATCATAAATTCTGTTGAGGTCGTGAAAAAATGATAATATTGGATATGAAAGTATTAAGAAATCAAATACAGTAAACACGAAAAGTTTTTTAATTCTCGGAAAGAAAAAGTTTACCTGAACTGTGTGTGTGTGTGTGTGTGTGTGTGTGTGTGTGTGCGCGTGTGTGTGTGTGTGTGTGTGTGTGTGTGTGTGTGTGTGTGTGTGTGTGCGTGTGTGCGTGTTTGCGCGCGTTTTTATATAGTAATTTTTAAATCAATTATTATTTTAATTAAACAATTTGATTTAATAAATTTGTGTTTTAAAACATAATGGCTAAGAATAAACAAACTTAGGACGGTTTTAAAAATGGAAAACTGAGCACGGTGGATACCAGCGTTGTTGTTTACATATTAACATCGGCTGCTTAATCAGATCGCCATATTTAATTACCGGAGGGAGGGATGACACCACTGATTAAACAACTAATCGGCTACTTAATCAGATCGCCATATTTAATTACCGGAGGGAGGGAGGACGCCACTTATTAAACAGCTAATGACTTTGCAATTTTAACAGTACTCGCGTTGAAATGGTTTAGAAAACACGCCGGTTATGATGAAAATGACTGTAATTAATTGTATGAATAATGTTTATTAATATAACCTTATCGAAAAATATTGTAAATACATATGTAAATTGGATAATAGCAGTTATAAGTGTATATTTGTAAACATGAATTTAATTGAAGGTTTAAAGGAATGACTTATGTTAATGGCAAAACCCATCTGGTGTCTGAACGACTTTTGATGACAGTATATAAAGAATTTCAAAAAGATTAGTTTCAGTTAAATAGTCATACTGGAGTTTCGGCTTCAGACAGACAGACAGACAGACAGATACATAAACTCCATTATTAATATATATATATATATATATATATATATATATATATATATATATATATATATATATATATTATTTCATGTATTCATATAAAATATTATAAAGAGATAGAATCTTTATTACTTTTCAGTATTTACTTCATACGTGAGTAGAGCTAGGTAGTAAGTTATAAAAATATATTTATGGCAATTAAGCTACACAGAGGTTTCCGCGTTTCATCACCGGGGGAATCTTCAGGCTAAAATGCATGGAGTTTGTGTTGGCGGGTGTTTTTATGTATACACGTGGTGTTTAGTTTAGCTAGTTAAATAATCAGATTCTTTCTATTCTCTTAGCCAATCGTTGGGCTTCTCGCAAACAAAAGTCCGGTTGATTTTACTTCTTATTTCTTATTCTATTGTTCTGTTTTCTATAGAGTTAGTTGCCCATCCCCGTTTCTTAGTTGTGTCGGAATAATGGGTGACCTTATTTTAACACGTGCTTGCTTGTATTCCTATTTTAAGTTTTAGTTTAGTTGTTTTTTATTTATTTGTTTACTTATTTATTTATTATGTATTATTGAGATGAATTTTATTCTGTGTAGGCAGTTGTTTGCTATTTCACTTCTACAGTTTAATAGATTTTGGGGGTATTTAAAGTTTACGATTTCAAAGTTCTCATTCAGACATAATCTACACGGGTCGTCTAAATTTCTACATGTACAAGCCTGTCGTATTATTTTCCATTCAATTATTGGTGAGCGTCCGCTATCTTGGAGCTTCCAACAATGGTTTGCTAATGCTGTTTTAATTCTGCGTTTTCTGTTTTTTAAATGTGCTGTTGTGGTCGGTATATATATATATATATATATATATATATGTGTGTGTGTGTGTGTGTGTGTGTGTGTGTGTGTGTGTGTGTGTGTGTGATTTTTTGAAAGCTTACCAAAGCATTCCGTTCAGGAGCTCAATCAACACCACAAAATACTTTTTCATTCAAATATTATTTATTTATCATTTTCAAATTAAAGAGTTGTTTACCTACACGTGTTTCACTACCAAGCAGGTCCTTGCTTGGCAGATCATCAGGGAAATTAAGTACCTTGAATAAGAATTACAACCACCGGCAATACAAAATGTGGTATTGCTTTAATTGAGGTCACTTCAGAAGGGAAGAAAAAAATAATAAAAAAATAATATAAAAAAATTTTTAAATTAAAAAATATAAAACTGAAAAAAATATAGAGAATGTCTTAGAAAAATATCTCGCAAGATTTTCACAATATTGTTGCTACTAGGCGAAACAGTAAAAAATTAGTCCCAAATCAACAAAAACAGAAAAAGAATTAGTCCCAAATGCACTCAAATGAAACAGTAATAATGAGCGAGAATACACCTTCTCGACGGGCGGCACAACTATTAAAAAACCAAAGACCAAACAGTCAAAACTCCGTTCCCAAGTTACTATTCCAAGCCACTGATAGTATTGGCATTCCAGATCTATTCCATCAAAAGGCAAGGCAACATAAATTCCCGTTTGTAATGCATGCGGTCGTGCTAGCCTTATTTCCAGGGCTGACTTGCTCCCTTTCGAGATAAACACCCAACGAGGCAAATGAATAACAATCCAGCAGAAACCCCCCTTTTAAGAAAAGACTCCCTAAATAGTAGACATAAAATATTTATCCATAATTCAGTTTCTAAAAGTATAGTTTCTATTTTAAAAATTATTCTTTATAAAGATTAATTATCCAACGTCTGGGACGTCTTTTTTCATTCCAGGAAAATATATTTGATTTAATTTACTGCCGAGAGCTACCGTGTTGCTATTTATCGGAGCGAATAATCTTAATCCCGTAGTAATCATTTTGAAAAAATTATTCATATATATATATATATATATATATATATATATATATATATATATATATATATATATATATATATATATATATATATATATGAGAAAAAAGAAACAATGTTTCAGACAATATGTAAAAATAAAAATGGAATAAAGGATAAGCAATTCAACAACTAATAAAATTAAACTCAAAAACTCATGTTGTAAAGTTCTACCGAGATATTTCGGTCGTTAAGATATGACCATTTTCGTTTGGTTGGTAAACTTTACTTCAAAATAAAGTTTACCAACCGAACGAAAATGGTCGTATCTTAACGACCGAAATATCTCGGTAGAACTTTACAACATGAGTTTTTGAGTTTATTTCTGTTAGTTGTTGAATTGCTTATCCTTTATTCGATTTTTATTTTTACACACACACACATATATATATATATATATATATATATATATATATATATATATATATATATATATATATATATATAAAGTAATGAGTAATAATAAGCAGTAATACTAAACATCTAAACCAAGAAGTTTAAGTAAGTCTTCCCAAATTCATGGCGCAACATATAAAGTGCTGAGTAATAATCATTTTTTTTTTATTATTACACATGGCTGACGGAACAAGAGCCTGCTACCCCCGTGGATTAAATAAAGGGTTCCGTTCGAAATTCCATGCAGATTCCCGAGTTCGACAGAAAAATTCCCGAGTTCAGTAATTCGCAATTCTTCATATATACACAGTGATATGTAGTAATAAATGTACTGATATTTAGTGATAAGTAGTAAGACTTCACATAGAAAACAAAAAAAACAAGAATAGGTTTAAGGCTCCCAAAATTCGTACTAAAATTGTCCGCAAGCACTAAGTTAAATTCAGTTCCAACTGAAGGTTAAAGGTTCAATCCTAGGTGCGGGGGATACGAAGAATTGTGAATTCTGAAGACTTTTCCCCAGTCATGGCTGACAGGACAAGAACATGTTTGTTATGAATTGAAATAAATGATTCGTGAAACCAATCTCGTTACTTTTCAGACACATCTCGTATACAGCAACATATACTCTTCTTCTTTCGTGTTGGCATTAGTTTCCTCGATGTTTTTCTAGTTACAAAACTTTCTGGAAAGACATCGGGTACTTACGGGAAGGACCACGAAAAGGTTGCCAACGTCCCTAAGTGAAAGTAGTACTGTGGAACCGACTGGATTCGAACTTGGAACACCCAGGTCTTCAGTCCGTGTCGATATCCACTTTACCACCGTCACCTCCCTACATATACTCTAATAATTGCACATTCACATGAAGATGCAATTTCAACATTTGCACACAAACGCAAATACAAGCGGTCTTTTGTCACGTGACATCAATGAGGTCATAGATTATAAACAGGGTTGATCATAATTTGAGTCGAGAAAAGTCTAAACTGAATATGAGAAAGTGGAAAAGAGAGGACGGAAGATACGAATAGAAGAAAAGAGAAAAAGAAGGACAGCGAGAAAGAAAGAGAGTGATAGCACGGGATACGGGTTGCTTTGAAGACGTGTAAGCGCTGTTAAAAGAGGGCGACGATCGATGCCCATCAAGGGATACTCCTGGCGTTTCAAACGGGGATGTTGTATGCGAGAGAAGTGTCGGTCTTGCGCGGGATCTCATAAGTGGCGCTGAAGAGGTTTTTTGATTGCTCGAACTGTGTCATAAACGAGAAGGCGTTCAATTCGTTATGGCAGGGATTTCGCAAATAAGAGATACACAGGCAGAAAATTAGGAAAAGAGAGAGAGAGAGAGGCGATAGGGCGGGAAAAGGTATGTTGTAGGGTCGCAAATGTAGAGACGAAGAAGAGAAAGAAAGGCTTCAAAGGAAAGATGTATACGAACGTACAGAGGAAAGATTGATATGAAAGAAATCTTGATTTTCGGAATCATCATGGTCGTGAATCGGTGGCTGTAGATCAGGGGCGGGCAACCTCCGGCCCGCGGACCACATCCGGCCCGCGAAGGCTTAGCGTCAGGCCCGCCACCCTGCTATACTTTATTATTGCAATCCGGCCCGCGGACCTCCCAGTAAAAATTCATATCATTTTGTGACATAAACGTAAAAGTAGGTTTCAATTAAGATTTATGGATACAAATGTATGAATATCAGCGAGCGATGATGCATGTATATTTAATTTTTTTAAACTATTAATTTCAAATCCTTGACCTGAGATAAAAATAGAAAAAGAGAAAGAGAGAGACAAAGAGGAAACGAGAGACGAGGAAAGGGCATGGAACAGTGAACTTATGTGAGGTGTGTCAAAACGAATGCTGGATCAACTTGCCACTTCCCCCTGTCATTATTTTTTATGATTCCAAAATGGCTCTTTGTTGGCGCCTTTTATAACATCACATACAGAAGTCTCTTGAGAAAAAATATCTGATTTGTCGAGTGTTCAATGCAATTTTTGTACAATTTATTCATGTAAACAAAATATAGTCATTCTGAAATTTCGTTTTTCACTCCGGCCCGCGGTCTCCTTCCAAAAGTCTCATTTGGCCCTCACTCTGAAAAGGTTGGCCGCCCCTGCTGTAGATGATAGTGTGTCTAAATAAACGATGAAAGCGGAAATGACATCGAATTAATGTTGCGTTTCTCTCTATTCAATGAACACTTTTTTTCTCAAAGCTTTAATTAAAATGTAATTTATTGAAGCTGTTGTAAACACAGTTTGGCAGAAACAAAAGCAAACACAAAAATAAATAAAAGTATGTAAAGTTATTTGACATATAAAGTTATCTTGCTGGATTTTCAAAGTCACGTCCAAATGACAATCTGTCTGACATATCGATACTTGATTCGAACTAGCCTATTTTTGTTTCTTTCTTTAACTATGTTATTGGCACGGATATATTTTATTTCGCTTCTTTTTTTTTTTTTGAAAATACTTATTCCGGAAAAGAAACTTTTAGAGGGAGGATGTTTTTCATTACTATTCAGATTTCGTTATACATTAAAAGAAGCAATTCTTATACATTAAAGGGAAGTAATCACGTCATGAGTTATTTCTCTTGTCTTTTACAAACAATGAATTTACTTGCATAATATATTATTCGTTCTAAAAATCCATTAACGTCAAGTACTAAAACGAACTCTTTTAAAATAATTAAAACAAAATAATTTATTTACAAAATTAAATTTGCCAGAATTACTTTCTATTTCTTCGTAAACCAGTCGGCCATTTTTTTCTTTTACTCCGTCGGATAGATACATCTAGTTTCGTATATTATGAACAATTTTGTTACCAGACATTTTTAATTTAATGTCGAGGGTAAAAGCGAGGAAATAATATCGCAAGCTGTTTCGTGAATCGTACTGAAGTCGTTCTCTCAACATACTTTATGGTTTTCTGCTTCGCGGACATTTATTCCTTAGATTCGTGTGATTCAGAATGTGGTTCGTTCATTCTCGTAAAAAATTCGATATTCAAAACAGTCTAGAATGGCACAATCCCATTCGATATTCAAAACAGTCTAGAATGGCACAATCCCATTCGATATTCAAAACAGTCTAGAATGGCACAATCCCATTCGATATTCATATCTACTGTAAACCCCAAATTCTATCCTCGTCTTAGTTGTTAGAATCAAAACGTTTCGGCCGATCTCTGACCTTCCCCACGTGAAGATTTCCGACTTTGAAACCTTTATGTCGAATATGAAAATCATTATGTCGAATATGAAAATCATTATGTTGAATTTAAGAATCATTATGTCGAATATGAAAATCATTATGTCGAATATGAAAATCATTATGTCGAATCTGATAAGCATTATGTCGAATATGAAAATGTTTATGTCGAATTTAAGAATCATTATGTCGAATCTGATAATCATTATGTCGAATATGAAAATCATTATGTCGAATATGAAAATCATTATGTCGAATTTAAGAATCATTATGTCGAATATGAAAATCATTATGTCGAATATGAAAATCATTATGTTGAATTTAAGAATCATTATGTCGAATATGAAAATCCTTATGTTGAATTTAAGAATCATTATGTCGAATATGAAAATCATTATGTCGAATATGAAAATCATTATGTCGAATCTGATAAGCATTATGTCGAATATGAAAATCATTATGTCGAATTTAAGAATCATTATGTCGAATCTGATAAGCATTATGTCGAATATGAAAATCATTATGTCGAATATGAAAATCATTATGTCGAATTTAAGAATCATTATGTCGAATATGAAAATCATTATGTCGAATATGAAAATCATTACGCCGAATTTAAGAATCATTATGACGAATATGAAAATCATTATGTCGAATCTGATAATCATTATGTCGAATATGAAAATCATTATGTCGAATATGAAAATCATTATGTCGAATTTAGTAATCATTATGTCGAATATGAAAATCATTAAGTCGAATCTGATAATCATTATGTCGAATTTGATAATCATTATGTCGAATTTGATAATCATTATATCGAATATGAAAATCATTACGTCGAATCTGATAATCATTATATCGAATATGAAAATCATTACGTCGAATCTGATAATCATTATGTCGAATTTGATAATCATTATATCGAATATGAAAATCATTATATCGAATATGAAAATCATTATGTCGAATTTAAGAATCATTATGTCGAATATGAAAATGATTATGTCGAATATGAAAATCATTACGCTGAATTTAAGAATCATTATGTCGAATCTGATAATCATTATGTCGAATCTGATAATCATTATGTCGAATATGAAAATGATTATGTCGAATATGAAAATCATTACGCCGAATTTAAGAATCATTATGTCGAATGTGAAAATCATTATGTCGAATTTAGTAATCATTATGTCGAATATGAAAATCATTATGTCGAATTTAGTAATCATTATGTCGAATCTGATAATCATTATGTCGAATCTGATAATCATTATATCGAATATGAAAATCACTATGTCGAATTCGTGAATTTACACGGAATTTCTAATTGAACCTTTATTTAATCTACGTTGTTCTCATTCTGTCGGTCATGGCTGGATAGAAGTGTTCATTTATTATTCGGGTCACATACTTAAAACTTTGTAAGAAAAAAGAGATGTATTTAGATTTCCTATAGCCATAATGATGTTACAATAAGAAAAAAGGGATGTATTTAAATTTCCTATAGCCATAATGATGTTACAATAAGAAAAAAGGGATGTATTTAAATTTCCTATAGCCATAATGATGTTACAATAAGAAAAAAGGGATGTATTTAGATTTCCTATAGCCATAATGATGTTACAATAAGAAAAAAGGGATGTATTTAGATTTCCTTTAACCATAATGATGTTACAATAAGAAAAAAGGGATGTATTTAGATTTCCTTTAACCATAATGATGTTACAATAAGAAAAAAGGGATGTATTTAGATTTCCTATAGCCATAATGATGTTACAATAAGAAAAAAGGGATGTATTTAGATTTCCTATAGCCATAATGATGTTACAATAAGAAAAAAGGGATGTATTTAGATTTCCTTTAACTTTAATGATGTTACAATAAGAAAAAAGGGATGTATTTAGATTTCCTTTAACCATAATGATGTTACAATAAGAAAAAAGGGATGTATTTAGATTTCCTTTAACCATAATGATGTTACAATAAGAAAAAAGGGATGTATTTAGATTTCCTATAGCCATAATGATGTTACAATAAGAAAAAAGGGATGTATTTAGATTTCCTATAGCCATAATGATGTTACAATAAGAAAAAAGGGATGTATTTAGATTTCCTTTAACCATAATGATGTTACAATAAGAAAAAAGGGATGTATTTAGATTTCCTTTAACCATAATGATGTTACAATAAGAAAAAAGGGATGTATTTAGATTTCCTATAGCCATAATGATGTTACAATAAGAAAAAAGGGATGTATTTAGATTTCCTATAGCCATAATGATGTTACAATAAGAAAAAAGGGATGTATTTAGATTTCCTTTAACCATAATGATGTTACAATAAGAAAAAAGGGATGTATTTAGATTTCCTTTAACCATAATGATGTTACAATAAGAAAAAAGGGATGTATTTAGATTTCCTATAGCCATAATGATGTTACAATAAGAAAAAAGGGATGTATTTAGATTTCCTTTAACCATAATGATGTTACAATAAGAAAAAAGGGATGTATTTAGATTTCCTATAGCCATAATGATGTTACAATAAGAAAAAAGGGATGTATTTAGATTTCCTATAGCCATAATGATGTTACAATAAGAAAAAAGGGATGTATTTAAATTTCCTATAGCCATAATGATGTTACAATAAGAAAAAAGGGATGTATTTAGATTTCCTATAGCCATAATGATGTTACAATAAGAAAAAAGGGATGTATTTAGATTTCCTTTAACCATAATGATGTTACAATAAGAAAAAAGGGATGTATTTAGATTTCCTTTAACCATAATGATGTTACAATAAGAAAAAAGGGATGTATTTAGATTTCCTATAGCCATAATGATGTTACAATAAGAAAAAAGGGATGTATTTAGATTTCCTATAGCCATAATGATGTTACAATAAGAAAAAAGGGATGTATTTAGATTTCCTTTAACCATAATGATGTTACAATAAGAAAAAAGGGATGTATTTAGATTTCCTTTAACCATAATGATGTTACAATAAGAAAAAAGGGATGTATTTAGATTTCCTATAGCCATAATGATGTTACAATAAGAAAAAAGGGATGTATTTAGATTTCCTATAGCCATAATGATGTTACAATAAGAAAAAAGGGATGTATTTAGATTTCCTATAGCCATAATGATGTTACAATAAGAAAAAAGGGATGTATTTAGATTTCCTTTAACCATAATGATGTTACAATAAGAAAAAAGGGATGTATTTAGATTTCCTTTAACCATAATGATGTTACAATAAGAAAAAAGGGATGTATTTAGATTTCCTATAGCCATAATGATGTTACAATAAGAAAAAAGGGATGTATTTAGATTTCCTATAGCCATAATGATGTTACAATAAGAAAAAAGGGATGTATTTAGATTTCCTTTAACCATAATGATGTTACAATAAGAAAAAAGGGATGTATTTAGATTTCCTTTAACCATAATGATGTTACAATAAGAAAAAAGGGATGTATTTAGATTTCCTATAGCCATAATGATGTTACAATAAGAAAAAAGGGATGTATTTAGATTTCCTATAGCCATAATGATGTTACAATAAGAAAAAAGGGATGTATTTAGATTTCCTTTAACCATAATGATGTTACAATAAGAAAAAAGGGATGTATTTAGATTTCCTTTAACCATAATGATGTTACAATAAGAAAAAAGGGATGTATTTAGATTTCCTATAGCCATAATGATGTTACAATAAGAAAAAAGAGATGTATTTAGATTTCCTATAGCCATAATGATGTTACAATAAGAAAAAAGGGATGTATTTAGATTTCTTTTAACCATAATGATGTTACAATAAGAAAAAAGGGATGTATTTAGATTTCCTTTAACCATAATGATGTTACAATAAGAAAAAAGGGATGTATTTAGATTTCCTATAGCCATAATGATGTTACAATAAGAAAAAAGGGATGTATTTAGATTTCCTTTAACCATAATGATGTTACAATAAGAAAAAAGGGATGTATTTAGATTTCCTATAGCCATAATGATGTTACAATAAGAAAAAAGGGATGTATTTAGATTTCCTATAGCCATAATGATGTTACAATAAGAAAAAAGGGATGTATTTAAATTTCCTATAGCCATAATGATGTTACAATAAGAAAAAAGGGATGTATTTAGATTTCCTATAGCCATAATGATGTTACAATAAGAAAAAAGGGATGTATTTAGATTTCCTTTAACCATAATGATGTTACAATAAGAAAAAAGGGATGTATTTAGATTTCCTTTAACCATAATGATGTTACAATAAGAAAAAAGGGATGTATTTAGATTTCCTATAGCCATAATGATGTTACAATAAGAAAAAAGGGATGTATTTAGATTTCCTATAGCCATAATGATGTTACAATAAGAAAAAAGGGATGTATTTAGATTTCCTTTAACCATAATGATGTTACAATAAGAAAAAAGGGATGTATTTAGATTTCCTTTAACCATAATGATGTTACAATAAGAAAAAAGGGATGTATTTAGATTTCCTATAGCCATAATGATGTTACAATAAGAAAAAAGGGATGTATTTAGATTTCCTATAGCCATAATGATGTTACAATAAGAAAAAAGGGATGTATTTAGATTTCCTTTAACCATAATGATGTTACAATAAGAAAAAAGGGATGTATTTAGATTTCCTATAGCCATAATGATGTTACAATAAGAAAAAAGGGATGTATTTAGATTTCCTATAGCCATAATGATGTTACAATAAGAAAAAAGGGATGTATTTAGATTTCCTTTAACCATAATGATGTTACAATAAGAAAAAAGGGATGTATTTAGATTTCCTTTAACCATAATGATGTTACAATAAGAAAAAAGGGATGTATTTAGATTTCCTATAGCCATAATGATGTTACAATAAGAACAAAGGGATGTATTTAGATTTCCTATAGCCATAATGATGTTACAATAAGAAAAAAGGGATGTATTTAGATTTCCTTTAACCATAATGATGTTACAATAAGAAAAAAGGGATGTATTTAGATTTCCTTTAACCATAATGATGTTACAATAAGAAAAAAGGGATGTATTTAGATTTCCTATAGCCATAATGATGTTACAATAAGAAAAAAGGGATGTATTTAGATTTCCTTTAACCATAATGATGTTACAATAAGAAAAAAGGGATGTATTTAGATTTCCTTTAACCATAATGATGTTACAATAAGAAAAAAGGGATGTATTTAGATTTCCTATAGCCATAATGATGTTACAATAAGAAAAAAGGGATGTATTTAGATTTCCTTTAACCATAATGATGTTACAATAAGAAAAAAGGGATGTATTTAGATTTCCTTTAACCATAATGATGTTACAATAAGAAAAAAGGGATGTATTTAGATTTCCTATAGCCATAATGATGTTACAATAAGAAAAAAGGGATGTATTTAGATTTCCTATAGCCATAATGATGTTACAATAAGAAAAAAGGGATGTATTTAGATTTCCTTTAACCATAATGATGTTACAATAAGAAAAAAGGGATGTATTTAGATTTCCTTTAACCATAATGATGTTACAATAAGAAAAAAGGGATGTATTTAGATTTCCTATAGCCATAATGATGTTACAATAAGAAAAAAGGGATGTATTTAGATTTCCTTTAACCATAATGATGTTACAATAAGAAAAAAGGGATGTATTTAGATTTCCTTTAACCATAATGATGTTACAATAAGAAAAAAGGGATGTATTTAGATTTCCTTTAACCATAATGATGTTACAATAAGAAAAAAGGGATGTATTTAGATTTCCTTTAACCATAATGATGTTACAATAAGAAAAAAGGGATGTATTTAGATTTCCTATAGCCATAATGATGTTACAATAAGAAAAAAGGGATGTATTTAGATTTCCTATAGCCATAATGATGTTACAATAAGAAAAAAGGGATGTATTTAGATTTCCTTTAACCATAATGATGTTACAATAAGAAAAAAGGGATGTATTTAGATTTCCTTTAACCATAATGATGTTACAATAAGAAAAAAGGGATGTATTTAGATTTCCTATAGCCATAATGATGTTACAATAAGAAAAAAGGGATGTATTTAGATTTCCTATAGCCATAATGATGTTACAATAAGAAAAAAGGGATGTATTTAGATTTCCTTTAACCATAATGATGTTACAATAAGAAAAAAGGGATGTATTTAGATTTCCTTTAACCATAATGATGTTACAATAAGAAAAAATGGATGTATTTAGATTTCCTATAGCCATAATGATGTTACAATAAGAAAAAAGGGATGTATTTAGATTTCCTTTAACCATAATGATGTTACAATAAGAAAAAAGGGATGTATTTAGATTTCCTTTAACCATAATGATGTTACAATAAGAAAAAAGGGATGTATTTAGATTTCCTTTAACCATAATGATGTTACAATAAGAAAAAAGGGATGTATTTAGATTTCCTATAGCCATAATGATGTTACAATAAGAACAAAGGGATGTATTTAGATTTCCTATAGCCATAATGATGTTACAATAAGAAAAAAGGGATGTATTTAGATTTCCTTTAACCATAATGATGTTACAATAAGAAAAAAGGGATGTATTTAGATTTCCTTTAACCATAATGATGTTACAATAAGAAAAAAGAGATGTATTTAGATTTCCTATAGCCATAATGATGTTACAATAAGAAAAAAGGGATGTATTTAGATTTCCTTTAACCATAATGATGTTACAATAAGAAAAAAGGGATGTATTTAGATTTCCTTTAACCATAATGATGTTACAATAAGAAAAAAGGGATGTATTTAGATTTCCTATAGCCATAATGATGTTACAATAAGAAAAAAGGGATGTATTTAGATTTCCTATAGCCATAATGATGTTACAATAAGAAAAAAGGGATGTATTTAGATTTTCTTTTAACCATAATGATGTTACAATAAGAAAAAAGGGATGTATTTAGATTTCCTTTAACCATAATGATGTTACAATAAGAAAAAAGGGATGTATTTAGATTTCCTTTAACCATAATGATGTTACAATAAGAAAAAAGGGATGTATTTAGATTTCCTATAGCCATAATGATGTTACAATAAGAAAAAAGGGATGTATTTAGATTTCCTATAGCCATAATGATGTTACAATAAGAAAAAAGGGATGTATTTAGATTTCCTTTAACCATAATGATGTTACAATAAGAAAAAAGGAATGTATTTAGATTTCCTTTAACCATAATGATGTTACAATAAGAAAAAAGGGATGTATTTAGATTTCCTATAGCCATAATGATGTTACAATAAGAAAAAAGGGATGTATTTAGATTTCCTATAGCCATAATGATGTTACAATAAGAAAAAAGGGATGTATTTAGATTTCCTTTAACCATAATGATGTTACAATAAGAAAAAAGGGATGTATTTAGATTTCCTTTAACCATAATGATGTTACAATAAGAAAAAATGGATGTATTTAGATTTCCTATAGCCATAATGATGTTACAATAAGAAAAAAGGGATGTATTTAGATTTCCTTTAACCATAATGATGTTACAATAAGAAAAAAGGGATGTATTTAGATTTTCGTATAGCCATAATGATGTTACAATAAGAAAAAAGGGATGTATTTAGATTTCCTATAGCCATAATGATGTTACAATAAGAAAAAAGGGATGTATTTAAATTTCCTATAGCCATAATGATGTTACAATAAGAAAAAAGGGATGTATTTAGATTTCCTATAGCCATAATGATGTTACAATAAGAAAAAAGGGATGTATTTAGATTTCCTTTAACCATAATGATGTTACAATAAGAAAAAAGGGATGTATTTAGATTTCCTTTAACCATAATGATGTTACAATAAGAATAAAGGGATGTATTTAGATTTCCTATAGCCATAATGATGTTACAATAAGAAAAAAGGGATGTATTTAGATTTCCTATAGCCATAATGATGTTACAATAAGAAAAAAGGGATGTATTTAGATTTCCTTTAACCATAATGATGTTACAATAAGAAAAAAGGGATGTATTTAGATTTCCTTTAACCATAATGATGTTACAATAAGAAAAAAGGGATGTATTTAGATTTCCTTTAACCATAATGATGTTACAATAAGAAAAAAGGGATGTATTTAGATTTCCTATAGCCATAATGATGTTACAATAAGAAAAAGGGATGTATTTAGATTTCCTATAGCCATAATGATGTTACAATAAGAAAAAAGGGATGTATTTAGATTTCCTTTAACCATAATGATGTTACAATAAGAAAAAAGGGATGTATTTAGATTTCCTTTAACCATAATGATGTTACAATAAGAAAAAAGGGATGTATTTAGATTTCCTATAGCCATAATGATGTTACAATAAGAAAAAAGGGATGTATTTAGATTTCCTATAGCCATAATGATGTTACAATAAGAAAAAAGGGATGTATTTAGATTTCCTTTAACCATAATGATGTTACAATAAGAAAAAATGGATGTATTTAGATTTCCTATAGCCATAATGATGTTACAATAAGAAAAAAGGGATGTATTTAGATTTCCTTTAACCATAATGATGTTACAATAAGAAAAAAGGGATGTATTTAGATTTCCTTTAACCATAATGATGTTACAATAAGAAAAAAGGGATGTATTTAGATTTCCTTTAACCATAATGATGTTACAATAAGAAAAAAGGGATGTATTTAGATTTCCTATAGCCATAATGATGTTACAATAAGAACAAAGGGATGTATTTAGATTTCCTATAGCCATAATGATGTTACAATAAGAAAAAAGGGATGTATTTAGATTTCCTTTAACCATAATGATGTTACAATAAGAAAAAAGGGATGTATTTAGATTTCCCTTAACCATAATGATGTTACAATAAGAAAAAAGGGATGTATTTAGATTTCCTATAGCCATAATGATGTTACAATAAGAAAAAAGGGATGTATTTAGATTTCCTTTAACCATAATGATGTTACAATAAGAAAAAAGGGATGTATTTAGATTTCCTTTAACCATAATGATGTTACAATAAGAAAAAAGGGATGTATTTAGATTTCCTATAGCCATAATGATGTTACAATAAGAAAAAAGGGATGTATTTAGATTTCCTATAGCCATAATGATGTTACAATAAGAAAAAAGGGATGTATTTAGATTTCCTTTAACCATAATGATGTTACAATAAGAAAAAAGGGATGTATTTAGATTTCCTTTAACCATAATGATGTTACAATAAGAAAAAAGGGATGTATTTAGATTTCCTTTAACCATAATGATGTTACAATAAGAAAAAAGGGATGTATTTAGATTTCCTATAGCCATAATGATGTTACAATAAGAAAAAAGGGATGTATTTAGATTTCCTATAGCCATAATGATGTTACAATAAGAAAAAAGGGATGTATTTAGATTTCCTTTAACCATAATGATGTTACAATAAGAAAAAAGGGATGTATTTAGATTTCCTTTAACCATAATGATGTTACAATAAGAAAAAAGGGATGTATTTAGATTTCCTATAGCCATAATGATGTTACAATAAGAAAAAAGGGATGTATTTAGATTTCCTATAGCCATAATGATGTTACAATAAGAAAAAAGGGATGTATTTAGATTTCCTTTAACCATAATGATGTTACAATAAGAAAAAAGGGATGTATTTAGATTTCCTTTAACCATAATGATGTTACAATAAGAAAAAATGGATGTATTTAGATTTCCTATAGCCATAATGATGTTACAATAAGAAAAAAGGGATGTATTTAGATTTCCTTTAACCATAATGATGTTACAATAAGAAAAAAGGGATGTATTTAGATTTTCGTATAGCCATAATGATGTTACAATAAGAAAAAAGGGATGTATTTAGATTTCCTATAGCCATAATGATGTTACAATAAGAAAAAAGGGATGTATTTAAATTTCCTATAGCCATAATGATGTTACAATAAGAAAAAAGGGATGTATTTAGATTTCCTATAGCCATAATGATGTTACAATAAGAAAAAAGGGATGTATTTAGATTTCCTTTAACCATAATGATGTTACAATAAGAAAAAAGGGATGTATTTAGATTTCCTTTAACCATAATGATGTTACAATAAGAAAAAAGGGATGTATTTAGATTTCCTATAGCCATAATGATGTTACAATAAGAAAAAAGGGATGTATTTAGATTTCCTATAGCCATAATGATGTTACAATAAGAAAAAAGGGATGTATTTAGATTTCCTTTAACCATAATGATGTTACAATAAGAAAAAAGGGATGTATTTAGATTTCCTTTAACCATAATGATGTTACAATAAGAAAAAAGGGATGTATTTAGATTTCCTTTAACCATAATGATGTTACAATAAGAAAAAAGGGATGTATTTAGATTTCCTATAGCCATAATGATGTTACAATAAGAAAAAGGGATGTATTTAGATTTCCTATAGCCATAATGATGTTACAATAAGAAAAAAGGGATGTATTTAGATTTCCTTTAACCATAATGATGTTACAATAAGAAAAAAGGGATGTATTTAGATTTCCTTTAACCATAATGATGTTACAATAAGAAAAAAGGGATGTATTTAGATTTCCTATAGCCATAATGATGTTACAATAAGAAAAAAGGGATGTATTTAGATTTCCTATAGCCATAATGATGTTACAATAAGAAAAAAGGGATGTATTTAGATTTCCTTTAACCATAATGATGTTACAATAAGAAAAAAGGGATGTATTTAGATTTCCTTTAACCATAATGATGTTACAATAAGAAAAAAGGGATGTATTTAGATTTCCTATAGCCATAATGATGTTACAATAAGAAAAAAGGGATGTATTTAGATTTCCTATAGCCATAATGATGTTACAATAAGAAAAAAGGGATGTATTTAGATTTCCTTTAACCATAATGATGTTACAATAAGAAAAAAGGGATGTATTTAGATTTCCTTTAACCATAATGATGTTACAATAAGAAAAAAGGGATGTATTTAGATTTCCTATAGCCATAATGATGTTACAATAAGAAAAAAGGGATGTATTTAGATTTCCTATAGCCATAATGATGTTACAATAAGAAAAAAGGGATGTATTTAGATTTCCTTTAACCATAATGATGTTACAATAAGAAAAAAGGGATGTATTTAGATTTCCTTTAACCATAATGATGTTACAATAAGAAAAAAGGGATGTATTTAGATTTCCTATAGCCATAATGATGTTACAATAAGAAAAAAGGGATGTATTTAGATTTCCTTTAACCATAATGATGTTACAATAAGAAAAAAGGGATGTATTTAGATTTCCTATAGCCATAATGATGTTACAATAAGAAAAAGGGATATATTTAGATTTCCTATAGCCATAATGATGTTACAATAAGAAAAAAGGGATGTATTTAGATTTCCTTTAACCATAATGATGTTACAATAAGAAAAAAGGGATGTATTTAAGTTTCCTTTAACCATAATGATGTTACAATAAGAAAAAAGGGATGTATTTAGATTTCCTATAGCCATAATGATGTTACAATAAGAAAAAAGGGATGTATTTAGATTTCCTATAGCCATAATGATGTTACAATAAGAAAAAAGGGATGTATTTAGATTTCCTTTAACCATAATGATGTTACAATAAGAAAAAAGGGATGTATTTAGATTTCCTTTAACCATAATGATGTTACAATAAGAAAAAGGGGATGTATTTAGATTTCCTATAGCCATAATGATGTTACAATAAGAAAAAAGGGATGTATTTAGATTTCCTATAGCCATAATGATGTTACAATAAGAAAAAAGGGATGTATTTAGATTTCCTTTAACCATAATGATGTTACAATAAGAAAAAAGGGATGTATTTAGATTTCCTTTAGCCATAATGATGTTACAATAAGAAAAAAGGGATGTATTTAGATTTCCTATAGCCATAATGATGTTACAATAAGAAAAAAGGGATGTATTTAGATTTCCTATAGCCATAATGATGTTACAATAAGAAAAAAGGGATGTATTTAGATTTCCTTTAACCATAATGATGTTACAATAAGAAAAAAGGGATGTATTTAGATTTCCTTTAACCATAATGATGTTACAATAAGAAAAAAGGGATGTATTTAGATTTCCTATAGCCATAATGATGTTACAATAAGAAAAAAGGGATGTATTTAGATTTCCTTTAACCATAATGATGTTACAATAAGAAAAAAGGGATGTATTTAGATTTCCTATAGCCATAATGATGTTACAATAAGAAAAAAGGGATGTATTTAGATTTCCTATAGCCATAATGATGTTACAATAAGAAAAAAGGGATGTATTTAAATTTCCTATAGCCATAATGATGTTACAATAAGAAAAAAGGGATGTATTTAGATTTCCTATAGCCATAATGATGTTACAATAAGAAAAAAGGGATGTATTTAGATTTCCTTTAACCATAATGATGTTACAATAAGAAAAAAGGGATGTATTTAGATTTCCTTTAACCATAATGATGTTACAATAAGAAAAAAGGGATGTATTTAGATTTCCTATAGCCATAATGATGTTACAATAAGAAAAAAGGGATGTATTTAGATTTCCTATAGCCATAATGATGTTACAATAAGAAAAAAGGGATGTATTTAGATTTCCTTTAACCATAATGATGTTACAATAAGAAAAAAGGGATGTATTTAGATTTCCTATAGCCATAATGATGTTACAATAAGAAAAAAGGGATGTATTTAGATTTCCTATAGCCATAATGATGTTACAATAAGAAAAAAGGGATGTATTTAAATTTCCTATAGCCATAATGATGTTACAATAAGAAAAAAGGGATGTATTTAGATTTCCTATAGCCATAATGATGTTACAATAAGAAAAAAGGGATGTATTTAGATTTCCTTTAACCATAATGATGTTACAATAAGAAAAAAGGGATGTATTTAGATTTCCTTTAACCATAATGATGTTACAATAAGAAAAAAGGGATGTATTTAGATTTCCTATAGCCATAATGATGTTACAATAAGAAAAAAGGGATGTATTTAGATTTCCTATAGCCATAATGATGTTACAATAAGAAAAAAGGGATGTATTTAGATTTCCTTTAACCATAATGATGTTACAATAAGAAAAAAGGGATGTATTTAGATTTCCTTTAACTATAATGATGTTACAATAAGAAAAAAGGGATGTATTTAGATTTCCTATAGCCATAATGATGTTACAATAAGAAAAAAGGGATGTATTTAGATTTCCTATAGCCATAATGATGTTACAATAAGAAAAAAGGGATGTATTTAGATTTCCTTTAACCATAATGATGTTACAATAAGAAAAAAGGGATGTATTTAGATTTCCTATAGCCATAATGATGTTACAATAAGAAAAAAGGGATGTATTTAGATTTCCTTTAACCATAATGATGTTACAATAAGAAAAAAGGGATGTATTTAGATTTCCTTTAACCATAATGATGTTACAATAAGAAAAAAGGGATGTATTTAGATTTCCTATAGCCATAATGATGTTACAATAACGTTTTAAATTTCAGTAGGAACTCCTCTTAAACAACTCCGAAATTGTTGTGGGTCTGTAAAAGGGTCCGACGGGAAAACACGAACTACGGGTTTGGAGAAAAACTATATTAAAAAAAAAAAGTATTATACAACAGAGAAAAAGAGTGGTTGTAAGTCAGTCTTGACTGCCAGTATCAGACTAGTGTGGTTCAAGGTATTTAATTCCCTCCCACCGCAGGAATATGTGACACGAGGTCGGGAAGGTGGGGAGATCAAGCCAGCGCCCCTAAAGAAGGAGCACTCTGGCCTAACAAAAATAGCCTGTGCAACCTTGTCGGCATTCCCCGGTCAGTGCGCCTCAGGCAGCAAACAATAAACTTACCCCTCCCCAAAGAGGGAAGGCAAGGCCTGGGAGGGTGCACCTCCTAGGGAAACCCAGGACAGTATACCTCAGCCCGGCAGATAAAAGGCCACCGAAATGGCTCAGTTTCTGCCGGACTGATTGTCGAGAACGAATCCTCGACTGGTATTACCCCATCCCGACGTCCCCAATCAACCGAAGTTAATGAGAGACTGATCGGATTGGGGTGGTTCCAGGTATTTAATCGCTTCCCACAAAGCAATATGTGACACAAGGTCGGAAAGTGGGGAGATCAAACCAGCCAGCGCCCCTAAAGAAGGAGCACTCTGGCCTATCAAAAATAGCCTGGGCAACCCCGTCGGCATTCCCCGGTAACGGCGCCTCAGGCAGCAAGCAATAAACTTACTCCTCCCCAAAGAGGGAAGGCAAGGCCTGGGAGGGTGCACCTCCTAGGGAAACCCAGGACAGTATACCTCAGCCCGGCCGATAAAAGGCCACCGTAATGGCCCAGACTGATTGTCGAGAACGAATCCTCGACTGGTAATACCTTACCCGATCCCGACGTCCTCATTCAACCAAAGTTAATGAGAGACTGATCGGGCTGGGGTGGTTCTAACACTGAGAGGCAGGTGCCCCCAGTATTTATGATGAGTGGAAGAGTTCAAGTCGTCTGTATAGGATAGGTACCATAACACCCCCTCCCAAGCCTTACCTCCTCAGGAGTCACGGTATCGTTTCCTTTTTGGATTGCCGCTATTCTGAGGCTGCTTAGAGTAGTTGTATGTCGCAAGTGTCGTATCTAGTAACCATAACATATTCCTTGTGAGTGCTGCCGATGTCTTCCGATAGTCGTTCCCTGATTTTATTTAGGTTTCTCTTATGAGAGAACTGTATGCCTCTAATAAGATTTGATATCCTCCAGTGTTTTAATTCAAGACTTCTGATTTTGGAGCACATCTTTAAACTTTGAAAAAATGTCTCTATTGCTTCGATGTTCAACTTCAAGACAAGTCACTTCATCTTTCATAGTCTTTAGCTTTTCTACGACATCTTGTTGGATAATGGCCCTATGGGAATGGACGTATCTGTTGGAAATCGTTGGTTTGACTTGCGCGAATTAGCGCGGGTGCAGTCGAGTGCAGAATAGGGCCTGTTCTCACAGTCAGAACCAACAGATGTGACAAGGTCACCGTGTGACGAGATCCCAGATCAAGGGCCAGTGTGCACCTGCGAGTGGCTCTGTGACGTCACAGGCCCTTGAGTGGGAAACAGAGGGATCCGTGACGTCAATCGTTCTTCGTGAGAAGCGAGTTTCGTCAGTTTGGGTTTTGGAGGGGAACCTATCAGACATGATTTTGATGTAGCCAGCAATTTGATTTAAGGGAAATATTTCCCTAAGAAAATGCAGGCGAGAGATATGCTTTCCTATGAATGGTTAAATAAATAATTGTTAAGTAACTACGATAAAGTAGTGATTTGCTCTCTCTCTCTCTCTCTCTCTCTCTCTCTTTCTCTCTCTCTCTCTCTCTTTCTCGACGTAGTGAATGACTCCCAGCTGATTAAATGACTAACGCTTGTAATAAAAAGAATTGAGAGTAAAAAGATTGTGTTTGGTGAGTCGATCGTGGAGTTTTTGTTGCAGACAACGGACGGCGTTGTTCACGGCAGGAAGGAAAGAAGAAATAATTCATCCACTAGACGACACGACCCTCTACACGGCGAGGGAGAAATCGAAAGGTATGCAAACAATCTATGAACTATGTGATTTATGATGTTTTAAAAATTACGAGTATTAAATGTGAACTGCCACGGCCCTTTCAGGGACAAGTATAACAAACGAGTAAAGCCACGGCCCATAGTGGGTGCGAGTGTACAAAACGCGTACTGCCGCGGGCTATGCAGGAGTGGTACTATACAAAAATCTTTGAGTGGCAACTTTAGCGATTCCATGAGTTCACTCTTTTTAACCTTCAACTGATTATCCAAAGAATTTGACTTCATTTCTGCCAGTTTAGTGTTAGCTATTTGCAGCGTGAATTTTGTGATCTTATGTGATATAATTTCTGGCGACAATACATTTTGAATCATTCATACGATTGAAACAAATGTTTTCAATCGTTTTTTCTGACTCGGTTGTTAGATCTTTTATTTTCTGGACAAAAATGTTGGTTGGTAACCCCCATAAGTTGAATCGCTGCATCAAGTCTGTGCTAAATAAGTTGTTGGTATTTTTTAATACGAACATTTTTACTTTTTAGTAGTTTTGTTTAAAGTAATGTCGGTAATAATTTCACCCTCGAATTTAATGTTTTCACTAGTCACCGTTCTGGCTATTTTGTTGCTTCTTAGCATGGTCGATTTTCCCAACCTTCTCCATGTATACATGTTGATAATAGACAAGTCTAAACAAGAATCCAATTGTAATTTTACATTTTTATTCAGGATATTTACCTGTACATATTTTCTTATAATTCTGTCGTCATGTTCGTTCGTTTTTGTGGATTTAACCTGAGTTTCTCTTTCTCTATTTGTTCTGTGTCCGACTTTATTACAAATAAGACAGGTTTTAAAACGCAGTAATTTATCCTGTTTGTTATTGAGCTGGCTTATTTTTGTAGAAGCGTGAAAATAATCCCTCTTTTTGTTTCGAATTGTTTTTGAGAGAGAGTAAAAATATGATTTCTGATCTACTTTTTTATGTTCTCAATGCCCGACTCTTCAATGTCTTTAAAATTTTGTTTAACACTTACAAATCTCTGTAATGTTAAATTTGGTTCACTTTCTAGCTTGTTTAGAACTCTACGTCTGATTTCTTCGTCTTTTCCTGATAAAAGTCTTTGCACGAAAATTAAATATTTAAAGTTATCCGTGCTACGTTCAGCTAATTTGAAACTGTCACAGTGTTTATTAACGACGCGAAAGCTACGTAGTCTTCGACATCTTTTTTGACTAAATTCAAGCACTTCCACCGTTTGTGGAACAGAGAAGTTTTGGGGCAAATTAATTCTGTTAAAAGTTTAACCGTTTCAGAAAAAGTCAAATCTCTAGTTTTTCGGAGTAAAATATTTTTATGTTCGGTGGTGCCCAAGTTTCGGGGTAGTAGGCGAACTTTTTTAGAGTCTTCTACATTTACACAATCTATTTTGTATATCTTCTGAAATGTTAAGCAAATGTTTAATGCTCGTCTGGGGAATAAGTGAAATT
>OY744555.1:31699191-31721691 GCA_963556195.1 Sepiola atlantica | reverse complement strand
AAGGGTAGTGCCAATCAAATTAAAGATACGTTTCTGCACCTTATCAAGAACCCTCAAATGGGACAGAGATTCACCAGCCTAAATATGACAATAGTGCTCCATTGATGGTCTGATTGTGGATTTGTAGAGATAGAGAATAGTCTCAGGTGGGAGAAAGTGTTTGGAGCGATAGAGCAATTTGGGGGTGGTCAACCTAAATTTGGAGCTGCACAGAGAGATGTCTGTTTACATTCACTTTAAATTTCTGCACGTCAGTACCGTCGGGGAAATAGGGAGCAGGGGGGGTTCCAGAGTCCAGCAGCACGAGGAAAGAAGCTTTTGGAGTGTAAGGCTCTCCGGCATCTGAGGATCTCCACAGTGAATGGATGGGATTTGGCAGATTGTCGGGTTATTCTAGTGAATCTGCATCGAGGGGTTACCAGAGCAGCAAGCTCATCAGAGCACAATCCATTGAAGTACTTGTAAAACAGGCACAAGGAAGCAACATTGCGGCGATGGGACAGGGGCTGGAGCTTGGTGGATAGTGAGAGACATATCAAGTTGACGACTCTTTTTTGGACCTTTTTTTAAGAGGGAGAGACTAGTAGATGATGCCCCAGCCAAGATGTGTGCAACAATACCCCATGCATGGGTGGATAGTGGCTTTGTAGAGAGATATAGGATTATGTCAGGTGCGAGAAGTTTTCTAGCACGGTAGAGGGAGCACACCTTCTTTGTGGCAGCCTTGGCAATGTGTTCAATGTATTTGTTCCAATTCATGTTATCTGTGAAAGTTAGGCCGAGGAGTTTGAATGATGAACTATCAAGCAGGCTGTTATTTGCCATCACAATCGGTGGTTGAAGAGGTTTTTTGTAGTAGTTATTTTCTCAGGTTTTTACGTTAGCTTTTCATGTAGGGTCGTGAAGTTTTTTAACCAGAATGTAGTCCATCGTTGCCTGGTGCCTTCCAATTTACTATTTTTCGTAGGGTTGTCTTGGGAGTTTCTTCAGTAATTTCGGTTTCTGTCTCTTCTACAATTTTCTGAAGTTTTTTTTAATGCTTTTCAGCCATTCGACATTTCTGTTATTTTTTTATTGTAACTCACTAGGAGTTCTCATACGGGTTGTCATCAATGATTGCTAACTGACAGTAACCTGAAGTCTAAGACTAAGTTACAGATTTTCAGTACTTTCCGCCTCTTTCGATTTATTATTATTATTATCATTATTATCATTATTATTATTAGTAGTAGTAGTAGTAGTAGTAGTAGTATTTCATAGTAGTCTAAACTTTTGGATGTTTTTAGTTGGAGTGTTCTTTTTTTTTTATCGTAGACACCCAAGCTGTACTTTAACACTTTCGCTGTTTCTTTTTCAGAATGGGTAAACAAATTGTCTCGTCAATCTGTTTAAGCCATTTATGGTGGCTTTTCTTTATGGTTCCAAGCGTTCCAATTACAACGGAAATCACCTTTACTTCTAACTAATTCCCATTTTAGATCTTGATATTTTTTCGTATCCTTACTCATGTACTCTGGTATCGAAGTGGTAGGCTATATCAATCCATCATCATCATCATTTTTTTTTGTTCTCAATAGGAGTTCTCGCAGTTCTAATTTCTCCAAGTTGTTTGGGACTATTTTTATCATCTATATGTTAATACGCTAAGGTGTACCTACGTACTTGTGTCACGCTCCGAAAGAAATTCAATAAATAAACAACAAATAATTTAGACGCCGAGACCCAGAACCGAAACCACGACGTTGAGGTCTGAAGTCCAGGCACTTTACCACCGACCTCAGTAAATGAAGCCGTTAAAATTATTCAAATTTTGGCCTTTTGGCTAAGATCAAAGTGTAGTATCTGTTCCGATGGATACTGCACCCCATAGACTGGTATTGTCTTGGCATTCGGGGCTTGATTTACACCGGTCTATGTGTCTGTCCTGTGCAGTTCTAGGAGGTCCACCCTCCCAAGCTTCGCCTTCCCTCTTTATTGCTTACTGCCTGAGGCGCCCCTATCGGAGAATGCCGACGGGGCTGCCCAGGCAATTTTTAAACCCCACTTTCCCGACCCGACATTGGGTCGCATCTTACTTGTGGGAGTAAGATAAAAACTGGCCTTGTGCCTAACTCCTGGAGAGGAGTAAATCAATATTCTCGATTCAGAAGGAGGGGAAGGAGGAGGAGGAGGAGACTGTGGAAGGAGGAGGAGACGACATTGTGATAGGGGAGCGGGTCGAGGCATCGTCAATATTTATTTAGATTTCGGCTCGCGAACCGCAAAAGATATCATCACATGTATTGCCAATCAAAAAATCGCAGAACATTTCCTCTAAGAATAGTATAAATAGAAAGTAAAACGAAATAAGGAATTTCACAGTAAACTAAAAAGTGTATGCACTTTTTTGTTCCGTGAAACATTTGAACAACTTTAAAAAAATATACAAAAATGAAGGTAAGTTCTATGAATTTAAACATATTATGCGTGTATAAAAGCCAATATCTGTTCTTGAAATATATTTAGAATATTTTTGAATAAAACTAATGTTTGGAATACTATACTCCGAGCGGTACCAACGCGACGGTTGGCAGACGATAACTCATTCAGTTTTATTTTCAAGAAACATTGCAAATAACAAAAAAAACACAGCGTAATCACTGTTAATAGATAACATGTTTTTTTTATTTATTTTTATTTAAAAAAATTCAAAACAAGTGGCAATAAATACAATTTTTATTTTTTTGTGTTGCTTAAAAACTTTCAGTTTTAAGCAACAACTTTTCAGTTTTAAGCAACTAATTTTTTCTTGTTTCTTTTTGAGTTTTTGAGTAACATTTTTATTTAATTACGTCAACTGGTTAACAAGTTGGGTATCATTGGTATTTCTTAAAACGTTGAAAACATTTATTTCCTTTTTTTGTTGGAGAGACGGTCAGTATTTTTTATTTTTTTAATGTTTTGAACGGACATTAAGCAATGTTTTTTTGTTTTTTTCACTGATATTTTGAACTAAATTATTATTATTATTATTATTATTAGTAGTAGTAGTAGTAGTAGTAGTAGTAGTGGTAGTATTCCTACTCACTAGGAGTTCTCACACAGACCATAATAAGTGATTATTCACCGACAACAACCGTTGGTATTAACTGGAGTCTGAGTGACAACAAGTCTCCCCAGATTTCCATTATTCTCCACCTCTTTTCGATAGCCACCGCAAATAAATTTGCAGTATCACAACAGCCGTTTACCATTGATTACTCGCTCGTAAAGACCATTGGTCTTCTCTAGGATTTAGGTGGCAATAAGCCTCCCCAAGGTCCCAGCAGTCTTTGCACTTCTAGTGGAGGTCTGGTTTATGCTGTCCCTCCTCGATCTTTTTATTATTATTATTATTATTATTAGTAGTAGTAGTAGTAGTAGTAGTAGTAGTAGTAGTAGTAGTAAATACTCACTAGGAGTTCTCACACAGGTCAGTAATGATTGCTCACCGACAACCGGTGGTATTCCCTGGAGTCTGAGTGACAACAAGTCTCCCCAGATTTCCAGTACTCTCCACCTCTTTTTGATAGCCACCGCAAATAAATTTGCAGTATCACAACAGCCGTTTACCATTGATTACTCGCTCGTAAGGACCATTGGTCTTCTCTAGGATTTGGGTGGCAATAAGCCTCCCCAAGGTCCCAGCAGTCTTTGCACTTCTAGTGGAGGTCTGGTTTGTGCTGTCCCTCCTCGGTCTTCTCATCCTCCTTGACCCTATGCAAATATTGTGTGTGGTGTCAGCCTAGACTGGTACCATTTTTTATTTATTATTTTTTTTTTTTTATTTTTTTTTTTTTATAGATATTTGTTATTTTTTTTTGGGGGGGGGGCTGATTATTTATTATTTATTTATTTGGGGGGAGCTGATGGTGTTTCTTGCTATTTCTGTTCATTGGTTCATTTTTGTGTCGTGTCAGTTGAGGCCGGTGTAATTTATTGGGGGGGGGGAGCTTATAAAGCGATGTTTCTTGAATTTTCTGTTTCTTTGTTTGTGATGTGTTCTTTCTGTGGTTTTGTTTTCTTCCTGTAGTAGATTCCGTGTGGTCCTTCGTAGATTATGCGGGTTAGTTTGCGCATTCAATGATTTTTCTTAAGATTATAGCTGTTTTGATCATTGCTACTATTATTATTATTTACTCACTAGGAGTTATCACACTGGTCATCGTCAGTGGTCGCCCACTGCTGACAACCTGTGGTATTCCCTGGAGTCCGAGTGACAACAAGTCTCCTCAGGCCTCCAGTATGCTCCACCTCTTTTCGTTCATCACCGCTGATGACCTTGCGGTAATCGCAACAGCCACCTACCAACGATTTCCCGCTGATAAGGGCCATTGGTCCCCTCTGGGGCCCGAGTGGCAACAAGCCTTCCCAAGGTCCCAGAGCTGTCCGCGCTCTTCCAGTGGAGGTCTGGTTTGCGCTTTCCCTCCTCGACCCTCTGTCCATAATTTTTGTGACGTCAGCCTATGCTTGCGTCTCTCTCGTGCGGTTGTATTTTCCCCGGTTCTGTTTTGTGCTTCCATGTGTTTATTATTATTATTATTATTATTATTTTTATTATTATTATTATTATTATTATTATTATTATTATTATTATTATTATTATTATTATTACCACCGTATGTAAATTAGATGACGCCGCTGAAAAAGAATCACTCTTTCTCTACATGCTTACAGAGACATTAAAACACATTAGATAGTAATTTAATTAACATAGAGTGATAGGGAACGAGAGAAATACATTGATAGCTAAGATATAGATGAGCGACTTGTTCAGTTAATTACAAATTACGTCTAATTAGAACAATTAAAACAGAATTTCTATTAAACACAACTCAATCGCCGAACTAACGTATATTTTAACATGTATTTTTAAGTATATAGGAAAAAGACTTACAACAAACGTTGATTAACTCGCATTTAGTATAATAATAAATTACTGTCACCGCATAAATCTTTATGTTTTCTTAAAACGTATATTTTATATCATTATAAAGTTAAAATTATCAAGTTAAAATTATCAAGTTAAAATTATCAAGTTAAAGTTAAAATTATCAAGTTAAAGTTAAAATTATCAAGTTAAAATCTGCAACAGGAGTTGGAAGTTTCAAATACTTATGGAAACGCGTAAACGTTGGCTTTAATGAAGCCCTTAACAAGACTTACCGGCCGATTATTGCAATCCTAGCTGTAGACACATCAACCCCCCGTCCTGCTTAGGTAAGTCTCAAAGAATATACCGAGTATGGGTCTCACGGTTCGGTGAATCGCTCGAAATAAATAAGGTATCTACAAAGGATCACGACATGAGGGTAGAAAATTGTTCAGTTAGCTTGATCATGTGACATGGGATATATTAGATCTAGTTAATGCCAATAAGTTATTAAAGTGATTCATTTATCTACTCACTGTTAGATCACCAGCTCGGTTGAGAAAGACATGCTAATGTTTTGTTGTCTAGCGCAGTTATGCCGGCTTTGCCGTTGGGTGGTCGATGTTTAAGGCATGACTCGATGATGTGGTTTACTGTCTGTTCAGAGTGACTACAGTCGACACAGCCGAGTCCCTGAGTCCCCATCCTTTCATGGTCGCGGCGAAACTTGTCCTGTGGCGGTTGAGCATTGTCCACTGCCGGCGAGGGAGTCCATGCCTGGTAGGTTATCCGGGTCTTCCACAAATCTGTGCAACCTTGATTTATCTGCTGCCTGCCATTCCTCCGTCCAGCGACGTTTCAGCCAGATTCGTTTTGTGACGTCACCGGGTGTTGAAAGTAGGAGCTGGTGGGCATGCTCCGAGAATGGACGTCGTGACTTCAGGCGAGCTCGTGGAGAAAGTAGTCTGAATCATCATTTGGAGGAGATAAAGTCAGCCTCTTCGTGGCCTCCTCCATAAGTGCCTGCTCACAACAGCGAAACTAATGACTTTAGGCCGCTTCCAGCGACCCCAGCGACCCCAGCGATCTAGTGCTGACCATTTCTCTTTCGTTGCATATCTGTTTCATTCTTGTTAATGCAAATAAGTTATTAAAGTGACATCATTACGTAAAGTCTGTAAAGGTTGTAGTACTTGAACCGTAACCTGAGGGGTTTATGCAGTTACAGGAAATTAATCTCAGAGAAGTATCGAAGATCTTAGTGCTTCATAGACAACAGCTCAACTCTTGAATCTAGGCCAATGGCACCATCAGGAGAATACCGCATCAGCCAATTTCGGCTCGCCTGATAACACTGGTATTGAGGTGCCTCTTAACGCTGGTTGCCATTATTTAACTTAGCGCTGACTATTGCTCTTTCGGTGCATATCTTTTTTTTTTGTTGTTCTTCTTCTTTCGTGTGAATCAGATGATTCTGGTGTTGGCGTTAGTTTCCCCGATGTTTTTCTAGTTAGAAATCTTTATGTAAAGACATCAGGTACTTACGGGAATGGTCACGAGACAGTTGCCAACATCCCTAAGTGAAAGTGGTACTGTGGAACCGACTGGATTCGAACGTGGGACTCCAGCTCTTCAGTCCGGTCGATATCCACCGTTGTTGGTGTTGTTATCTTCTGTTGATGTTAATTTTCTATTCATTTATATTGTCTTGGTATCCTTTACTCCTCATGGCTTCTATGATGGGCGTCAAATATCTCATTCCAGCTAGGATCATCACTTTTCAGTCGCAACCAAAGGTAGACCTTTTCTACTATTGTCTGTATTTCTATTACCATTTCCTTCTGTTTTTTTTAAATCCAAATCGATTTTTAACTAGATACAGAAAACTTTTTTCAATGTAACCTATTCCGATATTGTAATATTCAACCTCCGATCCGTTGTCTTCGCAATCTTCAATTAACTTTCTATATCTTATTTGTGTCTTGTTTAAGTCCTGTTTTATCTTCCCAACTCAATGTTAACTCCATTATAATTACGTTCCTCTGATCTTCACTCCATATTACCATATCTGACCTTTGTGCTGTTTCAATCAGAGACTTTCCTAAATCAATATCGATTTTCCATGCGCCTTCCCAATTTATGTCGTTGTCATCTTTCGATTCGTTGTATTTACCACTTGACCTTTCACAGAATTGATCTTCTCTAAGTTTTCAATAGTTGGTCTTTTCCCATCATTTGTGTCATACACATTCTTTCTGGACATCTTTGGCGGATAGTGAGGTTGGCTCCCTCTACCGTGTTAGTAAACTCCTCACACCTGACATTATCCTGTATCTCTACAAAGCCACCATCCGCCCATGCATAGAGTATTGTTGTCACATCTGGGCTGGTTCATCATCTGCTACTCTCTCCCTCCTTGACCAGGTCCAAAAAACAGTCGCCAACCTAATAGGTCCCTCACTGTCAACCAAGCTCAAGTCCATGTCCCATCGCTGCAATGTAGCATCCTTGTGCTTGTTTTACAAATACTTCAATGGATTATGCTCCGATGAATTGCCTACTCTGGTCCCCCTCAACGTAAATTCACTAGACTAACTCGACAATCAACTAAATCTCATCCATTCACTGTGGTGGTTCCCAGATGCCGGAGAGCCTTCTACTCAAATAGCTTCTTTCCTCGTGCTGCTGGCCTCTGGAACTCCCTCCCTACCCCCTGTTTCCCCGACGGTACTGACATGCAGAAATTTAAAACTAATGTAAACAGACATCTCGCTGTGCAGCTCCTAATTTAGGTTGACCCCCCCCCCAAAAAAAAAACCTTCTCTCTTTTTTCTCAGTCGCCCCTTATGTCTACAGTGGCGTCCTGCCTTGTTTGGGGTGAACTATGTTAAAAAAAAATATTTTAATTTGGTGTTTATGAAACAGATTTTGTTCGGTTTGACTTTTGCTTTAATTGAGTCGGGCAAAGGGTTTTGGTTTGCACGCCTGCTCAGTAGAAAAAAATGTGTATTATTTTAACCTCCCAAATATAAAACTTTGTTTCTTGTTATAACTGGCGTTGTAATTTTATTTGGAGGGGTAACTCTTCTGTTGCAGTACTGAGTGGGACCACACAATTCACACTACGACCAGTGTCGGAATCTAGCAACGATTTTCGACCGGCACAACGACCGGACGATTCCGGCCTGTGCAGCGAACGCACACAGACACACGTTCATACTTTAGTCGTTTTCGATGAACCACGATTTTTGTATATATAAACTGAATTGGGTATTAAACATAGCAGATAAATTAGATGAACGATCTGTATACGTTTTTAAATTATTGATTGATTATTATTTTATATTAATAAAATAATCTGAAGTAAAAACGAAGAGGTAAGTGTGATGTATGTAATCACGTGGTTTCGTATATACTTCAAACTGTTTCAAATATTACATTACATATAAAAGTGAATTGATTTCGCCATGTGTAATATTAGATTGTCTCTAGCATATGTTTATCAAATCCCACTTTCCCGACATTGTGTCACATCTTTCCGCTGTGGGAGGTAGATAAATATCTTGATTTCGCCATGCGTAATATTAGATTGTCTCTAGCAGTGATTATTAACCGTTTTACTACCACGCCTTCTTGAGGAATGTATCCTTGTATCCACGCCCCTTTTCGTCTTTGAATTAAATTGCCTCCCAGTTTCGTATATACTTCAAACTGTTTCAAATCTTACAATACATATAAAATTGAATTGATTTAGTCATGCATAATATTAGATTGTCCCTAGCAGTTGTTTATTAACCTTTTTACTGCCACGCCTTCCCGAGGAATGTATCCTTGTATCCACGCCCCTTTTCATCTTTGAATTAAATTGCCTCCCATTTTTATTTTAAATTAAAATTTATTGAATACTAAAAAGTCGCCTGATACAAAATATGTAAGATTTTATATATAATCACATTATACAACAAAAAAAATGGATACTTGACATTTTTTCTTGGAAAAAAAGTTATTTTATTGAATATGAATTAGTCACATTATTAATGAGATACTTGACTGTTTCTTAGCTACAAGATCTTGAATGCATGGTTGAATTCCAAAGAGTGAACAATGGCAGTTCCTTTCAAAGATCAGAATGTTTCTGTAATTGGCATTAATATCAACGGGCGTAAATATGCAGCTTCACGGGGATACGTGGATCTAAACAAGTAAATTCCGAAGATCCGGATGAAACGGAAAAGGTAGTTGATCCATAATGTGTTCAGGGTGCAGTTCTTTGAAGTATTTCTTAGCTATGGAGTTAAACTCACGAAATCAAAGTGTAGTATCTGTTCCGATGGATACTGCACCCTATAGACTGGTATTGTCTTGGCCTTCGGGGCTTGATTTACGCCGGTCTATGGGATTGTCCTGTGCAGTTCTAGGAGGTCCACCCTCCCAGGCTTTGCCTCCCCTCTTTGGGGAGGAGTAAGTTAATTGCTTACTGCTTGAGGCGCCCCTACCGGGGAATGCCGACGGGGCTGCCCAGGCAATTTTTGATGGTCAGAGTGCTCACCTCCGACCCGAGCTTGGGTCACATCTTACTTGTGGGAGTAGGATAAAAACTGGCCTTGTGCCTAACTCCTGGAGAGGAGTAAATTACTCACGAAATCGGGGGACCTATGTTTTGAGGCATTTCCGTCCGTCCGTCCGTCCGTCCGTCCGTCCGTCCGTCCGTCCGTCCGTCCGTCCGTCCGTCCGTCCGTCCGGATTTTTCTCCGCAACCATCCATTGAATTTCTCTGAAATTTTGCATGAAGTTGTAACTTTGGTCAAGTTAGAAAGTGACATTCTCCGATTTTTTAAAACAAATCTGGTTAGCCCCCCCCCCCAAGGGGTCAAAAGACCCCGAAATGGCAAAAAATGACATATTTTGCCCCATAACTTTTCATCCATCCATTCAATTTCGCTGAAACTTGGCCAAAATATGGAGGCAATTGTTCCTAATAGAAAATAAGTATCGCTGACCTTGGAAAAAATCTGGTTCGCGCCCCCAGGGGGTCAAAAGTCCCCAAAATTGCAAAAAATGACCATTTTCTTCCATGGCCTGAAACTTGGCCAAAATGTAGAGGCAATTGCTCTGGATATAAAATGAGCATCTTTGACCTCAGAAAAATGCTGGTTCGCGCCCCCAGGTGGTCAAAGGGGGGTCAAAAATGCCCCAAATTGCCCAAATTTATTGCATTTTACACTCGCCACATCGAGTCACATACAGAGGGGGACCACGCACGCGCTGCTTGCATTTCTCAAAAACTTCACGCGAAAATGGGATCCGCATGAAGTTCTAATGGCCGAGTGGATATGATGACTGCTTAGAGATTCTAGGTTGATTCTGAACCGGGTTCGCGCCTCCCGACCGTCTGAAATTGTTAATTTCCTACACTGATGAGAGCAATAAGCTTGAAAATGTAATATTTATTTATATATACAGGGTGATTCATAAGTAACTTAGCTATTTATTTTTGAAATTCTAAAGTTAAAAAATACGGTATACAAAACAGAAAGTTTATTCAACAAATTCATTTATGGGAGTTTTAAATTACAGCAAATTTTCAAAATGTCCACCTTCGTTCTGCATGCATAGCTCCATTCTTTTTTGCAAGGACTTTACGACTCTTTGTAGCATATTTGATTGATTATGGTGTTGTGCGAAGGAGGCTTTCTGTTCACATCACGTTTCCATTGCCTAACAAATAGCAGTAATTAGAGAGTAAGATAATGATTATCAAAAGTTCATAGTATGTTTGTGCTTCATATGGTAATCATTTTAAATAGCTAAGTGAAGTGTCTTATGAATAACCTTATATATATATATATATATATATATAAAGTAAATTTCGCGTACAACAAAATCGTAGGATAAATTCTAGAGAAAACATTTTTCTAATTAATGAAACGGGCGAGTGGAAAAAAAAGAAAACTGCTAAAATTGTCCTAAAGGCCTTATCGTCTTACCCTCTAAGAGGAAACGTCATATCTCATTCGATTTTTTTAGTTTTTAATTTATCATTCTGACGTTTCCTCTTAGAGGGTCAGACGATAAGGCCTTAAGGACAATTCTAGCAATTTTTTTGTTTTTTCCACCCGCCCGTTTCATTGATTAAAAATGTTCCCTCTGAAATATATATATATATATATATATATATATATATATATATATATATATATATATATATATATATATATATATATATATAGTCTCTGAAGTTTTTTTAACCTTCAAAACTGGAAGAAAAAAAAATGTTTTTTTTCTCTTTTTTTCGTTGAAAGATTTTGGTCTAGTAAGTCAATCAATCTACTGCAATCACTATATTAGTTAACTTCCAAGAATTTACTCTAATATAAATATATTTTTATATATGTTTTTTTATATAAGGGATCGTCAGCTGTTTACCATGAAAACTGTTTCGGGATTTTAAAAACAAAACAGTATTTCTTTATCATGGCATCCCAGCAGTGTTGATCAGACACCACCTCCCTATTTAATAATTATTTTTTAATTAAAATGTTTACAAATATTTGATTTAGTTTTGCCTCCAGATTTGTTTTTATATTAATATATATATATATATATATATATATATATATATATATATATATATATATATACACGTCCAGACAGAATAGGTAGTCTCAATGCCTTGTTACCCTTAAGAACGGGTAACAAGAGTAGAGTAACAAGTAATAGAGCAATACCAAACACAATTATGGGTGAGTTTATTCACTTCACAAACAGTAAAAAAAACACGTTGACATAAGAATAACAAATAATATAGTAACAACAAAGCATGTAATGAATACAGTTTATTCACTTCCATTGACACTGCAACTATTCGATTAGGTCTGCGTAAACAAATCAAAGTGATGCAGCACCAGCTTCTCTTTCATATCTGATAGGAATTCTGCTTTTAAGGTAAATCAGTGATGATTTGTTTCTCAAACTCAGATTCAAAGTTCCTATGTAGTATTGGAATTATTATTAAGAGCAGTGAATTCTAAGTGCCCTGTGATTGGATGAAAATCAGCCAATCATAGACCACTGCTTCAATCTCTACAGAAAACCCAGGAGAGCGCCTATTTTCATAAATATCGGCCTCTTCTCTCCAGCCAACGCTGCCGTCAACATCGTTCCATCTCTGCTGCGGCAAGTGTGAGCAGGCACATGCTTTTTTAGCGTATTATAATACGCACGAAACCATCTTGATGTTCTGAACTATTCTTCACAGCCTTGTCCCCAGAAGGAATCCTGTTACAAGACAACTGGCATTTTCAGTGAGTCCGCAAAGGCACTTCTTTTCCAAGCAACATTCTCTTTTTTTCTTCTCTTTTTTATCTATATGAATATCCTTTCGTTATCTACCCACGTTGTTTGTTATCTCTGTTCTTGTCTAGTCACGTTTTTATGCCACTAACGTTTCTTCCAGCGGACTACGGTCTTCGTCCTTCATTCTAACGGGAAAAATCCCAACAGTAGAGCAGAATCTAAGCACAACATGCTTCCTTTCTCGGCTGAATTTTATATTTTTGGAGGCCGAGTTTCACAGTTTCAACGTTCACATAATGTCGTTAGACGTTAGACGTGAGAATATTGAATATGTCCCCTGCAGTTTACGGTTGAGAGCATTTAAAGCTCTCGAGATACCCACCAGGTAAACCTTCGGACTGAAACTTGTCATAGAGATCTGCCTTTCACTGAAAACCTACATATATTTCTTCTTTCATTCGTCGTTCAAAACACTGTCCAAACATGTCTTCCTTTAGATAGCGTACGTTCGCATGAAAAATGTTCAAATCTATTAAATATGTAAATCTATGGATTCCATGAATTTGAAAAGACGAGCGTTTCAATAAAATAGATTCACTTCGAAGCCACTTTCTTGAGATATCTCATTACAGTTAACAAGGTTCTGGATGTTAAAGCTTCACGATAAAGTGTGGGGTGTTTATCTACAACAGATGGATTATTTAGTAACTAGAAGGATACCCGTCCCAGGGCGGGTAAAATAAATTCCCCGAACAAAAGGGTTTTGTAGCAAATGTTCGATAAAATCGATTTTGGGGTAGAAATGGTACATATTGTCCTGACAAAAAATTCTAATTTATTTTTTAGCATATATCAAATTAAACTTTTATGTCACATTTTTACCTGTCGTTTTTTCGGAGACATTTTGTTATTCTTAAATTCACGACTAGTATGTTTTAACCGTTTCATGTTTGCTTTTAACTTCGGTAAATTCCGTTAAAACTTGCTTTTGTAAATAGAATGTTCAAATTTTTTTTGTGTGTGTAATAAAATGTTAAAGCAGAAAAAATATCTTTAGTCCAAGGAAAAAATATATTTAATCCAAGGAAAAGATATTTTTAGTCCAAGGAATAAAACAATAAAAACCAACATGGCCGCCAGCGATTAAAACCTGGAATTAAAGTTAGATTCTCAAGACTTTAAAAAGTAAATGAGAATTTTATTTCAGGACTAAAAATATGATTAATACCAACAATCAGTTTTATCCAAAATTTGGGCGAATACCAAGCGAAATGAGCGAAAGAAAACAGCGGTCCCTATTCTACAATTAAACCGATGTTTAAACTTAATTAAATTAAAGAAAATATCTTAAATTTTAATTTAAAAAAAAGCAAATAATTAGACTTTCTGGCTAATTTGTAGTCTTTTTAGAACCGAAAGTAGATTAGATATCTTTCTTTATCTTAAAATATCTATTATCGAATATTAAAATTATAAACAGTTTGTTTTTGTTAGAGATTTCAAATATAGACGTTTTTACCTTTTTTATTCAAATTTTTAATTTTAATAAATGTTTTTGTTAGAGATTTCAAATATAGACGTTTTCACCTATTTTATTCAAATTTTTAATTTTAATAAATGTTTTTGCCCGACCTAGGAAAACTTGCTCCAGTCAATTTTTCTGGGAGGAAAATTTGACCCGATATTTTTTCAACTCCCGGTCAAGGCCAGACATTTTGTATCAAATTTTAAGACATTAAATAGATCTCTGAATTGATTATTGACAATTTATTGATATTTTGGGGTCAACTTATGAAAAAAAATTTTTTTTATTCAAACTTCATTGTTTTTTTGTTTTTTGCCCCAAATTGTACTATTGAAGAAAAAAAAAGGATAAATCGATTTGTTTAAAAGTACTTGCGCTGTTGTAAATAATAATATACATTATACAATATAATTACGTTCGTAAAAAAAAACAAATATTAATGTTGTTCTGGCTGTCTCTCCTCTTCCGGAGAAATGTTTTCTTTAAAAAGAAAATAATCACTAATAATGTTTAAAGATAAAACTTTATTTACTTAAAAGAAAATCTAAATTCCCTTCCAAAATAAAAAGAAAAAATACCGAGTCAAATATTCCTTTCCTGAAAAAATAGGTTGTTAATGTAATGAAAATTAAAATTGTTTTAAAATACTTCAGGGATTTTTCTATTTCTATTTTATACTCCAGGAAACGAAAATTTACGTATAATCCTATACTTCGTCCGACATGTTCTCCTATAACTCTCAAAATATTAGAGAGATTTTGTCAAATATTATCTTACGGTCTTACACTTAAAGTGACATCCCCACCCATATTGACGAGATCCTTTGACGCCCACCCCTGTCCTTCGACCATTCATTGGCAGAATAGAACGTTTATGAAAGAAGGTATATTTTCATTATGAAGAGCTAAAAACGATTTTATAGGAGTTGGAGCGGCTCCTTTTTGAAAATGGGGTGCGTGAGAGGAGCCAGCTCCAATTTTGGGCGTTGGAGCAGGAGCGGGAGCAGCTCCAAAAGTAGTGGAGCGTGTCAAGCCCTGCATATATATATATATATATATATATATATATATATATATATATATATATATATATATATATATATATATATATATATAAGTTTCTTAACCATTAAAACTATAAAAATAAAAAACTTAAAAAAAAAAAATTATAGTCCCAAGTCTTTCAGTGGAAAATCACTCATGTAAGTCAATTTATTTGTTACAGTTATTATATTAGTTTGCTTCTAACATTATTTAAGGGATCATCAGTTGTTTACCATGAAAAACTGTTTCGGGAATTTAAAAACAAGACAGTATTTAATTTCATGGCTTCCCAGCATATATATATATATATATATATATATATATATATATATATATATATATATATATATATATATATATATATATATATATAATAATTTCTTATTTATACAAACATTATTGGTTACATATGTGCATACATGTTTCAGTTGCATTCTTTCACAGAGTCAACCTCTTCAGACAACAACAAAAAACGAGGATGTGATTTCCCCGAGTTGTTTTTTGGTCTGAAGAGGTTGACTTTCTGTGAAGAGTACAACCGAAACATGTATGCACATATGTAACCAATAATGTTTGCATAAATAAAAATGTATACTTAAGAACAGCTTTGTAATATAGTAGGAAAAATCCCAGCAGAGTGCTCGATTAGTTAAAAATTAAGAGCGTAATATTTATTTATTTTGGTACAGAAAAATTAGTACAACATTCGTACCGTCGGTTTCAAGCTCGGAAAATCTTAGCCATCCGGCTCTCTTCAGAGATGACAACAGAAGCTGAAAAGAGCCGGATGGCTAAGACTTTCCTAGCTTGAAACCGACGGTACAAATGTTGTACTAATTTTTCTGTACCAAAATAAATAAATATATATATATATATATATATATATATATATATATATATGAGAGAGAGAGAGAGAGATAGATAGATAGATAGATAGATAGATAGATAGATAGATAGATGGTGCCCGGAAAACTCGTCACAGGAAAATTCGTCACCGGAAAATTCGTCACTTTTGGCCAAGTAGGAAATTCGTCACTTTTGGCCAAGTAAGAACATTCGGCAATTATCGAATAAATATCGATTGAAAATAGATTTTAGAACCGATTTTACAGGAGATATACTTGTAAATACGAGGCTACCCACCCCCCAGTGGAGAACATTTTTTTATATTATTTTTTGGTACTTGTGCAGTTTTGTGTGTTAAGAATGGCTTTCTAAATAATCCGGTTCGTAATTACGTTACGAAATTAAAGGTTTGGACCGGGGTATTCTTTACAACGTGAAAGTACAGAATAGTTAACAAAGCATCCCCCCCCCATTCTCCCCATGTAAAAAATCGTTGTCTGAAAGAAGAATTTCTTTTTTTAAGTATTAAATAAAGTTGTTAGTTAAAACAAGTTTTAGGCAAGATGAAAAAAAAAACACTGAATTACAATTTTGCTTTTTTAAATACATGGAAATTTTCTAAGAATTTAAAGCCAGTTTAAATGACTTTTTACTCATAGTTTATAAATTCCTTTCAAGTTTTGCACACACACGAAGTAATTGATGTTTTGTCAATTAAAATGGCTGACTTGTTTACGAAGAAATCTAAATGAATTATGATGGATTTCATCTCGTAACTTAATTACGAAACAGGCTTGAAATAATAACATTATTTAGACTACGATTTTTTACATGGGGAGAATGTGGGGGGTGCTTTGTTAACTATTCTGTACTTTCACCTAACAATTTAATAAACAAAAGATATCGTAAAAATTTAATTTAACTTGAAAATCTTATCTAAAAAATAGCCCGGTTCGTAAACTGTACAAGTACCAAAAAAATAATATAAAAAAATGTTCTCCACTGGGGGGGGGGGGGGTAGCCTCGTATTTACAAGTATATCTCCTGTAAAAACGGTTCTAAAATCTATTTTCAATCGATATTTATTCGATAATTGCCGAATTTTCCTACTTGGCCAAAAGTGACGAATTTTTCGGTAACCAATTTTCCGTTGCCCAATTTTCCTGTGACGAGTTTTCCTAAATTCAGATAGATAGATAGATAGATAGATAGATAGATGTATGTATCGGTAAGTGCGGGTGTCTGGGTATTAAATTTCAGTGTATTGCAAAATCAATGAGCTTTTAAATCCGCTATTTGGGGATGGTTTAATTTCGGTTTTAATATATGTTGATGTTTATAATAGAAAACCTAAATGTTTCCGATTTTCATGAAATTTTCACCATGGCTATCAGACAACAATTAATAATTATTCCATAATTCTCTGATTCTTTAGTGTATTTTAAAGGGTTGTCAGGATGCAAAAAGGGGGCATAACGTCCGAGCTTAAGATTAGAATATTTCTGATTTACATGAAATTTTCACCATGACTATCAGACAACAATTAATAATTATTCCATAATTCTCTGATTCTTTAGTGTATTTTAAAGGGTTGTCAGGATGCAAAAAGGGGGCATAACGTCCGAGCTTAAGATTAGAATATTTCTGATTTACATGAAATTTTCACCATGGCTATCAGACAACAATTAATAATTATTCCATAATTCTCCGATTCTTTAGTGTATTTTAAAGGGTTGTCAGGATGCAAAAAGGGGGCATAAGGTCCGAGCTTTAGATTAGAATATTTCTGATTTACATGAAATTTAAACAATATTTATTAGACACCAATTTAGTAAGATTTTCTTTAATTTCAATGTCTTCGATAGTTTTAAGATCCACGAGGGTCTGAAATTTTAACACACACCTTTACAATTCAAGTATATTTCTATTTGTATAAAGTTTGTGTATATGCTAAGCATAAGTGGTGGTAATGTTGGCTATATTTAGTTTAATTTATTTTTATGAAAAGAGTGTAAAACTAAAGTGGAAGCCAATCGTGAAAATTCAGATACCTTCGATTTTTGTAAGATTTTAGGGTATCTTTTACAATAATCCGCAGAGTCGCGAACGGGGTCCAAAAAACGAACGAGAACGGAGTAAAAAAAATAAATATACAACAAGTGAAGGTGACCTACGTCGAGAATAGATATTTTGCTACTTACCTATGACATTTGTTTGTATTTTTACGTAGTATAAATGGGTTTTTATTAGATGTAAAAACAAATTCTTGTTTTTTGGGGCACGGATTTTTACTTTAAAAAATGGCGCCGATGAGCCTTTTTTCCAGCCTCACTTTCGTCTCAGTTACGATACCCCCCTCGCCATTTTTGTCTTGTCCAATGTTCGTGTGACAAAAATATTGATTTCTAATAAATAGCAGTTGGAACGGCTTAAAAATACAAACAAATGTCACAGATAAGTTGGAAAATAACTTTTAGTTACTTTTATTTGTTGTGTATTTGTTTTTTGAGCGTTTTCACTCTGCGGATTATTGTAAAAGATACCCAGATTTTAACAATAGGTATCAACAAATATTTCCCAAATTTCAGTTTTTTGGAAGGGGTTTTAAGGAGCATAATATGATGGGCACAACCTTACATTTAAAAATTCAAATATTTCAGATTTGCATTAAATCTGATCTATAGTAATTCGACACCAATTAAACAAGATTCCGTGAATTTGAACTTCTTCTTAAGACCTCTTAAGCCTAAGCCTTAAATTTGAAACGTTTCCTAAAAGCAAAATCATGGAATGGATTTCAACAATATTGGAATAAGGATTCACAACACAAGGCTTAGTATTATTATTTCTTTATTGTAATATTCGTAAAGGGACACAAACGTGGTGCATAGCTGTTCGGTCTGGGTAATTAAATCCCACCCATTCACTGTGGAGGTCCCCAGATGCCGGGGAGCTTTCTACTCAAATAGCTTCTTTCCTCGTGCTGCTTGCCTCTGGAACTCCCTCCCTGTCCCCTGTTTCCCCGACAGTACTGACATGCAGAAATTTAAAACTAATGTAAACAGACGTCTCGCTACGCAGATACCAATTTAGGTTGATCCCCCCCCCCAACCTTCTCTTTTTTTTTCTTTCTCAGTAGCCCCTTACGTCTACAGTGGCGCCCTGCCTTGTTTGGGGGAAACTATATTTTTTAAAAAAACAACATTTTTAAATTTTACCCGTCCTCGGACGGGTATTCTTGTCGTGTTTATATGAACACAGGTAATGCCGGCTAGTCCGCTAGTCTCCAATACAATACACTCTACTGCAGGGGCGGGCAACCTCCGGCCCGCGAAGGCTTAGCGTCCGGCCCGCCACCCTGCTATGCTTTATTATTGCAATCCGGCCCGCGGACCTCCCAGTAAAACTCATATTATTTTGTGACATAGACGTAAAAGTAGGTTTCAATTAAGATTTACAGTGGGATGAAAATGTATAAATATCAGCGAGAGATGATGCATGTATATATTTTTTTTCTTTAACTATTAATTTCAAATCCTTGGCCTGAGATAAAAAGAGAAAGAAGGAAACAAAGAGGAAACGAGAGACGAGGAAAGGGCATGAAACAGAGAAATTATGTGAGGTGTGTCAAAACGAATGCTGGATCAACTTGCTACTTCCCCCGTCATTATTTTTTATGGTCCCAAAATGACTCTTCGTCGGCGCCTTTTATAACATCACATACAGAAGTCTCTTGAGAAAAAATATCAGATTTGTCGAGTGTTCAATGGAATTTTTGTACAATTTATTCATGTAAACAAAATATAGTAATTCTGAGATTTCGTTTTTCACTCCGACCAGCGATCTCCTTCCAAAAGTCTCATCTGGCCCTCACTCTGAAAAGGTTGCCCGCCCCTGTACTGGGTTAGTTTTTAAATTATTTATTGCATTATTGTTAAAATATCGGCAACAAAGGAAAATGTACTTTCTTCAGTCCTGTAAAATCTGAAAGTTTCCCGAAGTTTTGTTGTTGTTCGGAGCAAATTAGGCTTGTATCGGCCAGTTTCACCCGATTTAGTTATTTGTTTTCATTTATTTTAGGGAATAATTCTTACATTTGTCTCCGAATCGGTTCTAAGGACGCCGCCCGCAGCTATGTGGGCACGTTGGGTTACTCTCATTAACAAATAAACTCAACAACAACACGTGTATATCTACAAACACACCGGTCTAACACGGAGACGTGGTCAATCAAGTAAATAATTTTTTTTCTTTTTTTATCTTCTCTTGAACAGGGTTCAGTTTGACTGCGCCTGATTTTTTTCTTTTTTTTAATGTTTCAACTAGCGACGCCTGTACCGTCGGTTCACGAGCTGGTCGGCCTGTAAGGACGTGTTGTTGATTGTTTTCCACATCGCATCCAATATTTCTTCTTTTCTTTTTAATTGCGCGTGTACACGTTTGCTTACAACTTCTATCCGATCGGGCCACGTGCAATAAAAAAAGGGGTGTCCCGGGTGAGCCGATAGAGGAGTGTCAGTCGCCTGCCATAGCCCGTTTTCAGCTCGACACAAGAGAGAAGGGAAGAGTTTGTGTATGTTTTTGTGTTGTTTTGTTTTAAAAGTGATGATAGAATAAATAACGGAGAAAGGTGGTGGAAGGGTTAGGGTGTTAGTGCCGGTGGGGGTAAGGCCGGGGAAGGAGGTCTTGACATAAACAGTTCAGATATGCATTGAATTGCAGATTTAGAAAGAAAGAGAAGGAAATGAGTAGATAATTAGAAATTGATACACGCTGTGGCGATGGGACATGTGATTACTTACTGTTTCAAGCGATGTTCGTAATGACGCAGACAACAAAGAAAACCCGCGGATCACAACAAGAAAGAAAAGAAAAGTTAAAATGGCGTCGCTTCCAGATAGAAACAGTTTCGAATCTATATTAATAAAACGGCTCTTTTTTTTTACTTTAGGGTGGCAAAGTAAGGGGAGATTACTAATCTCAACTTACTTTTTTTTAGATTTTCACAGTTGTTTTTACCAAATGTTATTCAATAATTGATTTTTATTTACAAAGACAAAGAAAGATATTTTTACATTTTTAAAAAAATGGAAATGAAAAAAACATTTTTTTATTGTGTTGTTAAAGGAAAACAAACGGCCTTTTTTACTTTAGGGTGGCAAAGTAAGGGGAGATTACTAATCTCAACTTACTTTTTAGATTTTCACAGTTGTTTTTAACAAATGTTATTCAATAATTGATTTTTATTTACAAAGACAAAGAAAGATATTTTTACATTTTTTTTTAAATGGAAATGAAAAAAACATTTTTTTATTGGGTTGTTAAAGGAAAACAAACGGCCTTTTTTACTTTAGGGTGGCAAAGTAAGGAAGATAACTATCTCAACTTACTTTTTTAGATTTTCACAGTTGATTTTAACAAATGTTATTCAATAATTGATTTTTATTTACAAAATCAAAGAAAGATATTTTTACATTTTTTTAAAAATGGAAATGAAAAAAACATTTTTTTATTGGGTTGTTAAAGGAAAACAAACGGCCCTTTTTTACTTTAGGGTGGCAAAGTAAGGGGAGATTACTAATCTCAACTTACTATTTAGATTTTCACAGTTGTTTTTACCAAATGTTATTCAATAATTGATTTTCAAAGAAAGATATTTTTACATTTTTTTAAAATGGAAATGAAAAAAACATTTTTTTATTGTGTTGTTAAAGGAAAACAAACGACCTTTTTTACTTTAGGGTGGCAAAGTAAGGGGAGATTACTAATCTCAACTTACTTTTTTTTAGATTTTCACAGTTGATTTTAACAAATATGTTATTCAATAATTGATTTTTATTTACAAAAGCGAAGAAAGATATTTATACTTTTTTTTAAATGGAAATGAAAAAACATTTTTATTGGGTTGTTAAAGGAAAACAACTTTCTATTGGAAGAAGAAAAAAAAGAAAGACAAGCTCTTTTTCGCTTTAAGGTATTTTAGCTAATTTTGGCAGCCGTTTTCGTCTCGGCAGATCTCGGGCGCTTCCTCGACCTGCCCGATCGTTGCCGCCGAGCAGTCACGGAAATTAGGCGCTTCATCTGGAGTAGTACAACCACCACCACCACCAACACCACCACCACCATTATTATTATTATTTACTCACTAGGAGTTATCACACTGGTCATCGTCAGTTATCACCCACTGCCAACAACCTGTGGTATTCCCTGGAGTCTGAGTGACAACAAGTCTCCTCAGACTTCCAGTATGCTCCACCTCTTTTCGTTCATCACCGCTGATTACCTTGCGGTATCGCAACAGCCACCTACCAGCGATTTCACGATGATAAGGGCCATTGGTCTCCTCTGGGGCCCGGGTGGCAACAAGCCTCCCCACGGTCCCAGAGCTGTCCGCGCTCTTCCAGTGGAGGTCTGGTTTGTGCTTTCCCTCCTCGACCCTCTGTCCATAATTTTCGTGGTGTCAGCCTATGCTTGCGCCTCTCTCTCGCGGTTGTATTTTCATCGGTTCTGTTGTCTTGTGCTTCCATGTGTTTGTTCTCCATTCGTTGCTTATGTGGGTTGGTTTCCGCATTCGAGGACATTTCTCAGGATTGTAGCTGTTTTGATCATTACTGTCCTTTGTATGGTCTCAGTTATCCCTTTGATTCCTATTTCTCCTAGTCTTTTCTCCATGTTTTTGGGGACTGTTCCTAGTGCTCCTATGATTATTGGTGTTATACTGACTTTCTTCATGTTCCATATTCCTTTCAATTCTCTGGCAAGTTCAGTATATTTGCTTCTTTTTTACGTCTCTTTGATCTTCACTCTGTGGCCTGCTGGAACGGCAAAGTCTACGATTTTGCAGGATTTTTCTTCCTTGTTGATTATTATCATATCCAGTCTCCTTGCTGTTATGGCTT
>OY744555.1:31656691-31696691 GCA_963556195.1 Sepiola atlantica | reverse complement strand
TTTTTAAGGTTACGAAAAATATGTCTACATTAAATTGACAAGTATGGAAGACACGAATTTATTATGTTTTTGAACAGAAGGTTTTTTAATAATTTTCCCTTATTTTTATGTACTGGTGCAGATTAGGACCCAAGCTAACTCTGACCCTAAACCTGTTACATGTTTGGAGTTTGGTTTCAGCATTTGCCAATTTTTTTTTCATGTTAGATATTCTAGCATGCCACTTTTGTTTTGTACTGTTGAATTTTCTTTTTAGGAAGGAAAGTTCTTTTTTTACTTTTGCTAGTTTTGTTAACAAAAGTTTATTAGTTGGAGAAGTAGAGGCAGAAGCAATGGATGCAGTTGTTGATTTAGTATAAATCCGAGAGGTGTTAGTTGTAGTCGAGAGGATACATGCATGGGCTTCAGTTTTGCACACGTTTTTGAAGGCGGTTAAATGTAAATTATGCCTTTTCTTGAAAAATACTTTCAATTTACAAATCATAGAACTGGTTATTGGTGGGTAACCATTTCGTCTGTTTTCCACAGTAGCCCATTCTTGTATTCTATTCTGTGAAAAATCCTTATCGATAAATTTCTTTACTATGTGCCCAACTAAAACTGGATGAGAATTCTGAACTTAGGATACTGCTCCTGGATATATGATAGCATAGACATCTAAAAATTAAAAGAAAATGTAATGATAAGAAAGTTAATTAATTAAATTTTTCTGTAATGAAAAAAAAAAGAAAATCTTATTTAATTATAATATTTTCGAATGTACAGAATTAAGATTTTAATTATTTTATCTACAAAGATTTATATTTAATGTTATAACTTAAAAAAAAAAATTAACTTTTTTTTTTAAACTGAAGAGTGGGGTCAAAATGATTTTAACAGTTTGGGGATCCCCCCCCCCCCCCATTACAAATGTTTTGCAAAATAATTTATGGAAACGTTTAAAAAATAATAATGGTGCTTCTTTAAGCATATCTGTAAAAAAAAAGCTAAAGAAATTGTTTACCAATGATTTCCTTAGAATTTGAAATAACTTTTTCAAATGTTAAAATTATTTTTACGTTAACGTTACGAAATCCTTCAATTTGATCAATTATTTTTACATGATGATTGATTAAAAACTTGAACAATTACATTACTCGATTTATTTTTATAGAATTAATTTAATTTTAAAATACATTAATTCTTTAAAAATGAAACTTAATGGGTATTTTTTTATTTTAAGCTAAAATAGTATTTAATTTTCAGTGTGAAAAAGTAAATAAATATTCATTGAAACAAAGTGGGAGTAGTGAGAGTGAATGGTGGGAGGTCTAATTGCGCTTGATTATTACATAGCGTGTCTTCCATAGCCTTGCGAATCGATCGTTAGTAGAAATTATTCAATTTTTTTAATTCTTTTTTTCGTTAACTTACTGGGTCACAAATGTGTAAATGTTTGGTTTATTTTCAAGATTATAAACAAGAAATGCTTGCGCTGATGATGACTCGTTTCTCTATGAAAGGGAAATATAATTACGTCGCATTTTTTATTTTTCCAAAAACTTTAATCATTAAAATCGCATGAAATATTTTTTGCAATTATATTATTTTTTTGGTGAAAATATTGATTAAACAATGCTTTATTCAATAATAATATCGCTAATTAAAAGAATTAATTTTTCTTCGAGTTATAGTGATTTTATTAACACGGTATTTACTGGCCTTTTTCGTAATATATATGACAAATTTTGAAAAAAAAAATTATTTGTTAACATCTACGATCCTTTATTTACATGAGTAACAGTTAAAAAATCATGCATTTTTTTTATTAATATATAAAAATAAAACTTTAGTAAAGTTGTATTTTCTTTAAAAAAAATAATACATTTTCACTAAGATTTAAAAAAAATAATGGTTTCATTATATTCCGTGATTGTTGATGAATAAATATTGAAAATTTCAGTAAAATTGGTTGATTTCCTGAATTTTAGTGTATTTTTAAGTGAAGGGGGGGTCAAAATGTTTTTTCATTTTTAGGGAATTGGCCATTGATTTGCACGTACCTATATAATATATATATCATATATATCATATATAATATATATATATAATATATATCATATATATAATATATATATATATGATATGTATATATATAATATATATCATATATATAATATATATGTATATATATAATATAGATATATATATCATATATATATATATATATATATATATATATATATATATATATATATATATATATATATATAATCCAGGTAAAACATCCACAGGGTCATAATCCAAAGAATTTCAACCGCGTTTATAAAAAGTGCTCAATATCAAATACAGCTTTTATATATGATTATTTTTATTTACACAGACATGTACAAAATCTGCGACACTGGTATGTCGATGTTATCGATCAACAGCTATTATAAACTGAGATCTAATTAGGGAGAGTTAAAATCCGATCTTAACCGTAGATCATATTTGGAAAGAATGAAATGGAGAAAAAAGAAAAGAAATTAAAAATTTGAATTTGGAAAGTCACGTGGTTTGAACCGTTAAGAATCAAAATCAAAAAATAATAATGAAAAAAAAAATCATTAATATAAAATATAAAATAAAATAAAATAAAGTAAAAAGAGAGAGAAATAATAGATAGATAGATAGATAGATAGATAGATAGATAGATAGATAGATAGATAGATAGAGATATAGATAAAATAAAATGGTACGGGATAAAATAAGATTATTTAGGATAGAGACAGAAGTGGGTGATAGAGAGTGAGGAAGGGGAGAGGAGGGAAGGAAGACACATGCGATGGGACGTGTCAAAATCAGTAGAGTTAAAAGGCACGTAGCATAATTTTAAGGTCGGTTTTAGGGTTGAGTCTGCGATGATGGTGGTGGTAGCGTATGTGTGTGTGTGTTGGGGGTAGCGGTCGTTAATACTGATTTTGTTTTTTTAATTCTTAGTTTTTACTGTTTTTTAAACTTATCTAATTATAATTAATAAATTAAACAAATTAATTTAGTTTACACAATAAGTGGTAATAATAATAATAATAATAATAATAATAATAATAATAATAATAATAATAATAATAATAATAATAATAATAATAATATCGGTAATAATGCAGAAATGACAAGTAATGATATTGATAAATATTATTATTAATAATAATAATAATAATGATAACAATGGTAACCATAATAATCTTAACAATTATTATAATGATGATGATAATAAATATAATAATAAAAATAATAATAATAGTATTAATAATAATAATAATTATAATAATAATAATAATAATATAATAATAATAATAATATTAATAATAATAATAATAATATAATAATAATAATAATAATAATAATAATAATAATAATAATAATGATAATAATAATAATAATAATAATAATGATAATAATAATAATAATAATAATAATAATAATAATAATGATAATAATAATAATATAATAATGATAATAATAATAATATAATAATAATAATAATAATAATAATATAATAATAATAATGATAACAATGGTAACCATAATAATCTTAACAATAATAATAACAATAATAATAATAATATAATAACAATGGTAACCATAATAATAATAATAATAATAATAATAATAATAATAATAATAATAATAATAATAATAATAATATTTCAACACCGTGGAAAGCTCTACTAGAGGATGTTCGATCTACTAGTGGAGAGCTTATACATATATAAGTTAAAAGTAATCCACAAACAGCTTTTTCGCCGTCATTACGACACAGCCAGGATTCCAACGCTATATATATATATATATATATATATATATATATATATATATATATATATATATATATATATATATATATATATATATATATTATAATATGAAATGAAGTAATAAAATAAGGTGTCAATCAAATTTTATTAGAATTCAAAGTTCAAGCAAAGTATCTTAAAGTCCTTAGCTCATGAGTTTTCAAAGATAATTCTTCTCTTCAGAGGACCATTACCGCAGTTATAACACTACAGGTAATAAAATTAAACTTTGAAAATATATAAAAATATATACAAAAATACATAAAAATATATAACATCAAATATATCAACCCAAAAACATACTTTTTTGTTAAATCTTTATAATCCATCCAAGTTATACAATTTGAAAAACATAATCAGGAAAGACATCCAGAGGGTTGACTGAAGATTAATACAGGCGATGAGTACCAGTCCAAATACGAGAAATTGAAAGAGCTGACAAAGTTATCCAGTCGCGAAATGTGTCAATAATCGATGAAGTGAAACGTATCAAATGCTTATGTTATTATTACAACGATAAATAAATCAAATCAAATAATATAGAAAGTTCAATAAACTCACTTAAAATTCCAAAGTCTTGATCTGGGCAACCCAAATCAAATCAAAGTTCAGTTGTTAATTAGAGAGTCCGTTAAATCCGAATTGAACAAAAACAAGATTGAATTGAGTCAGCAAACCCGGTCATAGCTTCCAACCCGAGCGAAAAAATAATTAAACTTCGTTCTTCCGCAATTCAGCCATGCATGCATATATATATATATATATATATATATATATATATATATATATATATATATATATATATATATATATATATATATATATATATATTATATATATATATATATATAGAGAGAGAGAGAGAGAGAGAGTAAGTAGTAAATTATGAAAATACATTTATGGCAATTAAGCTACACAGAGGCTTCCGCGTTGCATTACCGTAGGAAATCGTCAGGCTAAAATGCATTGAGTTTGTGTTGCCGGGTGTTTTTTCTAGCTAGTTAACCATTCATGTTCGTTTTGACTTTACTATTATTCCGTTTTCTATAGGGTGGCTCATCCCTGTTTCTTAGTTGTGTCGAAATAATGGGTGACTTTATTTTAACACGTGCTTGCTTTTAATTCTATTTTAGGTTTTAATTTAATTTTATTATTTATTTATTATGTATTGTTAAGCTAAGGTAAATTTTATTCTGTGTAAGCAGTTGTTTGCTATTTCACTTCTACAGTTTAATAGGTTTTGGGGGTCTTTAAAGTTTAGGATTTCACATTTCTCATTCAGATATAATCTACACGGGTCGTGTAAATTTCTGAATTAAAGAATATTATTTTTAAAATGTTATAATTTTAGAGATATCTTAAAGGATGGTATCCGAGAATATCAGCAAGGTAAGGTAAAATCCGGATAATTTTTACTGTGTTTGTATAATAGTGCTCAATAACAGTTAATAGAGCTATTTATATGATAAAAGTTGTATTTATACAAACATCTGGCTACATATCATGACACGTTTCAACCGAAGCTTTTTTAAACTCAATATATTAACAGTGAGGTTTCCCATAATAAACCGTCAGTTGATTAAAGTGCTTTTTAATTTGAGATTTTTGAAATAGGCCACACGTTTAGATGTGTGCATGATGACATAGCGTGGAGTGCTCGATACTAAAGTAATTAAGATTAGAGCTGATATTCATCTGTTCGAATGTTTCTTTATTTAGTTGTCTGTGAATGAAACTAGCTACCGGAACAGTAGCAGAAACTCGCTATGAAGCGAGCTGATAACAGAAGATATTGTTGTTTGAAAGAAACAGCTTACCTTGTAGGCTGGTATACACACACACACACACACACACAACACACACATATATATATATATATATATATATATATATATATATATATATATATATGATTATTTTTATTTACACAGACATGTACAAAATCTGCGACACCGGCATGTCGATGTTATCGATCAACAATTATTATAAACTGAGATCTCATCAGGCAGAGTTAGAATCCGATCTTAACCTTAGATCATATTTGGAAAAAATGAAATGGGGAAAAATAGAAGAAAAAAATAAATTTAAAATTTCAAAGTTATGAAAGTCACGTGGTTGGGACCGCTAAGAACAAAATCCAAATATAAAATAAAATAAAGTGAAAAGAGAGAGATATAATAAAAAGGGCACAGTAAAAAGATAGATAGATAGATAGATAGATAGATAGATAGATAGATAGATAGATAGATAGATAGATAAATAGAAAGATAGATAGGTAGATAGGTAGAAAAAATGAAATCGTCTGTTGATTCAGACAGAAGTAGTGAAAAGGGAATGTACATGCAACAGAATGTGTCAGAAAACCGTCGAAAGTTTTTTTTTCAACTCAGTGTAAATCGCATATTCTCAAATCAGTTGTAATCGGTGGCAGCATATATATGTGTGAGCGTGCAGACGTGTGTGTGTGTTGGGGGACAGGGGTGTTTTATTTTCCTTTAAACTTATAAAATTATCATTAATTAATTAATAAATCAGACAAATTCACTAAGTTTACATTATAAAAATTATGATAATAATAATAATAATAATAATAATAATAACAATAATAGCAATCGATAATAATACTAATTAATAAAAAGTAATAGTCAGGTAAAAAATAAAATAATCGGGAAATATTAGAAGGTAATAATAATAATAATAATAATAATAATAATAATAATAATAATAATAATAATAATAATAATAATAAATAATAATAATAAAACTAATAATATAGAAGAAGGTAGCAATAATATTAATCATAATTGTTGTAAATATGGTAATAGGAATAATTTTATTAATAATAGTAGAATTAGTAGTTGCAATAATACTAATCATATTAAAAATGGTAATAACAATAATAGCTATATTAATAATAATGATCACACTGGTAACCACAATAATCTTAACAATTTATTAATAATGGAGTTTATGTATCTGTCTGTCTGAAGCCGAAACTCCAACAGAGTACTATGACTATTTATTAAGTTCGCCAGCTTCATTATATACTATTAAAAAAAACGCCATAAAGACTATGCGCATTTCTTAATTTACATAATCAATTGCTTTTGTACTTCTAATAAATTAGTATTCGCAAATATACACTCATGATTGTTCTCTTCAGATTTCAACATGTATTTACGCCATTTTGCTCGCTAATAATCTTACTTATAAATTATAATTATTTCTTTTATTATTTATTTATAAAATGAGTTACGTAGTTATTTCTTCTACGTCCAACTGATTAAACAGCGTACCTCCCTCTGAACGGGCGCGTTCCTCTACGTCCAACTGATTAAACAGCGTACCTCCCTCTGAACGGGCGCGTTCCTCTACGTCCAACTGATTAAACAGCGTACCTCCCTCTGAACGGGCGCTTTCCTCTACGTCCAACTGATTAAACAGCGTACCTCCCTCTGAACGGGCGCGTTAATACTTTACTGATTTATTTCATTAAAACGTTCTGAGTTTGTTTATTTTCTTAATCTTATTAGCCATTATGTTTTAAAACACAAATTTATTGAATCAAATTGTTTAATTAAAATAATAATTGATAAACACACACACATTATAAAGAATTCAGTTTAGCTAAACTTTTTTTCGAAAGTTATTGCGGGTCCTGCAGTAAAAGAGTACCGATTTTTTTATTGATAATTTTCACGTACACATTTTTTTCCGATTTGAAAATTAGTGTTCGCCGTATTTAGTATTTTAAATTGTTGATTTTAACAAATTTATTGAATTAAATTGTTTAATTGAAATAATAATTGATTTAAAAATTACTATTTAAAAAACACACACACACATTATAATGAATTTAGTTTTTTTTGTCAACAAAAAAAACAACACATTGTACTGGAAAACTACATAACTGATTTTAGAATAGTTTTCGCTGTATTTTGTTTTTTTAATTGTTGATTTTAATTTACGTACACCTTTTTTCCGCTTTTTGTATTGTTAATTTTATTTTAGGTACACTTTTCTTTTTACTTTTGAAAAACTAAAACTATTATTATTTTGTAAATTCTTACGTGGATTTGGCGCAAAACGATTGGGTGGAAAGAAAAACGAGCAGACGATAACAATGCAAACTTAATTTTTCTTTTGATTAATGTTGTTATTTATCATGTAGGGAGGGCCTGTGGACGAGTGGTTATAGCATTTGTCTATGACTCGGGTTCGATCCCACTCACGGCATGCGAATTTTCGGGTCTGAAAACTCCCTCTGTCAACCCAGCAGTAAATGGGTACCTTACTAAAACTTAGGGAAGGTTCAAGGCAGTGGAAGGAGAGGGATGGGCTCCGCCTTCCATATGCTGTGCCCTAGACACGGTGATTCTTAACAAATCACCGCCGCTACGGCCATGAGCAGTGTGCGAGGTCGGCTATGCGACCTTTACCTTTTTTACTTATCATGTGCAATATATTATTTAAATTACATACTAGCGTCATTTCTAACGCGGTAGCCTAGCAAAAATATGCGACCGGAGGGAGCATATATTTGCTAGTAGTTATAATGATGATAAAAATCATATCATATATAAAAGCTCTATTTGATATTGAGCACTTTTTATAAACCCGGTTTAAATTCTTTGGATTACTACCCTGTGGATGTTTTACCTGGATTATATATATATATATATATATATATATATATATATATATATATATATATATATATATATATATATATATATATATATATATATCCCCGCCTGTTTTACTGGTCAAATACTTCATTTCAGCCTCCAGACATATAACGGAGAGAATACTGACCGTTTCAGGGCCTTTCTCTCGAAGGCTTTTTTTGCATATCGGCCCCCTCACTAAAGTGAGACCCCATTATATGAATCGCATTTCAATCTAACTGTTCAATGAAATCAAAACAACTGACTGTTCAACGGCTTAGCGTCTCACGTGTCGTTTGATGATTCAGCGTCTCGACTGTTTTTGTTTTTGTTTTTAACGGCTGCGCGTCTTACGTCTTTGTTGTATGAAAACGTTCTTTTATATCGACGAGAACATTTTTTTAATAAATAAATTAAAATAAATTAAATAAATAGCTAAATAAATAAATAAAATAAATATAAATAAATAAATACTTAACTAAATAACATTCCTAAATGATCCAAATGGTTCAAGGGAGATAATTCATGAATAATTTTAAATAAATAAATAAATAAATAAAATGTTTTCCTCTCACGGAGATAGTTATACAATGGACACTTTCTACTACATAACCATGCTTGGCCTTTTGGCTAAGATCAAAGTGTAGTATCTGTTCCGATGGATACTGCACCCCATAGACTGGTATTGTTTTGGCCTTTGGGCTTGATTTACGCCGGTCTATGGGTCTGCTGTCCTGTGCAGTTCTAGGAGGTTCACCCTCCCAGGCTTTGCCTCCCCTCTTTGGGGAGGAGTAAGTTTATTGCTTACTGTCTACCGGGGAATGCCGACGGGGCTTCCAGGCAATTTTTAAACCTCACTTTCCCGACCCGACCTTGGGTCACATCTTACTTGTGGGAGTAAGATAAAAACTGGCCTTTGGCCTAACTCCTAGAGAGAAGTAAATCAATACATAACCATGTGATATTCCTTTTCGCCCAGCGGTTATTATTTGTTCTTGTATTGTTGTTTTTTTAATTTACTGCTACATACCACATCAATTAGCGGTAGAGAAAGAAGTTATCAGCATAGTTCACACACATTTGTTTCGTGGTAGAGAAAGAAGTTATCAGCATACTTCACAAACATTTTTTTCGTGGCGGAGAAAGAAGTTATCAGCATAGTTCACACACATTTGTTTTGTGGTAAAGAAAGAAGTTATCAGCATAGTTCACACACATTTGTTTCGTGGTAAAGAAAGAAGTTATCAGCATAGTTCACACACATTTGTTTCGTGGTAGAGAAAGAAGTTATCAGCATACTTCACAAACATTTTTTTCGTGGCGGAGAAAGAAGTTATCAGCATAGTTCACACACATTTGTTTCGTGGTAAAGAAAGAAGTTATCAGCATAGTTCACACACATTTGTTTCGTGGTAAAGAAAGAAGTTATCAGCATAGTTCACACACATTTGTTTCGTGGTAAAGAAAGAAGTTATCAGCATAGTTCACACACATTTGTTTCGTGGTAAAGAAAGAAGTTATCAGCATAGTTCACACACATTTGTTTCGTGGTAAAGAAAGAAGTTATCAGCATAGTTCACACACATTTGTTTCGTGGTAGAGAAAGAAGTTATCAGCATACTTCACAAACATTTTTTTCGTGGCGGAGAAAGAAGTTATCAGCATAGTTCACACACATTTGTTTCGTGGTAAAGAAAGAAGTTATCAGCATAGTTCACACACATTTGTTTCTTGGTAAAGAAAGAAGTTATCAGCATAGTTCACACACATTTGTTTCGTGGTAAAGAAAGAAGTTATCAGCATAGTTCACACACATTTGTTTCGTGGTAAAGAAAGAAGTTATCAGCATAGTTCACACACATTTGTTTCGTGGTAGAGAAAGAAGTTATCAGCATACTTCACAAACATTTTTTTCGTGGCGGAGAAAGAAGTTATCAGCATAGTTCACACACATTTGTTTCGTGGTAAAGAAAGAAGTTATCAGCATAGTTCACACACATTTGTTTCGTGGTAAAGAAAGAAGTTATCAGCATAGTTCACACACATTTGTTTCGTGGTAAAGAAAGAAGTTATCAGCATAGTTCACACACATTTGTTTCGTGGTAAAGAAAGAAGTTATCAGCATAGTTCACACACATTTGTTTCGTGGTAAAGAAAGAAGTTATCAGCATAGTTCACACACATTTGTTTCGTGGTAAAGAAAGAAGTTATCAGCATAGTTCACACACATTTGTTTCGTGGTAGAGAAAGAAGTTATCAGCATACTTCACAAACATTTTTTTCGTGGCGGAGAAAGAAGTTATCAGCATAGTTCACACACATTTGTTTCGTGGTAGAGAAAGAAGTTATCAGCATACTTCACAAACATTTTTTTCGTGGCGGAGAAAGAAGTTATCAGCATAGTTCACACACATTTGTTTCGTGGTAAAGAAAGAAGTTATCAGCATAGTTCACACACATTTGTTTCGTGGTAAAGAAAGAAGTTATCAGCATAGTTCACACACATTTGTTTCGTGGTAAAGAAAGAAGTTATTAGCATAGTTCACACACATTTGTTTCGTGGTAAAGAAAGAAGTTATCAGCATAGTTCACACACATTTGTTTCGTGGTAAAGAAAGAAGTTATCAGCATAGTTCACACACATTTGTTTCGTGGTAAAGAAAGAAGTTATCAGCATAGTTCACACACATTTGTTTCGTGGTAAAGAAAGAAGTTATCAGCATAGTTCACACACATTTGTTTCGTGGTAGAGAAAGAAGTTATCAGCATAGTTCACACACATTTGTTTCGTGGTAAAGAAAGAAGTTATCAGCATAGTTCACAAACATTTTTTTCGTGGCGGAGAAAGAAGTTATCAGCATAGTTCACACACATTTGTTTCGTGGTGGAGAAAGAAGTTATCAGCATACTTCACAAACATTTTTTTCGTGGCGGAGAAAGAAGTTATCAGCATAGTTCACACACATTTGTTTCGTGGTAAAGAAAGAAGTTATCAGCATAGTTCACACACATTTGTTTCGTGGTAAAGAAAGAAGTTATCAGCATAGTTCACACACATTTGTTTCGTGGTAAAGAAAGAAGTTATCAGCATAGTTCACACACATTTGTTTCGTGGTAAAGAAAGAAGTTATCAGCATAGTTCACACACATTTGTTTCGTGGTAAAGAAAGAAGTTATCAGCATACTTCACACACATTTGTTTCGTGGTAAAGAAAGAAGTTATCAGCATAGTTCACACACATTTGTTTCGTGGTAAAGTATTAGTAATATGTATTGATTAACTTTTTTTTTTAAATATACGCTTCGCAATATTCTGTATATTCAAATTCTTAAATAATAGAAATGGAGAAAGTTTACTTTTGTCTTCCTTCAAATCAATACATAAATGTGTTTCATGGTTTCTTTTACTTTTGCTTACCTGTGAGTTGATTGATTTATTTTTACCTGGTGTTTTTAAAGACAAACATTTTTTCGTTTGATCTTCCCTCTTTCGTCTGCCATTTTTTCGACGCCATCTTGTTTTTATGATAGAAACTATCACCATCTGTCGCTCTCTCTTTCTCTCTCTCTTTCTCTCTTTCTATTTCTCTCTCATTCTCACTCTCTTTCTTTCTCTCTCTCTATTTCTCTCTCTCTCTTTCTCTTTCTCTCACTTTCTCTTTCTCTCACTTTCTCTCTCTCTCTCTCTTTCTATCTCTCTATTTCTCTCTCATTCTAACTCTCTCTCTCTTTCTCTCGCTTTCTCTCTCTCACTCTCTTTCTCACTCTCTCTCTCTCTCTCTGACGCTCTATCTCATTCCCTTTCTTTCTGTCTCTCTCTCTTCTTCTCTTTCTCTGATGCTCTATCTCACTCCCTTTCGATTTATATCTCTCCCTTTCTTTCTTTCTTTCTTTCTTTCTTTCTTTCTGTCTCTCTGTCTCTCTGATCTCTGTATCTCTCTGTCTCTCTCTTTCTCTCTCCTTCTCCTTCTCTCTCTCTCTCTCTCTCCTTCTTTTTCTCTAATACTCTATCTCACTCCCTTTCGATTTATATCTCTCCCTTTCTTTCTTTCTTTCTTTCTATCTGTCTCTCTGTCTGTCTGTCTCTCTCTCCCTCTCTCTTTCTCCCTTTCTCTCTCTCTCTCTCTAGATATCTGTCGACTTCCAAGCAGAGCCAAACGAACAATGCACAAATAGTCACACATGATAAACGCACAAAAAACTGATTCTAAACGCAATTCGTTTATTTTTATCACGAAATCCCATTTTACCTAATATTTAGATTAATTATGAATCCGAGAAGCACCCACTTTATATATACAATATCGGAAGATTTAAATTAATCGGACCTTAATTCCTACTCTTTTTTTGTTGCTGATTTTGCGATTGTTTTTAGAGTACAAAATATATAAAAAATTGGTACCTCTTAATTAATCGGACCAAATTCCTACTCTTTGTTTGTTGTTGATTTTGCGATTGTTTTTAGAGTACAAAATATATAAAAAAAATTGGTACCTCGAAATCAATCGGACCGAATTCCTACTCTTTTTTCTGTCCCTTTTTTGCGATTATTTTTAGAGTCAAAATATATAAAAAATTAGTACCTCTTAATTAACCGGACTAAATTCCTACTCTTTTTTGTTGTTGATTTTGCGATTGTTTATAGAGTACAAAATATATAAAAAAATTGGTACTTCCTAATGAATCTGACGAAATTCCTACTATTTTTTTGTTGTTGATTTTGCGATTGTTTTTAGAGTACAAAATATATAAAAAAATTGGTACTTCCTAATGAATCTGACGAAATTCCTACTCTTTTTTTGTTGTTGATTTTGCGATTGTTTTTAGAGTACAAAATATATAAAAAAATTGGTACTTCCTAATGAATCTGACGAAATTCCTACTATTTTTTGTTGTTGATTTTGCGATTGTTTTTAGAGTACAAAATATATAAAAAAAAATTGGTACCTCTTAATTAATCGGACCAAATTCCTACTCTTTTTTTGTTGCTTATTTTGCGATTGTTTTTAGAGTACAAAATATATAAAAAAATTGGTACCTCTTAATTAATCAGACCAAATTCCTACTCTTTTTTGTTGTTGTTGATTTTGCGATTGTTTTTAGAGTAAAAATATATTAAAAAATTGGTGCCTAATAATTAATCGGAACATATTCCTACTCTTTTTTTGTTGCTTATTTTGCGATTGTGTTTAGAGTACAAAATATATAAAAAGAATTGGTACCTCTTAATTAATCGGACGAAATTCCTACTCTTTTTTGTTGCTTATTTTTCGATTGTTTTAAGAGTACAAAATATATAAAAAATTGGTACCTCTTAATTAATCGGACCAAATTCCTACTCTTTTTTTGTTGCTTATTTTGCGATTGTTTTTAGAGTACAAAAAATATTTAAAAATTGGCATCTCTTAATTAAGCGGACCAAATTCCTACTCTTTTTTTTGCTTATTTTGCGATTGTTTTAGAGTACAAAATATATAAGGAATCGGTAACTCTTAATTAATCGGACCAAATTCCTACTCTTTTTTGTCGTTGATTTTGCGATTGTTTTTAGAGTACAAAATATATAAAAAATTGGTACCTCATAATGAATCGGACCAAATATATAAACAAATTGCTACATCTTAATAAATCGGAACATATTCCTACTATTAATTTGTTGCTTATTTTGCGATTGTGTTTAGAGTACAAAATATATTAAAAAAGGTGGTACCTCTTAATTAATCGGAAAAAATTCCTACTCTTTTTTGTTGTTGATTTTGCGATTGTTTTTAGAGTACAAAATATATTAAAAGAATTGGTACCTCTTAATTAATCGGACAAAATTCATACTCTTTTTTTGTTGCCTATTTTGCGATTGTTTTTAGACTACAAAAATATAAAAAAATTGGTACCTCTTAATTAACTGGACAGAATTCCTACTCTTATTTCTGTTCCTTATTTTGCGATTGTTTTTAGAGTCAAAACATATAAAAAGTTGGTACCTCTTAATTAATCGGACCAAATTCCTACTCTTTTTTGTTGTTGATTTTGCGATTGTTTTTAGAGTACAAAATATATTAAAAAAATTGGTACCTTTTAATTAATCGGACCGTATTCCTACTCTTTTTTTTTGCTTATTTTGCGATTGTTTTTAGAGTAAAAAATATATAAAAAATGGTACCTCTTAATTAATCAGACAAAATTCATGCTCTTTTTTTGTTGCTAATTTTGCGATTGTTTTTAGAGTCAAAAATATAAAAAATTGGTACCTCTTAATTAATCGGACCAAATTCCTACTCTTTTGTTGTTGTTGATTTTGCGATTCTTTATAGAGTACAAAATATATATAAAAAAATTGGTACCTCTTAATGAATCGGACCAAATTCCTACTCTTTTTTTTGTTTCTTATTTTGCGATTCTTTTTAGAGTACAAAATATATTTTTAAAAATGGTACCTCCTAATTAATCGGACCAAATTCCTACTCTTTTTTTGTATCTTATTTTGCGATTGTTTTTAGAGTACAAAATTGTTTTGAAGTTGTCCAAGAGTATACAATAAATAAAGGAAGTCAAGTCGAGGGTTGGTTTAACAAGTGTATTAACAAAGTAAGAAAGTGACTAGCACTTGGCTAGACAGTTACAAGACTGTGCTTTGTCTTTTCTGTGTCTCTGGTGACTCGCACTATTTATAGTGACAACCGGTGTTGTTTCTCCTGTGTAAGAACGGCCGGTGTAACAAAAATATATAAAAAATTGGTACCTCTTAATTAATCGGAAAAAATTCCTACTTTTTTTTTGTTGCTTATTTTGCGATTGTTTTTAGAGTACAAAATATAATTAAAAAATGGTACCTCTTAATTAATCAGAAAAAATTCCTACTCTTTTTTTGTTGCTTATTTTGCGATTGTTTTTAGAGTACAAAATATATTTTTAAAATGGTACCTCTTAATTAATCGGACCAAATTCCTACTCTTTTTTGTTGCATATTGTGCGATTGTTTTTAGAGTACAAAATCAGAACATCTTAATCGTATCGAATTCATACTTTTTTAAATTGTTTGTGTCGCGATTGTTTGTAGATTACGCGTTTGAGATCCGATAGTCTGATCGTGTGATTCCGAGTTGATGTGGCGTGCTTGGCATTAAACTAACCACTGCCTATCCAAATGGATCGATCGATGTTCACACACCATTTTTTTGTTGTTGTTGAATATGCGATTGTTTTTAGAGTATTGATTTACTCCTCTCCAGGAGTTAGGCACAAGGCCAGTTTTTATCTTACTCTCACAAGTAAGATGTGTCCCAAGGTCGGGTCGGGAAAGTGGGGTTTGAAAAGCCAGCGCCCGAGAGGTGAGCACTCTAGCCATTAAAAATTGCCAGGGCAGCCCCGTCGGTATTCCCCGGTAGGAGCGCCTCAGACAGTAAGCAATAAACTTACTACTCCCCAAAGAGGGAAGGCGAAGCCTGGGAGGGTGGACGTCCTACAACTGCACAGGACAGACCAATAGACCGGCGTAAATCAAGCCCCGAAGGCCAAGACAATACAAGTCTATGGGGTGAAGTATCCATCGGAACAGATACTACACTTTGATCTTAGCCTAAAGGCTAAAAAAGATGCAAAATCGAAACATCTTAATCGGAACGAATCCCTTCTTTTTTTGTTGCTGATTTTGCGATTGTTTGTAGATTACCCGTTTTAGATCCGATGGTCTGATCGTGTGCTTCCGAGTCGATGTGGCATGCTTGGCATTAAACTAACCACTGCCTATCCGAATGGATCGATCGATGTTCACACACCATTGTAGGCATCTGCACTCTCTCCTGCTTGTCGGTATTCAGCAGTCAAGTCACGTCCGTTTGTGAGATTCATTTCAACTCCGCTATCAGACTTGTCTCTCCATTACATATAATGCATGCTATACTTGCAAAGGTTTACGTCGTTTACCTTTCAATTCGAACGATTTTAGTTTGACCGATGTGACGTTCACACCGACTGTATACCCAGCGGAAACGTCCCGTTGACATATGCACCCATCAGTGTACACCCGATAATGTTAACATCTCTATATTAATCTATGAACATCTGTCTTCTTTCTTTTTTTTAATTTTCTTATTTCTGTTTTCATTAGGATAGGGACGGGGCATTCTTCCAAATACCAGACTATCACATGCTATTTAGAGCAGTGGTCCCCAACCGGTGGGCCGCGGACCGGTGCCGGTCCGTAGACCAATTGGTACCGGGCCGCGTAAGAAATACAGTTTAGAAATATAGTTTGCATACATGTGCGCAGTTTTTAAAGCTCTTTATCTCAGTTTGTACGCTTTGTCATAAGATTAGTCATACGCTTTGTAAGCTTAGTCACTAGTGTTGTAAGTGTGTTTGTGTGTCTTTTTAATGATATATTTATTATTATTTCGAGGCTTTTATTTTCATGTTATGTTGTTGGTACGATGCTACATGTAAGTTGCAAGTAAACAATCTACCCCCTGGCCGCGGTAAAATTGTCTAACGCTTACCGGTCCGCGGCAACAAAAAGGTTGAGGACCACTGATTTAGAGGCTCCAACCGAGTGCTCTTTTAAGGATTTTGGCCGTTCCCTTAAGTGCAATTATTTGGATTTCTTTTGCACTTGGTTTTCCGGGAATACTTTCCAGATACTTTTTGAAATTTTTCTTCATGAGGCCTTTAGCTCCTATTATAACTGGGATAATGTTGATGTTTTTGAGGTTCCAGTTTCTCTTCATATCATACATTAGGCCTTGGTATTTTGTCACCTTCTCCCTTTCTGATCTGTTTAAGCCACTGTCATTTGGAACACTCACCTCAATCAGTGTTGCCTCTCTTTCTGCCTCTGTGTGCATGTGTGTATGTGCGTGTTATGTTTGTGTGTTCCCTATACAAAGAAAGGTTAGAGAATCTACATACAATCTAAAAGTGTATTCTTATGTAAAATTTAACGTGGAACACAATAACAGTGTTCCCGAATATCTAAGTGCACCCCTAAAATGGGCTATGGGGGGCACAACTCTATTAAAACTTCAAATATATCCTATTTTTATGAAATTTAAATAATATGTATAAAATTTTCTGAGGAAGACAATGGAAGTGGTCAAGAATATATGCATTATCCTCTATGTGTCGAACATCTATGTGCCCCCACAAGTGACCCATTGGGGTAGAAACCCCTTAAAACTTCAAATATGTATATCCGATTTTAAAGAAATTGAAACCATGTGTATAAGACACTGATTAAGACAGTTTTCTAACATTTCAGTTTCTTAGGGGGCGAAACTAGAGGAGGGGCCGAAACTGGAGGAGGAGGGGCCGAAACTGGAGGAGGAGGTGGGAAACTGGTAAAACAGAGAAATTAATATGTTTTTTTAAGCATAGTTAAAGAGTACATTGTATTGGTCCTCATTCAATCCCGAGTAACGTCGGGTGTTCGTGCTTGTAAAATGTTGATTCAGATAGATAAAATTATTCAGATAGATTCATTATTCATATAGTTTGAAATCATTATTCAGAATTCTGAATAAAAAAATCCTGAGTAAAAATTAAAATCCTGAATCAAAATCATTAATTAAAATCTTTAAATTTAAAAAGTAAAATCTTTAAATTTAAAAATTAATCTGAATTAAAATCCTGAATTAAAATCTTTAAATTTAAAAATTAATCTTTAAAAATCTTTAAATTTAAAAGTTAATCTTTAAAAATCTTTAAATTTAAAAATTAATCTGAATTAAAATCCTGAATTAAAATCTTTAAATTTAAAAATTAATCTTTAAAAATCTTTAAATTTAAAAATTAATCTTTAAAAATCTTTAAATTTAAAAATTAATCTTTAAAAATCTTTAAATTTAAAAGTTAATCTTTAAAAATCTTTAAATTTAAAGATTAATCTGCATTAAAATCCTGAATTAAAATCTTTAAATTTAAAAATTAATCTGAATTAAAATTCTTAAATTAAAATCTTTAAATTTAAAAATTAATCTTTAAAAATCTTTAAATTTAAAAGTTAATCTTTAAAAATTAGTTAATCTTTAAAAATTAATCTGAATTAAAATCCTGAATTAAAATCTTTAAATTTAAAAATTAATCTTTAAAAATCATTAAATTTAAAAGTTAATCTTTAAAAATCTTTAAATTTAAAAATTAATCTGAATTAAAATCCTGAATTAAAATCTTTAAATTTAAAAATTAATCTTTAAAAATCTTTAAATTTAAAAATTAATCTTTAAAAATCTTTAAATTTAAAAATTAATCTGAATTAAAATCCTGAATTAAAATCTTTAAATTTAAAAATTAATCTTTAAAAATCTTTAAATTTAAAAATTAATCTTTAAAAATCTTTAAATTTAAAAATTAATCTTTAAAAATCTTTAAATTTAAAAATTAATCTTTAAAAATCTTTAAATTTAAAAATTAATCTGAATTAAAATCCTGAATTAAAATCTTTAAATTTAAAAATTAATCTTTAAAAATCTTTAAATTTAAAAGTTAATCTTTAAAAATCTTTAAATTTAAAAATTAATCTGAATTAAAATCCTGAATTAAAATCTTTAAATTTAAAAATTAATCTTTAAAAATCTTTAAATTTAAAAGTTAATCTTTAAAAATCTTTAAATTTAAAAATTAATCTGAATTAAAATCCTGAATTAAAATCTTTAAATTTAAAAATTAATCTTTAAAAATCTTTAAATTTAAAAATTAATCTTTAAAAATCTTTAAATTTAAAAGTTAATCTTTAAAAATCTTTAAATTTAAAAATTAATCTGAATTAAAATCCTGAATTAAAATCTTTAAATTTAAAAATTAATCTTTAAAAATCTTTAAATTTAAAAGTTAATCTTTAAAAATCTTTAAATTTAAAAATTAATCTGAATTAAAATCCTGAATTAAAATCTTTAAATTTAAAAATTAATCTTTAAAAATCTTTAAATTTAAAAGTTAATCTTTAAAAATCTTTAAATTTAAAAATTAATCTGAATTAAAATCCTGAATTAAAATCTTTAAATTTAAAAATTAATCTTTAAAAATCTTTAAATTTAAAAATTAATCTTTAAAAATCTTTGAATTTAAAAATTAATCTGAATTAAAATCCTGAATTAAAATCCTTAATTAAAAAATTAAAAAATTAAAATCTTTAAATTTAAAAATTAATCTTTAAAAATCTTTAAATTTAAAAATTAATCTTTAAAAATCTTTGAATTTAAAAATTAATCTGAATTAAAATCCTGAATTAAAATCTTTAAATTTAAAAATTAATCTTTAAAAATCTTTAAATTTAAAAATTAATCTTTAAAAATCTTTAAATTTAAAAATTAATCTGAATTAAAATCTGAATTAAAATCCTTAATTAAAAAATTAAAAAATTAAAATCTTCAAATTTAAAAATTAATCTGAATTAAAATCCTGAATCAAAATCTGAATTAAAATCCTTAATTAAAAAATTAAAAAATTAAAATCTTTAAATTTAAAAATTAATCTGAATTAAAATCCTGAATCAAAATCTGAATTAAAATCCTGAATCAAAATCAAAATGAATTTATTCAAAAATCCTGAATCAAAATTCATTATTCAGATAGATTCATTATAGATTATTCAGATAGATAAAATTATTCAGATAGATAAAATGCTTGTAAAAATTGATCCTCATTCAATCCCGAGTAACGTCGGGTGTTCGTGCTAGTAAAATGTTCAAATAACATCTCATATGTCTGCACGTGTCTGTTTCTCGCATCTACGTGACTTACACATTATTATTATTATTCCTTCTTATTACTACTAACGTGGCCCGTGGTCCGGCGCTACCCGGGAAATTTTATAATTTACAAAAATTTACAATTTAACAAAATCATAAAATGATGGACTTGCGTAGGAATGAATCGAAATGCATTATGGTGGAATTTAATTTCGTACGAAATTTATCTGGGAAGATAGTCACTGAGTTGTATGCTTAGTCACGTGGTGTGCGTGTGTCTTTTTTTTTTGGGGGGGGGGGCTTCTGGGGTTATAATCTACAATTAAACAAACGAATAACTAGGGTGATTTGTTACTAATGATCCGAAATGCATTATGGTGGAATTTAATTTTGTAATGAAATTAATGTAGGAGATTTTTTGTCGTTCGGGCTTGGCTTGATCGTAATTTACAATTAAACATTTACAGTTCAAAAATAAAAAAGCAAAATGGCTGACTTGTATACAAATGAATCGATATGCATTATGGTGGAATGTGATTTCGTAATAAAATTAATATAAGGGGACAGGCGAAGGATACTCACTGACATTTGTTTTCCAGGGTATCTGTGTGTAGTTTTGTGTCCTGGAGGAGTGGAGGTCTGTGTTTATAATCGACAGTGTCGAACCAGGTCGCAACCCCAAACCTCTTATCGGAATTTTCATTTTTCTTACATAATGAACTAATTCCCTACTATAAAAATCGAACAGTTAGTTTTAAAATGAAATATTTTACTTTTTAAATTTTTGTTGTTGTTGCTGGTGGTGGGTTTTATTTTGAAGGGGTGAACAACCTTTTAAACCAACTTCCACTTTGTAAGCAACTATTTAGACACCATTTTTGTTTATACATTCTGAAATTTGTTTAATGGTAAATAAAAGCAACTTTACTGTTTGCCTAAATGATTGTTGATTTTCTAAAGTAAGAATTATTTTACTGACATTTTTAATATAAAAAATGTTTCGGAATTGGTGAGATGAAGATCGATAATTATTCATTTGTATTATTTATATTATTCATTTGTATTATTTATATTATTCATTTGTATTATTTATATTATTCATTTGTATTATTTATATTATTCATTTGTATTATTTATATTATTCATTTGTATTATTTATATTATTCATTTGTATTATTTATATTATTCATTTGTATTATTTATATTATTCATTTGTATTATTTATATTATTCATTTGTATTATTTATATTATTCATTTGTATTATTTATATTATTCATTTGTATTATTTATATTATTCATTTGTATTATTTATATTATTCATTTGTATTATTTATATTATTCATTTGTATTATTTATATTATTCATTTGTATTATTTATATTATTCATTTGTATTATTTATATTATTCATTTGTATTATTTATATTATTCATTTGTATTATTTATATTATTCATTTGTATTATTTATATTATTCATTTGTATTATTTATATTATTCATTTGTATTATTTATATTATTCATTTGTATTATTTATATTATTCATTTGTATTATTTATATTATTCATTTGTATTATTTATATTATTCATACTATTATTCTTATCTTGGTTGGTACGTACAACGTTTTGCTCGATGCAACCTCCAACCTTCTTTAGGTGCAGTTCTCTAATCCTAACCCCTATCCATTACCCTAACCCCTAACCCTAACCCTAACTCTAACCCTGACCCTAACCCTAAACACCTAACCCTAACCCTAACCTTAACTCTAACACTGACCCTAACCTTAACTCTTACCCTAACCCTAACCCTTATCCTAACCCTTACCCTATCTCTATCCCTAACCTTAACCCTAACCCTTACCCTATCCCTATCCCTTACCCTAACCCTAACCCTTACCCTATATCTATCCCTTACCCTAACCCTAACCCTTACCCTATCTCTATCCCTAGCCCTAACCCTAACCCTAATCCTTACCCTATCTCTATCCCTAACACTAACCCTAACCCTAACCCTAACCCTATCTCTAACCCTAACCCTATCTCTATCCCTTACCCTAACCCTAACCCTTACCCTATCTCTAACCCTAACCCTAACCCTAACCCTATCCCTAACCCTAACCCTAACCCTAACCCTATCCCTAACCCTAACCCTAACCCTAACCCTAACCCTAACCCTATCCCTAACCCTAACCCTAACCCTAACCCTATCCCTATCCCTAACCCTAACCCTTATCCTATCTCTATCCCTAACCCTAACCCTAACCCTATCTCAATCCCTAACCCTAACCCTAACCCTATCTCTATCCCTTACCCTAACCCTAACCCTAACCCTATCCCTAACCCTAACCCTAACCCTAACCCTAACCCTAACCCTAACCCTAACCCTATCCCTATCTCTATCCCTAGCCCTAACCCTAACCCTAATCCTTACCCTATCTCTATCCCTAGCCCTAACCCTAACCCTAATCCTTACCCTATCTCTATCCCTAGCCCTAACCCTAACCCTAACCCTAACCCTAACCCTAACCCTATCCCTAACCCGAACCCTAACCCTAACCCTATCTCTATCCCTTACCCTAACCCTAACCCTTACCCTATCTCTAACCCTAACCCTAACCCTAACCCTATCCCTAACCCTAACCCTAACCCTAACCCTAACCCTATCCCTAACCCTAACCCTAACCCTAACCCTAACCCTATCCCTAACCCTAACCCTAACCCTATCCCTAACCCTAACCCTAACCCTTATCCTATCTCTATCCCTAACCCTAACCCTAACCCTATCTCAATCCCTAACCCTAACCCTAACCCTAACCCTATCTCTATCCCTTACCCTAACCCTAACCCTTACCCTATCTCTAACCCTAACCCTAACCCTAACCCTATCCCTAACCCTAACCCTAACCCTTATCCTATCTCTATCCCTAACCCTAACCCTAACCCTAACCCTATCCCTAACCCTAACCCTAACCCTTATCCTACTCCTAACCCTAACCCTAACCCTATCCCTAACCCTAACCCTAACCCTAACCCTATCCCTAACCCTAACCCTAACCCTTATCCTATCTCTATCCCTAACCCTAACCCTAACCCTATCTCAATCCCTAACCCTAACCCTAACCCTATCTCTATCCCTAACCCTAACCCTAACCCTTACCCGATCCCTGTCAATAACCCTTACCCTAACCCTTAACCTATCTCTATCCATAACCCTAATCCTAACCCTAACCCTAACTCTTACCCTAACCCTAACCCTAACCTTATCCCTATCCCTAACCCTAACCCTAACCCTTAACCTATCTCTATCCATAACCCTAATCCTAACCCTAACCCTAACCTTTAATATAAAAATATTTCGTAATTGTTGAGATGAGGATCGATAATTATTCATTTGTATCATTCATGGCCCTAATTCTCAAAATTACATCCTAATAATCGCTTTTTATTTACGGTTGAACTTAAAATCATTCTATTTGATTTACTACATTTTTAACATTTCTAACGCAGTTTCCACGAAATCCCTTTTCCATCTTTAAATCTGTCGTCACCGGACATTTTCTCAACGGACATTCACCAACTGGACAGACTATATTTTGATAACTTTTTTATACACACACTCTTACTTTCCATTACTTTATATTGTTTCTTAAATTTTTCAAATTTTAAATTCTTGGCTATTCCCCTGCCACCTTATCCATCTATGTAAATCCTCTGATGATAGGAGGTTAATTTCTGAAAAGCCTTGGATTAAGGAAAGAATAATAAACATGTTTTTATCGAGTACACCTTGCATTGAACAATCGAAGATGAAATAGATTTGTCATCCGCACATCTTTCTCTTTCTTCCTTCAATTATCTTTATAATTGCTCTATCTCGTATATTGAGTTTAAACCATTTCACTATAGGTTCAACCCTGTAAAAGTATACTTTTAGTCTAATATTTTATATATATATATATATATATATATATATATATATATATATATATATATATATATATATATAGTACATGTATTGTATTAGTTTCTGTAGATGTAAATCCGTTGAAACTCAAGTGTTTATAAAAAGTGCTCAATAACAAGTAGAGCTGTTTATAAGTATAAATTTAAATTTATACAAACATTATTGGTTACATATGTGTATACATGTTTCGGTTGCACTCTTCGTAGAGAGTCAACCTCGCCAGACCAAGGATTCAGAGTAATAAGACGGGTTTGCAGATTTTTTAGGAATAAATCCTTGTTTAGGATTGATTATTCTCTATTTCTTATGAATTGGTATCGGATTACCTATTTTACTTGTTGACCATTCTTCAGCCATTTTTACGACCTAACCATCCCTGTTTTTTATTGCCCTCTTAGCCCTGGCTACTTATCAACCCTGTTTGAATTTCCAAATCCTACAAACACATTTATCTTATCTATCAGTAAATACACACATATAAACAGATTTAATAGGTGCACAAGTACATATAAATAAACAGACATCAATATGCACACACATCTAAACATGAACACACACACAGATCCACTTTCAAGCAAGAAATATATATTTAAAAGCACGTACTTGCCTATGAATATACTTTTAGTATATAAAACAGTTTCAATATAAAAATTAATTTTAATACAAGAAAAAAATCGGCCTGTACAAGTAAATACCTAAGCACCACACCTATATACATACACGAACACACATACACATAAATATAACATACATATACGTATACACATACCCACGTACATAAACCCATGTACATACATACATGTATACATCCACAACGCGAATATAGATATACATACACACATACACACACACATATATATATACATATATATATATATATATATATATATATATATATATATATATATATATATATATATACAATACCAATGTATACACACGCCTAGACCCCACACACCCATATACATACATATACACACATATATACATATATATATATATATATATATATATATATATATATATATATATATATATATATATATATATATATATACATACATACACACATATACATAAGCATACATGAATACACATACAAAGCGTATACAAATTAATACATCAACATAGAATATATCACCCCGACTATCCAAATATAAAGACTAAACACAAATATATACGCGTATATCCATAGCTGGATACACATAACATACATGCACAATGCATAGCTACATATACACATACATACATACACATCTATAAACGTATATACAGCAGACATATAGGCAAATGAATAAATATTCCTATTACCTACCTATACGTACACAAGGAATGAATATAGAATGCAAATAAAATATGAATATAAAAATAAAATTAAAATTCTTCATCAGTTTAAACATACTTGGACAAATAAGATATCAGTAAGGTATCAATACCCATAAATACACATATATTTCGATCAGTTCACGCATGTATACATACATACACATACATATATACATACCTACATAAACCATACAATTATATACCTATACACCCTCACAGATACGCGTACCCCTTCCTATCATAAAAATACATAAAATTACATAAAATCAGTATATATGCCTACAGATACCTTACACATACATATGTGAGTTTACACAAATACTAGCATGCATGTACACCAAACATGACCACATGTACACAAACATCCATAATTCAGTAATTAAAACCATTTATTATTGCTCCAATCTATCTCAGCTCAAATTACTTACATTTAAAGATAAATACCCTAAGGATAAGTAGGCCAACAAAATATAGCTCATGTGATTACATTAGTTAATTCTATAAATACATAAACACATATATACGTGGTAACCATGCGTATGCGTTGAAAACCTTATTATAGGTTGGTGTGTAGTAGTTTTTGGATGATGAAGGTTCAAAATTATAACGGCATCAGAATTTTAAATTAAATAATGATAATAATCATGTAAATTAAAAATAAAATAAAATAAAATAATCAGTAAAAAATAAAATTAAAGTAACAATAATAAATAGAAATAATATAAATATAAAAAGAATAAAAAAAGAGCCCTCCTTTTTGCTGGAGCGAAGGAGAGGAGGGCTCATTTTATATTCAACGGGAGTGGAGCGGGACCAACTCCATTTGCGACTAAAGAGCGGTGGTTTTATCGCTCTGCGCTCCTCGCTCCAAAATTATTTGATTTTTTTAAAACATTAGTTCTTTTTTTCAGCAGTAAAAGGAAAAGAAAAAATAGTTTCAGCGTAATCTTTGAGTTATTTTTCATGTATATTGTAAATGTATATTAGAGAGAGAGATAGAGAGAGAGAAGGAAAGAGAGAGAGAAAGAGGAGAGAGGCAGGGAGAGGAAGAGGGAGAAAAAACGAGAGAGTTACACATGAAAAGAGAACATTTTAAGTTCTTTGTAAATTTTCACGTGGACATGTTACATTTTTGATAGGGCAGTAGGCAGGAGACACTTTGGCGACGAATGTCTTCAAATGAGCCAGCGACTCTATAGATTCTTTGAAGTTGTTTTCTTATAGATTTGAACCTTTTTGTATTTATGAAAAAGATGTTTTATTGCCGATTGAATAAATAAGCCAATTTTTCTTTTAATTTACAGACAATTTATTTTTGTACTAAATCTTACTGCTCTTCTTCTTCTTCTTCTTCTTCTTTTTCTTCTTCTTCTTCAAATAAAGGTATTAAAAAAATCTTAAAGAAATTTTTGTTTTCATAACATCTGACTCCTACCCATTATATATTATTCCTCACCAAACGAAATAATACTACATATCGCTTTAACTCTTGAAAATAGAACTGTGTTTTTGTCTGCTGTTCAAAGGGTAGTATCTTCGCATCTTCCTGCTACACCGACGAAAATATTTTTTCGCCCCGAAACTGTAAGTTAACTAAAATTTTACAATACGTCTATTAACATCTTTTAAATGCCTATCTGTATAAATTTTATACTTTCGACGCCGTAAAATATTTTCAACTGATTTTTTATAAATTCATTATTTTGTGAGGTGTTCTTCTTTACGATAAAACCGAGACTTTCTAAAAAATGCACTTCTTTTATTTGTTCTAACATTGTTTTTAATAAGAAAACTTGGTATTGCTGGATCATTTAGTTTAATCCATCGTATTTTAATTTTAGCAAAAAATAAAAATGAAATTCTACTTTTTTAGGCGATTACATGTAAACAGTCTGGTAAAATATCCGCAAAAAAAGGAATAAAAAAAACTCAATATTTTAGACTTTAGTGTGGAGGATCACTTTCCTATATAAATTTAACATAAAATGTAATGATCAACCACTTCCGGACCAGATAGCGTAGGAAATAACATGTAACCAATTTTTAATAATGAGAGTGCATTAAGAAGATTAAAGTTTTATATTATAAATCTTATCTTTAAATATAAACTTTTCGGGAATCTTTTACTATAATCAACAGAACGAAAAAAGGATTAAAAAACAAATGTGCAACAAATAAATGTTAGCAAAGGCAAGTTAAGATACTCATCTACCTGCCTGGATAATTTTATTTGTGTTTTAACTTATTTTAAAGGGTGGTTTTCTTGTTCAAAACAGTTGGTGTTGACTGCTCGAAAAGTAATTCAAACTGGAAGCTCGTCAATGACCAGGACTTGAAAATCGATAAAAAATCGAAAACTAAACAATATACTGATAGAAACTGATAGAACACTACATTTTCGCATGATTGTTGACATTTATTGTATAATGCATTTGTTTCTTTAATCCTTTTGATTATAGTAAAATATTCCCAACTTTCCAAATAGTATTCTTTAAAGTCTTCCTTCATGTAAATAAAATAAATAACATTCATTTTTCTAGTTATGTGAAAATGCTATTCTACATTCATTACAAGATTAACTTAACATTTTTAAATATTCTTCTTTAAAGTCATCCGGAATAATTTTAAATATTTAATTTTAATAAATGTATTTATCATTTTGTCTCACTTCATAAATTAAAAAAAAGCATACCAAAAGAGCGCTCGGTTAAAGTCTGCTGAAACGATTTAAAGATGGGGCTCTTTGTTAACTATTTTGTACTTTCACGTAACAATTTACAGGACCGGCGGGACAGTTATAAAGGTGGGGGCTCTCCTAAAAAGTGTGGGGGGGCTGGTTAAACACATGCATATCAACTTAATTATTGATGACCGTAAAGTGGGGGAGGGGGGCAAGTAAAAAAGTGGGGGTCTGAAGCCCCCTCTACCCCCACCCCCGGTGCCGCCGTCCATGATTTAATAAACAGAAGATATATAAAAATTCAATTTAACTGGAAAATTTTATGTAAAAAATAACCCGGTCCAAACCTTTAATTTCGTAACGTAATTACGAACCGGGTTGAAATAACATTATTTAGAAAGCCATTCTTAACATGGAGTGTGTGGGGGGGTTGTTAACTATTCTGTACTTTCACCTAACAATTTAATAAACAAAAGATATCGTAAAAATGTAATCTAACTTGAAAATCTTATCTAAAAATAGCCCGGTTCGTAAACTGCACAAGTACCAGAAAAATCATATAAAAAATGTTCTTCACTGGAGAGGGGGGGTAGCCCCGTATTTACAAGTATATCTCCTGTAAAAACGGTTCTAAAATCTATTTTCAATCGATATTTATTCGATAATTGCCGAATTTTCCTACTTGGCCAAAATTGCCGAGTTTTCCGTTGCTGAATTTTCCGTTGCTGAATTTTCCGTGCCGAGTTTTCCGTTGCCGAGTTTTCCTTTGACGAGTTTTCCTAAATTCATTTTTTAACTCGCAAGGTATAGGCCAGATATTTTGTATGAAATTGTAAGACATTAAATGGATCTCTGAATTGTTTATTGACAATATATTGATTTTTTTTTTTGGGGGGGGGGGGCAACTCATGAAAAATATTTTTTTATTCAATTTAAAAAAAAATAACTTCATTGAGTTTTTTTCGCCGCTAATTGTACTAAAAAAATGGATAAATCGATTTGTTTGAAAGTACTTGCGCGTTTCTCTGTGGTAAATAATAATATACATTATACAATATAGTTACGTTTGTAAAGCAAACAAATATTAAACAACAGCACGACGAGTAATGTTGTCCTGGCTGTCTCTTCTCTCCCAGAGAAATGTTTTCTTTAAAAAGAAAATAATCACTAATAATGTTTAAAAGTAAAACTTTATTTACTTAAAAAAAAATCAAAATTCGCTTCCAAAAAAAAAATAGAAAAAATATCGGGTCAAATTTTTCTCCCCTGAAAAAATAGGTTGTTAATGTAATGAAAATTAAAATTGTTTTAAAATACTTCAGGGATTTTTCTATTTCTATTTTATACCTCATGAAACGAAAATTTACGTATAATCCTATGCTTCATCTGACATGTTCTCCTATAACCCTTAGCACATCTCAAAATATTAGCGAGATTTTGTCAAATATTATCTTACGGTCTTACACTTAAAGTGACATCCCCACCCATATTGACGAGATCCTTTGACGCCCATCCCTATCCTTCAACCACTCATTGGCAGAATAGAACGTTTATAAAATAAGGTACATTTTCGTTATGGAGCGCTGAAAAAGAGCCGCTCCTTTTTTACAGGAGTTTGAGCTGGAGCGGCTTCTTTTTTGAAAATAGGGAGCGTGAGAGGAGCCAGCTCCAATTTTGGGCGTTGGAGCAGGAGCGGGAGCAGCTCCAAAAGTAGTGGAGCGCGTAAAGTCCTGTTGATACCTTACTGATATCTTATTTGTCCAAGTATGTTTAAACTGATGAAAAATTTTAATTTTATTTTTATATTCATATTTTATTTGCATTCTATAATCATTCCTTGTGTACGTATAGGTAGGTAATAGGCATATTTATTCATTTGCCTATATGTATGCTGTATATACGTTTATATGTGTGTATGTATGTATGTGTATATGTATCTATACATTGTGCATGTATGTTATGTGTATCCAGCTATGGATATACGCGTATATATTTGTGTTTAGTCTTTATATTCGGATAGTCGGGGTGATATATTCTATGTACGTGCTTGTATATGTTGACGTATTAATTTGTATACGCTTTGTATGTGTATGCATGTATGCTTATGTATATGTGTGTATGTATGTATATATATATATATGTATGTATATATGTGTGTATATGTATGTATATGGGTGTGTGGGGTCTAGGCGTGTGTATACATTGGTATTGTATGTATATATATATATATATATATATATATATATATATGTGTGTGTATGTGTATGTGTGTATGTATATCTATATTCGCGTTGTGGATGTATACATGTATGTATGTACATGGGTGTATGTACGTGTGTATGTGTATACTTATATATATATGTTATATTTATGTGTATGTGTGTTCGTGTATGTATATAGGTGTGGTGCTTAGGTATTTACTTGTACAGGCGGATGTTTTTCTTGAATTAAAATTAATTTATATATTGAAACTGTTTAATATACTAAAAGTATATTCATATGCAAGTACGTGCTTTTAAATATACTTTTTGCTTGAAAGTGAATCTGTGTGTGTGTTCATGTTTTGATGTGTGTATATTTATGTCTGTTTATTTATATGTACTAATGTACCTATTAAATTTGTTTATATGTGTGTATTTTACTGATAGATAAGATAAATGTGTTTGTAGGATTTGGGAATTCAAACAGGGTTGAAAAGTAGCCAGGGCTAAGAGGGCAATAAAAAACAGGGATGGTTATGTCGTAAAAATGGCTGAAGAATGGTCAACAAGTAAAATAGGTAATCTGATACCAATTCATAAGAAATAGAGAATAACAAGGATTTATTCTGAAAAAATCTGCAAACCCATCTCATTACTCTGAATCCTTGGTCGTACGAGGTTGACTCTCTGCGAAGAGTGCAACCGAAACATGTATGCACATATGTAACCAATAATGTTTGTATAAATAAAAATTTATACTTATATATATATATATGAGAAACGAAGGATGAAGGTAATCCGACGTGATGTGAAATGAAAAAGGAAAAACCAAGATGGATGTTTTTTATATATTCATCAACGTTTTGTCTTTATTTGTAAGACTTCCTCAGGATGATAATTTTAAGAAAAATGTCATGCAAGTACTTGAAAATATTGGGTTAATATGATGTGTTGACGAGAAAAAGTAGTAGCCACTCCTGGGTACGCAGGCTTGAGGTCCAGGCTTAGTGAAGTCAGTAGCATGGAATGAAATTAAAGAGGATGGTTCTGAGTGAAAAAGTGGAGGGATGGGGGAAAGAGGGGGGAGGGGGAAGCTCTGTGATTTTGGTGTGTGGGTATGTCATGGTTTTAGAAAAGATTTGAAAAAATGATGGTGGTTTGAAAGTGGGACGGGTAGGTGGTTAAGAGTGTGAGAGAAATAGTCGAAAGGGTGAAATGGATGAGGAGGGGGGGCGAGGAGATTTTGTTGTGGGTAGGTGTGAAATTTTTGGAGAGTAGTAGGTTTTGACCAGCTGGCTATGTCAAGAATGTGTGGAATGAGTAAGTTAGAAGGTTTGGATTCGTGGTGAATGAAAATGTGTGTAGAGGGGGTTGTGTGTGTAGGTGTGTATGCGGAGACTGGTATGTGAGTATAACTGAGAGCAAAGAGAAAAATAGAGGTTAGCCATGATCTAGGTTAAGTTTTTGTTCAGTGAGGATAATTTCGCTTATTAAGGGGGATAGATTATAAAAGCCATTTCGTTGTCTGATGGTGTTGGAGGCTGTGATTAGTGCAGTTTCTAGTAGTCTTCGCCGAGTTTTGTTGTGGATGTATTTGGTGATTTTGTTCAAATTTGAAACCATGACCGTGCTCTAATGCTCTCCAGGCAACATACAGCACGTGGTGTACCCAAATGAGCACCCATTTAGTACTGGTCACGTTCAACGTTGCTTATCATCCCTGCACTGATGAGAGCGAAAGCTCGAAACGCTAGCGTATGTAGGTAAAAATAATTTAATATTATTTATTTAAAATATTACAAGCCCTTTAATAAGATTAAAGTTGAGCCCTGTTTGGGGAAGTTAAAAATAGACTGACACGTAGCTATAAGGCATATTCCCGACAACGTTCGTAGAATCTCTAGTCACTCTTTCTTGATATGCCACCCTTCGCATAAATAGAACTTAACTTCCCTTCTTAGATGTGGTAATGTAACGTGGCCTAATTATTACAGCGTTTGCTTACGGAGTTGACTCTGTGCCAAGGGTTCGAACCGTGCGATCGTCCGAGATTATCATCCCTGCACTGATGAAAACGAAAGCATGAAACGCTAGCGTATGTAGGTAAAAATAATTTAATATTATTTATTAAAAATGATATATATATGTATATATATATATATAGATATATATATATATATATATATATATATATATATATATATGATAATTTTATTTACACAGACATGTACAAAATCTGCGACACTGGCATGTCGATGTTATCGATCAACAGTTACTATAAACTGAGATCTCATCAGGCAGAGTTAGAATCCGATCTTAACCTCAGATCATATTTGGAGAGAATGAAGTGGAGGGATAGAGAAAGAGAAGAAGGAAAGAAATTTAACGTTTCAAAAATTAAAGCCGTTAAAAAATTAAAAATTAAAAATTAAAAATTAAAAAATCTAAGAAACAAAAAACAAAAACAAAAATATATATATATATATATATATATATATATATATATATATATATATATATATGTATATTTCTTTCTTTCCTAGAGAAAAGATATTAATATACATGTTTGTGTAATTATTTATCATGGTATTGCAAAAAATTATGTGAATGTATTTATTTGATTATGTGGTTTCTATTCCAAATAATTGGTTTTTCTTTATTTCATTTTCCATTACGTCGGAACATTTTTCCATTTTTTATCATATATATATATATATATATATATATATATATATATATATATATATATATATAATATCTATAAAATTATATATTTTAAATATTTTACCTACCTACATACGACGTCGTTTCCAGCTTACAGCTCACATCAGCGCACGGAAAACACAATCTCAGACGGTTACAGGGTGCGACCCCTGTTCACAGAGACACCTTGAATTTGTAAGGGTTCACTTAGTCATTGGGGCTACGTGAGATTTTAAAGCGATTACGGAAGTAATTAAGTGATATTTACACTTAAAGCAGCGAGTATAAATATCTAGACATACGATAGAACTCAACGACAGAGTCGGTGTATTGCACTGGGGCCTCAAGTGAATGTATATTGTTAATCTCTTCGATAGTGCTCCACTTTCAATTTTACTTGAAAGGAGCGTCTTATCATATTAAATTATATTTTTTAAATATTTCACCTACCTACGTACGACGTCATATATATATATATAAATATATATATATATATATATATATATATATATATATATATATATATATATATATATATATACATATACATATATATATATAAAAGGAGATTGTAGTTTGCTTGAAGCATTGCTGGTAAAAATAAGTGCAGATTAGTCGTCCGAGTCTTCGTTTATTTCTTTTCACTGTTCCATCTTACGGCAACTACATCGCATTGCTATAGCCTCGGACGACTAATCTGCACTTATATATATATATATATACTAATGTTGTACTAATTTTCTGTGCCCAATATATATATATATATATATATATATATATATATATATATATATATATATATATATATTGGGCACAGAAAAATTAGTACAACAAATTAGTATTGTCGGTTTCAAGCTCAGAAGGACTTAGCCATCCGGCTCTCTTCAGCTTGAGAGCCGGATGACTAAATCCTTCTGAGCTTGAAACCGACGGTACTAATGTTGTACTAATTTTTCCGTACCAAAAAAATAAATAAATATTGCGCTCTTAATTTTAATTCTCAGTTAATCGAGCACTCTGCTGGGATTTTTCAAAAGAAGTTATATATATATTCCATGAAAAATGCCAGTATACTGAAATCATATGCCCTTAATAGGGTTAAGATGAAAATTCATATACACTAAATGTACAAAAGCAAGGAAATTCCCAAATTTTTACACTTTCATTGTCATTAAGGGTATGACTACATATCAACCAAACCATTTCATTATCACATCACTACAGTATAAATCTCTATGCATGAGTGGATGAAGTGTGTGAGGTGCACTAAAGAAAAATTCCTACCAGTAAAATACATAGCCCTGTTGTGCTCGCATACCTTTAATGACAATAAAAGTGTAAACATTTGGGAATTTTCTTGCTTTTGTACATTTAGTGTATATGAATTTTCATCTTAACCCTATTAAGGGCATATGATTTCAGTATACTGGCATTTTTCATGGAATGTCACTACTTTTGTAAAGGCTAAGCTTCAATACAATGGTCATTTTAAAGGGTTTTTTGAATTTTCTGGAAAACTAAGGTATATGGTAAACTGAAATTAAAATGCCATCAACTAGACCCTAGAACCTCTATCTCTGCCAAAAATCAGCTGAACCCATCAAATAGTTGATGAGATACAGGGTGCCACATACGTACGTACGTACGTACGTACGTACACACAGATAACATGATTTCATGATTGAACTTTCTGTATCTCTGTGTTGCCTTGACTAATGATGCTGAAATTCTACACACTTATAGAACCTATCAAATAAAAAATTTGTGCAAAGTTTTAACTAATTTGGTTTATTGGTGTTTGAGTTATAATTGATCAAAGAAATGAGATTTCCAGCATAGGCCATTCTTGTAGTCTATTAAGGGATAGAGCGCTCTCGCGCCTCCCTTGATTACCGATTATGCACGAGCGTGGCCGTTTGTGATGACACAATGAGAAAGAAAACAAGACAATATTTTAGTCTAAATGTGTGTGTGTTTTCTGATTCAGATTTCTTTCATCGTAGACAACATTTTCAAATAAATGTTTAACGGATAAAATTATTCCAAACACGTAAAGTAATGTAAGCAATCTTTGCCAGAATCCAAAATACATAAATATGAACACAAATACATAAATATGAACACAAATACATGAATATGAACACAAATACATAAATATGAACACAAATACATGAATATGAACACAAATACATGAATATGAACAAAAATACATAAATATGAACACAAATACATGAATATGAACAAAAATACATAAATATGAACACAAATACATAAATATGAACACAAATACATGAATATGAACACAAATACATGAATATGAACAAAAATACATAAATATGAACACAAATACATGAATATGAACACAAATACATAAATATGAACAAAAATACATAAATATGAACACAAATACATGAATATGAACACAAATACATGAATATGAACAAAAATACATAAATATGAACACAAATACATGAATATGAACACAAATACATGAATATGAACAAAAATACATAAATATGAACACAAATACATGAATATGAACAAAAATACATAAATATGAACACAAATACATAAATATGAACAAAAATACATAGATATGAACAAAAATACATAAATATGAACAAAAATACATAAATATGAACAAAAATACATGAATATGAACAAAAATACATAAATATGAACAAAAATACATGAATATGAACAAAAATACATAAATATGAACAAAAATACATGAATATGAACAAAAATACATGAATATGAACAAAAATACATGAATATGAACAAAAATACATAAATATGAACAAAAATACATGAATATGAACAAAAATACATGAATATGAACGAAAATACATAAATATGAACAAAAATACATGAATATGAACAAAAATACATGAATATGAACAAAAATACATGAATATGAACAAAAATACATGAATATGAACGAAAATACATAAATATGAACAAAAATACATGAATATGAACAAAAATACATGAATATGAACAAAAATACATGAATATGAACAAAAATACATGAATATGAACAAAAATACATGAATATTAACAAAAATACATAAATATGAATAAAAATACATGAATATGAACAAAAATACATGAATATGAACGAAAATACATAAATATGAACACAAATACATGAATATTAACAGAGCGAATGGAAAGGCAATAAAATGAATATTGTTTACAATCTGTTTGCGTATTTGCATGTGATTTCTCAGAAAAAAGATATATATTCATTTTCGCTTTAAAATATGATGTGTTTTAAACAAGTGGGAACTGAAACAGATAAATTACAAACCATTATTACCTATGGGTCGAGCACTCTGACCGGAAAGGCAAAGTTACGGTCAAGCTTTATTGCAAAGTTCCTTCCCTTGAAATTAAACCCTCTTAGCAATTAGTATATCGTCAAGATAAAAAAATATTTATTTCTGATTCCTGCAGTTGTGTCGGTGGGCAAATCAACCTAGACGTTGGATCTGAACAGTCAGTGGTGACTGAGCTTGAGTTTAGTCAGCTGTATATAGCCACACTGATGAGTTATAATGAAGACGAGACATGCATGCCTGTGGATAATATATATATATATATATATATATATATATATATATATATATATATATATATATATATATATATATTTATATATATATACAATAATTTTTTTTTTTAATAAATATTAAATATTTAAATACCTAGAGACATCGATGTTTCATGCTAACGCAATCTTCAGTCTAGGAACTAATTCCCGACGGTCGGTGGGCGCGAACCCCGAACACAAATCGCCACTGATTCGTAGTCAGTGATCTTAACCAAAGGGCCATCGTCAATTAGTTAGTGAATATAGAGTAACTTTAATTGTAAATAGCGACACGTGGCCGCCATTTACCAGGCAGCTTAGAGTGATCTTACGAAACGGTGTTCGGATCTTGCATATAGCTATTTGTACTGCTTGTTATTAGAGCTACTCGAGAGTGCCCAGCCCTTGTGGGAAGGGCGGCTGATAAACAATAATATTTTTTTAAATAAATATTAAATATTTAAATACCTAGAGACATCGATGTTTCATGCTAACGCAATCTTCATATATATATATATATATATATATATATATATATATACATGGGGTAAGGTACACGATAATTCATGAAAATGAAATGCCGTGGCGGATCAAATGTGTGAAAAATGACAAACGGAAAACAGGTTAAAGTGCAGGAGAAAAACAAAAACAAGAGATTTGACCGGTTTCGTTCGTGTTGGCGAACGTCTTCAGAAAAAGTGAAGATTTGGAAATAATTTTATTTTGAAAGACACACACATGGGAGAAGGAAAGGATGATCCGATTGGACCATATGAGAAGACTTTAAGTGACGTTGAAATATGACAAGTGGGTGACACATTCTTCTTTGTTTCTTATTCTTCTTTTTATATTTCTATTTATTTTCTTTTTCTTTTTCACACCTACTGAGCTAGTATGGGGAAGGCGGTGGGGGAGGGGTATATATATATATATTCATAAGCTTTGTATTATTATGTCATCTTATAATAATTTGACCCAAATGTATAATAACAACTTACCGAGGTATTTGACAATAATTCTATGCTTGAGTGTTTTGCTTTGTTTGTTATGGAAATTGAACTTTTAGACATTATTATATTTTATTTGTTTTTCCTGTGTACTTATGAACATTCTGTTCTAAAGATGATCCGATGTTTTGAAAAGAATGTGTGTTTCACTGTATGACTTAAAAACATTGTCTTGAAACAGCTGTAAACAGATGTAATACATTTCTTTATCTGGAACATAAGGTTAAAATTCTTTAGATCGTCAATAATACATACACACACATACATATATATATATATATATATATATATATATATATATATATATATATATATATATATATATATATATATATATATATAGTTTGTTAGAGTGAAATAAATTCCAGAAGGGAATCCGAGTGTGAGAGCTCAATTTAATAAACAGAGCAAGAATAAAATAAAGTGAAGTACCACGGAATCACATAATCACCGGTGCAACAATTTATTTTGATCTTACGGTCTTATTCAAGCATCCAAGCGAGGTGATTACATTTTTGAAAATAATAAAAGAGAAAATCACCCTCACTACACACATAGAGAGAGCGAAAACATATTTAGTACATATCATGAGAGAGGGGGAAATAAACTATTTAAGACGTAGATTAAGGGGGAGGACAGTGACAACATATTTAATATATATATATATATATATATATATATATATATATAGAGAGAGAGAGAGAGGGGGGGGGAGATTGCCTGATTTATAACAGAAAGCAATACAGTGAGGGGAAAAGAGAGCAATACATATATAGAGAGAGGGGAAAGTGTATGATTTACCACGATCAGGATTTCCAGATACATTGAAAAAGCCAATTTTACTTGGCGAAATATTTGTAATTACTATAAACTAAAAATGAAAGTTTATAAAAAAAAAATCTGTTACCATTTTTCTTTTAAAATTAATATCGCATTTTGAACATGCTTTGAAGGTATTTTTACCTCATTCCTTATTCTTAAATTTCAATTAGGTGCTTAAAAAAATATGAACTTTATTTGATAACTATCTCACGAGCATGCGCGTATCTTCATATTTGAAAGTGAAAAAAAACAACATCCACTCACTCGTCCGATTACACCAACAAGAACGGGACAGTCCCATAAGATCAGGATTTCCAGATACATTGATAAAGCCAATTTAACTTGGCGAACTATAATGAAAGTTTATAAAAATAAAACTTTAAAAAAATCTGTTGCGATTATTCTTTTAAAATTAATATTGCATCTTAAACATGCTTTGAAGGTATTTTTACCTCATTCCTAATTCTTACATTTCAATTTAGATGCGTGAAAAAAAAATATTTGATATATATATATATATATATATATATAGAATTATAAAAAGAAAAACTATACACACATTAAGGTTGTCCACATAATAACTTATTTCGACCCCTTTAATTAGGTCTCCTCAGATGTATAGACAACCATTTTTTTTTTTTTTTTTTTTTTTTTGACATGGTTGTCTATACATCTGAGGAGACCTAATTAAAGGGGTCGAAATAAGTTATTATGTGGACAACCTTAATGTGTGTATAGTTTTTCTTTTTATAATTCTGTTTTGCTCTGTTCAAATTACATTGAGCTCTGTTATTCAAATTCTCTACACAAAATTGAAATCTACACACTATATATATATATATATATATATATATATATATATATATATATATATATATATATATATATATATATGGGGTAAGGTACACGATAAATCATGAACATGAAATGCCGTGGTAGACAAAATGTGTGAAAAACGGAAAACAGGTTAAAATGCAGGAGAAAAACAAAAACAAGAAATTTGACCGGTTTCGTTCGTATCAACTTTTTCTGAAGACGTTCGTTAATACGAACGAAACCGGTCAAATCTCTTGTTTTTGTTTTTCTCCTGCATTTTAACCTGTTTTCCGTTTGTGTTTTTTCACACACACACACACACACACACACACACACACACATATATATATATATATATATATATATATATATATATATATATATATATATATATATATATATATTAAACACTTTAATCTGATATATATCAATTTAAAAATAAAACAATTCAATTTACCCTAAGGTCAACGCGCTTTCTAAGAAAATTTTTAGCCTCAGGGTGGAATTTTTTACGCTTATGAAACCACTTACTGAAATAGTCTTTCTTGTAACTGATGAAATAAATGGACCTTGCAAGCTGATTGGTCAGCGTGTAACCAACTCGCATAACAGGGACATTTCTCCGAGTAAGAAAATCATTATTTATGACTGCTACATCGTGGCTTTGCTAAATGGTGACTCATTAGTATTAAAAAAAAAAAAAACTACTCCAGAGAGACAAACAA
>OY744555.1:31641691-31649191 GCA_963556195.1 Sepiola atlantica | reverse complement strand
TAAACATGCTCTTATAGGCTTTTAGCCTCATTTATTATTAACAATATATATATATATATATATATATATATATATAGTTAACAATAAATTAGGCTAAAAGCCTATAAGAGCATGTTTAGATGCAATATTTATTAATAAAATAAAAAATCAGAACAGATGGTTTTTTCTTTATCATTACTTTGATCTTTTTATTTCACTATACACCTACTTCTACAGTGGTAAGAAGTAGTAATAGTTCTGTATGTTTGCAGCAGTCTGAAGATGCTAGGTATCTAGCGAAATTATTAGCAAAAAGATTAAATTAAAAAAAAAAAAGAAAAAAAGAAAAAAAATATGTTCTGATTTTTAGATGATGGAAAGATCGAAAAGCGCTAGAATTGAAATGAAAAAGAAAAAAAATATGTTCTGATTTTTAGATAATGGAAAGAACGAAAGGCGCTAGAATTGAAATAAAAAAGAAAAAAAATATTTTCTGATTTTTAGATAATGGAAAGATCGAAAGGCGCTAGAATTGAAATAAAAAAGAAAAAAAATATTTTCTGATTTTTAGATGATGGAAAGATCGAAAAGCGCTAGAATTGAAATGAAAAAGAAAAAAAATATGTTCTGATTTTTAGATAATGGAAAGAACGAAAGGCGCTAGAATTGAAATAAAAAAGAAAAAAAATATTTTCTGATTTTTAGATAATGGAAAGATCGAAAGGCGCTAGAATTGAAATAAAAAAGAAAAAAAATATTTTCTGATTTTTAGATAATGGAAAGATCGAAAGGCGCTAGAATTGAAATAAAAAAGAAAAAAAATATTTTCTGATTTTTAGATGATGGAAAGATCGAAAGGCGCTAGAATTGAAATAAAAAAGAAAAAAAATATTTTCTGATTTTTACATGATGGAAAGATCGAAAGGCGCTAGAATTGAAATAAAAAAGAAAAAAAATATTTTCTGATTTTTACATGATGGAAAGATCGAAAGGCGCTAGAATTGAAATAAAAAAGAAAAAAAATATTTTCTGATTTTTAGATAATGGAAAGATCGAAAGGCGCTAGAATTGAAATAAAAAAGAAAAAAAATATTTTCTGATTTTTAGATGATGGAAAGATCGAAAGGCGCTAGAATTGAAATGAAAAAGAAAAAAATATGTTCTGATTTTTACATGATGGAAAGATCGAAAGGCGCTAGAATTGAAAAGTAAATACGAGTTTCAGTTTTGCAGAGATCTCCGTCAAAGAACGGTGTCAAAAATAAATTCTCTACCATAGGACCCAAACTTTCAACCTATTTGTTGAAAAACAATAATTACAAAAAGGTGTTTAAACTCGAATAGTACGAGGCATACTCGGTTGAACCCCAATGTCGGTAAAAGACGAAATTTCGAAGAGATCGATTCAGGCGGAAAGACCCAACATAATTTCGGAGAAAACCAAGAAGTCATGCTGTAGGAGTATTGATTTACTCCTCTTCAGGAGTTAGGCACAAGGCCAGTTTTTATCTAACTCCCACAAGTAAGATGTGACCCAAGGTCGGGTCGGGAAAGTGGGGTTTGAAAAGCCAGCGCCCGAGAGGTGAGCACTTTGGCCATTAAAAATTGCCTGGGCAGCCCCGTCGGCATTCCCCGGTAGGGGCGCCTCAGACAGTAAGCAATAAACTTACTCCTCCCCAAAGAGGGGAGGCGAAGCCTGGGAGGGTGGACCTCCTAGAACTGCATAGGACAGACCTACAGACCGGCGTAAATCAAGCCCCGAAGGCCAAGACAATACCAGTCTATGAGGTGCAGTATCCATCGGAACAGATACTACACTTTGATCTTGGCCAAAAGGCCAAGACTAAATTTAGTTATTTATCTACCTCCAACAAGGTAAGATGTGACACAAGGTCGGGAAAGTGGGATTAGATAAGCCAGCGCTCGAGAGGTGAGCATTCTGGCCATTTAAAAATTGCCTGGGCAGCCCCGTCGGCATTCCCCGGTAGAGACGCCTCAGACAGTAAGCAATAAACTTACTCCTCCCCAAAGAGGGGAGGTAAAGCCTGGGAGGGTGCACCTCCTAGAACTGCACAGGACCGGCAACCCCCAATAGACCGGCGTAAATCCAGACCCAAAGGCCCGGACGATACCGGCTTATTAGGCGGGGTAAAAACCCTGGCTGTTATTGAGAACAAAAAATAGCATTTCTGATATGAAACGAAACAAACAAACATGAAACAAAAACATAAAACAAAGAAAAAGAAGAATGAAAACGAGAGTAGAAGTCTTCGATTCAGATAAGCAACATTTCTTTTCTTACAAGAAAATAAAAACTACGCTGTATATGCTGCCAATCATTTATTTTTTTCTTTGTTTGTTTGAGTCCTGTTTATCTTATAATAACAATTTATTTGTGATTTCAATAAAAATGTTACATCTGTAAGGAGATGATGAGTGCGGATGAAAGGGGTTATCCTTTTATCTTCTCGTAAATAAACGGAACAATGAAAAGTATTTCTGTAACTATAACAAAAAGGGGTTTATTAACTCAAGGTTACCTATACCGTTTGGTATAGGTAGATGAGAGTGGGACGGTGTCCGTCTGAGGAAGAGCAAGAATATAAGAGTTCTTAGGGCCGCCCGTGTATTTCTTCAGGTGAAGATGGTTGTAGTCGTCGAGTCGGGCGACGGCGGCAGGAGAGAGAGCGTTTCCTCGTTCCTCGCTGGTGCTCTCTGCGATGTGTCCAAGCTGGTGCCAGGAATCGTCTGATCTTTTTCTTCGAACCCTAAGGGGACATAAGTAGTCCCTTAAGGAACTTACGATATTACTGCACCCTGTGATTTGATTGGACAAGCCAGCTCACAGGGACAGTGATTACGCATTCAAAAGTAGTCCCTATTGGTGACTGCTACATAACCCCCTGCTTAGGCTGAAAGCCGACAGGAAATAAAAGGAAGTGTAGCAGTGGGAAATAACAAAAATACAAAATTTGTCAATTAACAAATGTTTAAAAAGTTTGTATTTTTTTGCTTTGCAGGGAAAAGACTTTTCTGCAAGAAGTAATTTCAGGAAATGTTTGTATATTAATGAAAAAATATATTTTTTATTTTTCTTTAAGAGTTTGTCTTCTCTTTGAAAAAAGTAATTTTGGAGAAGTGTAGATCCTTAATGTGAGAAGTATGTTTTGAAAAATAGAGTACAAGGCTCATTCTATATATAGACAGTTTTGGACAGTTTTTTGGGCCAATGTACTCGTCGACCATTACGTGTGGTGGTGATTTTTTCAAAATCCGTTGTGTTTGTTATTCGTACCAACTCTTAATTGTCATTTGCGTAAATATTCGAACCTGAGAAAACCATTTTTTTAAACGGAATCATTATGGATTTCATTCGCATCACATAATTTATTTGATGTGTGATATAGCGACCGATAGCACCCAGTCGTAACAATATATATATATATATATATATATATATATATATATATATATACAGGGTGGGCAAAAATAAGGGTCCTATTTTTAAAAATTCATAACTTTTTTATTTATTGATTTTAAAAAATTTTCTTTTTAGAATAAGTAAAGGACCCCTTCCGAAGCAAGCATGAGCCGCATTAGCCCTAAGGAACGTACCCTCATTTAGAAAACATTATTTTTGCTTAAAAAACTCAAAACAGTGTAAAAAACAATACTTTAGTTTTTGTAAGTTTTAAGAAGTGCTTTTCGGCTAAAATTTGTTTTGTTTATTTCAAAAAATCCTGGAAGGGTCAGTCTACACACACATAAAGTTTGGTGAGTTTAACTTTTATTTTGTGGAAGTTATTCAAATTCAAGTTATTCAAATTTAAAGATAGGACCCTTATTTTGGCCCACCCTGTATATATATATATATATTCTTATCTTTCTGTTTTGCTGGAGATGGGGCATCCTACCGGATGCCAGACATTCACCGGCTATTTCAGATACGCCAGCCTAGAGATCGTTTTAAGATTCTAACCGTCCCTTTAAGTGCAGTTGTTTGTATTTCTCTTGCACTCGGTTCACCGGGTATACTCGCCAGATAGCTCTTGAAATTCTTCTTCATTAGTCCTGTTGCTCCTATAATTACTGGTATGATGGAGATTTTCCTAAGATTCCAGTTTCTTTTCATGTCGTACAAAGACCTTGGTATTTCGTAATATTTTCCTATTCTGCTCTGTTCAATCCTGCATCATTAGGGGCACTGACTTCAACTATGGTTGCTGCTTTCTCCCTTTTGCCCATATTACGATGTCAGGTTTAACAGCTCCGTTTTCTAGATATGTAACTGTAGGGACTGCATAGTCATAGTGGATGGTGTATAAATTATTTCCAACTGTTCTTTCTGGTATATGTTTCCAGGACTTGCTGCTACACTGGATATTCAACTTTTTACAAATAGTCCAGTGAAAATATTTACACACTCCATTGTGTCGCATTGTATAATAGCCATCCCCCAGGAGAACCTTACAACTGGGTGTCAGGTGGCTCACACTCTGTGTGTTTGTGTGTGTGTGTGTGTGTGTGTGTGTGTGTGTGTGTGTGTGTGTGTGTGTGTGTGTGTGTGTGTGTGTGTGTGTGTGTGTGTACATAGATCGAATCTACGATATCACTTTTTAACAGAATTATTATGGATTCCATTCATATCACATAATTTATTTGTGGTGTGATAAAGCGACCGGGGTCAGCCAGTCATAACACCTTATGCTTATCTTAAGACAGAAACACTTATAACTTACCAAAAAGTCAGCAAAAAAAGAAGTTTCAAATATTATTTGAACGAGATACTATCTTTCTTGGTACCGTTTAAAAAATAATTATAACTATAATCATGTTCTTAAAAAGGACGAAAAGTATACGTACATAGATAATAAACAAAAAACAAATATTTATTATTTGTAGCCCTCTAGATGGGCACTGTAAGTGTAGTATTAACACAGTATGACATCGCTAGCTATAAATGCATCGTTCCTTTCATTAAGTTGAACGCTCTTATGACGTCAAGCCGCCGAAATAAGTGTGAAAATTATCACTGTTTATTTAGCTATTCAGCGGTGGCCCAGTGGTTCTAGATGTCGGGGTTTGAGTTGTAAAATACTCGTAGCCCGGGGTTTTGAATCGCATGACCGGTAGTGAAAAGTCATATGTCTATGCTAATGAGTCCCGATTAAAAAGGACGAAACGTATCCGTACATAGATAATAAACAAAAAAACAAATATTATATATAGGATCAAAATAAACCAAAGTGAAAACTTTTAGTAGATGGAACCTATTGTGAAAAGGATTAGCTCAATATACGAGATAGAGCAATAGTAGAGATAGAAGAAAAAAGAGTGATAAATATGCGACGATTGTCCAAATTTATTTCAAATTTCAAATTGTTCAATGCAAGGTTGTCAGTAATAAACTAGTGTTTATTTTTCTTTCCTTAAGCCAAGGCTTTTCAACGGAAACTTACCACCCGGACAATTTGCATATCTTTTTCACGGAATTTTTCTTTTCATTCAATACGTTTTTTTTTGACAAAAATTATTTTAATAATTTTTAATAATAATTCTCATATTTTTCAAATATTTGAACTTTGGTTTTTTCGAAAGCCAACTTATCGATCTGTATTTCTCCTCTGATGATAAGATTTCGATCTTTGAAAGCCTTGGCTTAAGGAAAGAATAATAAACACTAGTTTATTACTGAATACACCTTGCATTGAACAATTGAAATTTGAAATAAATTTGGACAATCGTCGCATATTTATCACTCTTTTTTTCTTCTATCTATCTATATATATATATATATATATATATATATATATATATATATATATATATATATATATATATATATATATATATATATATATATATATATATTATATATATATATATAAAGTGATGTATGTTTATAGGTTTATACATTTGTATTCTAGAATTCACTCCTAAACTAATCAACCGATCATTATCAATTTTGGAACACAGCTGCTAGGCGTGAGGATGGGAAATGTGAGCTATGTTTAGTTTAATAATTTAGTTACATGTAAAATGTGTAAAAAGGAGATGGAATCCCTTCGTGAACATTCAGATACCTTTGATGTTTGTCAAATTTTAACAACAACTATTAAAGTTCAATTAATAAATATTCTCCAAATTTACTTTTTAAAGGGATTTTAGGCGGCATAATACGGCATTCTATACTCATATATTAACATACCTAAGAAGGTTATGGTTTCTTCATGTCGTCTGCTTACCTGTCGTCGTTGCAGACCTCTTGGTAAATTATCAGGTTGGAAAGAAAGTAATGTCGTAATTTTTACTTCATCACTTTGCAGCATCCTAAGTTGTACACAGTTCTAGATTTTTTGGTGAATTGATGTCTTAATATCTTGCTTTGCCTTTCAGATATAGTAATTAGTGGGAAAAGATTAAGTTTAACGGTCTCAGCCGTCAAAAAATGGATATTAGTGAGGAGCATCTGAGACATTGCATGCTCTATGAATTCAAAAAGGGAAACTCAGCTGCAGAATCTACACGGAATATTGGAACTGTCTATGGGATAAATGTTCTGAATGATCGAAAATGTCAATGGTGGTTTGCAAAATTTTCTTCTGGAGATTTTAACCTGTCAGATCGGCGACGTTCGGGAAGGCCGAAATCAATTGATAAAGACGCCATTAAAGACGCTGTGGATGCCACTCCAAAGTTAACCAGCAGATAATTCGCTCAACAATTCAATACAACCCATACCACAATTATTTCATGCCTTCACGAGTTAGGAAAAGTTTCAAAACTTGTACTTTGGGTTCCATATGATATGACCGACGGTCAACGAAATCAAAGATTGACTCTTTGCACATGTTTGATTTCCAGGAATCATCGAGAACCATTTTTGCAAAAAATTGTAACTGGAGATGAAAAATGGGTCCTTTACAAGAATACCTAACACCAAAGACAATGGTTAGACCGAAACCAAAGTCCACAGCCTGTTCTAAAACAAGGACTACACCCAAAGAAGGTTATGCTTACTTTATGGTGGACATGAGAGGACTGATTCATTATGAGTTACTAGAGCCTAATCAAACAATCACAGCAGTAAAATATTGTTCGCAGCTGGATGATCTAAGAATTGCTCTATCAAACAAACGACCAGCATTACTCAATAGGAAGGGTGTAGTGTTTCAAAATGATAACGCAAAACCTCATACAGCAAAACTCACTCAGGAAAAAGTCATGAATTTCAATTGGGAAGTTTTGCCTCATCCGCCTTATTCACATGGCATTGCTCTATCCGACTATCATATTTTCCGGTCGTTACAGCATCACTTCAACAATAACATTTATGAAAATGACGACCAACTCAAAAATTACCTAAATTTGCTTTTCTCTAAAAAATCGAATACATTTTTTGAAGAAGGCATCAAGAAGCTTGTTGATCGTTGGACAGAAGTCATAGAAAATGAGGGAAATTATTATAAAGATTAAAAATGCCATAATGTGAATGTTTCAGATGAAATAAATGCGTTGGAC
>OY744555.1:31569191-31636691 GCA_963556195.1 Sepiola atlantica | reverse complement strand
AATACAAAATGAATGATTTTTCTTTTCTCTTTAAATAACCGTCTCAACAAATAAGTTGAGCTGATCCGAGCCGTGTGCATACATTTTTCAAGAGGCGAGATGAGCGGGAAACCTGTTCAGTCTGTTCTTTATTAATCGACGAAGCTCAAAAATAAATCGTTCAAAAGTAAATATATTTCAAGATTCTACAGATGATTTGAAATCAATATGACTAAACCTTTAACAACTCAAGCAAACATTTTGGGGGCGGGGAAGACGAAGCTCAAAAATAAATCGTTCAAAAGTAAATATATTTCAAGATTCTACAGATGATTCGAAATCAATATGACTAAACCTTTAACATTTTGGGGCGGGGAAGACAGAAATAAGACACTGATTAAAAAGCAGAAATAATTTTAAAATAACGAATCGTTTGAAAATAATTAAAACGTGCGTGAGTAGATTTGAATACCTTTTACTATTTTTTTATCGCGTTTGATTTGACCTATTGACCTCGAGTTGTATTCTTACTTCCGACCGGTTGAATAGATTTAGTCGAGTGGAACTCAACGGGGCTCAAGTCACATGCTTCTGGTGTTTGAAGGATTTTCGTTTGAAAGAAAAAGGAAAGAACGGAGATAAAACGAAAGGAAATGAAGAGAGAAGAGAAGGTGGGAAACAGAAAGAAAGAAAGAAAGAAAGAAAGAAAAAAGACAGAAAGAAAGAAGAAAAGAAAAAGAACAAAATAAGAAAGAAAAGAAAAAGAGGCAACAAAAAAGTCAAAAGACAGGAACAAAAAAAGACGGATCCAATGAATAACGGTAAAAATAAGAACGAAATGACACATTAAAGAGAAGTTCAAAAGCCAAAAAAACACAGAAAGAAAGAAAGAAAGAAAGAAAAAAAGAAAGAAGAAAGAAAAAAAGAAAGAAAGAAAGAAAAAAGAAAGAAGAAACATAAAAAGAAAGAAGAAAGAAAGATAAAAAGAAAGAAAAAAAGAAAGAAAAAAAGAAAGAAGAAAGAAAAAAAGAAAGGGCAAAAATAAAAAAAGAAAGGGAGGCATCAGAAAAAAAGAATAACGGAAAAAAGGGGACGAAAGCAAAAGAAAGGAAAGATAAACAAAAACAGAAAGAAAAAAGCCAGACCAAAAGAAATATAGAAGAAAAGAAAGAAGAAATAACTAAAAGTGGAAAAAATCAAAAGAAAGAAAGAAAAAATAAGAGACAAACAAAAAAAAGACAAAAGACAAAAGAAAAAAGAAATAGATGACAACTGAAAGAAAAAAAAGAAAGAAATTTTTTTAGAAAAAAGCAAAAGAAAATAATGAGAAAAAAAACAAAAAAACAACAATGTAAAATGACACAGCGATCGTAACAAAAAAATTACTAAGACAAAAAGAAATAGATGAAAACTGAAAGAAAAGAAATTAAATTTTTAAAAAGACTAAAGCAAATGAAAAAAAAGAAGAAAATAAAAAGAAAAAACAATAAAAAAAATGTAAAAATGACACAGCGATCGTAACAAAAAAATTCCTACGACAAAAAAGAAATAGATGACAACTGAAAGAAAAGAAAGAAAAAATAAAAAAATGAAATAAAGAAAAAAGCAAAAAAGAAAACAATGAGAAAAAAAATAATTTAAAAAAAATGTAAAAAAGAAAAATAACAAAGGAAAAAAGAAGATAAGACAGAAAAAACAATGTGAAATAAAAAAAATACTAAGACAAAAAAAAGATAATAAGTAAATGTTAGAAATCATTCAATGAATGTTTAATCGAAGACAAATCTATTTATTTTCTATCAAAAAAGAGACAAACAAAGAATACAATTGTTTGTGTTTTTTACCCGGATTTATTAGTTTTATCAAATCTATTTTATTTATTAAATACTAGCAAACCTATATTCCCTCGGTCGGATATTCAAGTACATTTGAAAAACTAATATTAAAAGAAACGTCTCAAGGGTAGAATATAGTTTTATCAAATCTATTTTATTTATTAAATACTAGCAAACCTATATTCCTTCGGTCGGATATTCAAGTACATTTGAAAAACTAATATTAAAAGAAACGTCTCAAGGGTAGAACATACTATATAGTTAAGCTTTTAAATCAATAATATATTCTATCTGATATTCAAATATTATTATTTTTTACGTTTTTTTTTTCGTTTCACTGTTCTTCTCATTATTCAGCGTGGCACTGGTTTAGAGGCAATAATAAGCTTCTCTGTAGTTTGTGTTATGTATTTACATAGTTCTTTAATTGCGTCGTTTACACAATTTGAACTACTTACCTACCCTTTTCGCCCATTCTTCCTTCATCACATAGTATGTAAATATCATCATTCAGGTGTAATGCTTTGTGCAGAGTTATTAGTTCCCTTTATTCTTTGATCACGGTTGCTGGGTTCTTCTTTTGTTCAGTCTATGAAGCATCCTGAATATTTTAATAGAAGAGGCTATTTTGCCGGTCCCGGCAAAATAACGAGGGGGTCGTTATTCTACCGGGACCGGCAAAATAACGAGGGGTCGTTATTCTGCCGGCTTATGTTTTTTAACCTTACTGTTATGGCTGTGTGAAAGAAAGGGTAATGAAATAAATAAGGACAAATATTTAATAACAATTTATTTTCATTGTCATCATCAGTTGTTATTCTGTCGGTTATTTTAATCTTTTGAATATAAAAGAAATATCTGCTTTTAATACAAAAAACATTAAAAGTAAAAATTAATTAAATGAACGAAAATATTACATACAATTAGATTCTTTAGTCGGATTTAGAAGTAATTTGCGTCGGATAAAAAAAGTTTTAGTTATTTAAGAAAAAATAGTTTTCATTCATTGATATAGAAATAAATAACTCTTGTTAAAAAATCTGATTATTAAAATAATTAAAGATAAGTCCCTAAAGAAAATAAATCAGATTTTTTTTCAACAGTATGTACGTTTATATAATTTCAGTTTTATAAACAGTCTAAACAGCAATTTTAAAACTGATTTTTCACTATCTTTTAAGATAAATGTTAGGACTATTTCTCATCATTTCACTAATTTAACCATTAAATTGAATTTTTTTTTGCGATAAAATAAAGACAGTAGTAATTGTTAATAATGTCAACTGCTACATGTAACGACTTCAACTGTAACGACGAATTTTAATGCAAAGTTGAATTGTTTTACAAACAAACATTGTGAGGTAATCCTGTAAAGAGTTATATTAAAAGAAGTAGCCATAAACGGGTTTCAAAGCGAATTATTTATACTTAAAAGCATAATTTGTATTTTTATTTTTGACAATAAAAACAATACGTAAATGCATTTAAATGGACATAGAAATTCATCGTAGTTACTTAGTCTATGGGGAAATAAAACTGTTTTTTTAGTAAGTCGTGGCAAAAATCGCCGTATGAATTATTTATTTAATTTTTAAAAAGTAGTCAGAAGTTTTAATTATTTCTTTTTTTATTGGAAAAATGTTGAAATAAAAATAAACCGGCAGTTAAGTTGACTCGTGAAATCTTCATTGTAACTGTAACAGTTAGGTTAAATAAACATGAACCGGCAAAATAGCCTATTCGTATTTTAATAGTATTACTTAACAGTGTTTATTTCGTTTAATTAGACTTCTGCTATAAGTTTCGGTGACTGTTTTGCTATTCTAACGTATTTTCTTTTCGTTATCTTGCTTGACTGAGGTCGCTTCTAGAATAACCAAGTATTTTTATATCTTTTCTTATGAATCGGATGGTTCTATTGTTTGGCAGTGGTTTCCCCGATATATCTCTAATTAGAATCATTTCTAGAAAAAGATCGAGGACTTACCGGATGGACGACGTGAAAGTTTCCAACATCCTATGTGAAATCGTTTTTGTGGAACTAATTGGATTCGAACTTGGCACACCCAGGTTGGCAGTCCGTGTCGTTAACCAAGTAGTTAACGACACTGACTGACAACCTGGTATTTATAATTTACGCGTTCGTTAAGTGGTTTTATTACTTATCAGTTCGGTAGCTCTATACCTTCTGTTTTACTTTTCCCCTTTTGTTCTAAGTAACCTACTGTTACGGTGCTGTACCTACCTACAAAGAACTAATGGACTCGTCCACCTTATAAATACGGGAAGCACGTGACACTTGTTCTCTTCTTCCCAGGCAAACCAGCAATGGCGGTTGAGAGCAACCTCTCCTTGTAATATCTTTCTTTCTATTATATAATATATACCTTTGTTCATTTAAACCATGTGTTCTTGTGTCATTCATTCAGCTTTACCCAGGTCCACAACAAATCGCGACGAGGCAATTCGAACTCTTGGGTCAAAAAACTGAAAATACCACGTGAAAATGCTCTCACACGGGTAATACAGGAAGCCGCACGAAAAAAAAAAAAAAAACAAAAAAAAACAAAGGTTTTTGCCGTACGGTCGAGAGAACTCAACTGAAACAAAAAAAAAACAACAAAAAAAACACGTTGAATTCTTAAGTGCGAGAAAATTGTTTTCTTTTAAGAAAAAGAAAACTGAAATGGACATGTTGTGCTGTAAGTTTTAAAACTGCTTATCGAAAAAAAAAACAGTTTGAAATTGAATGCGCGTTTTTTCTCTGGGTTGGAAAACTAAAAAAAACAAAACAAAAGAAATACCGAACAGGAAGGAAGCGAGTGTTGTTTTTTTTTAGACGAACATCACAGCGAGTTTATTTGACGAACACACACACAAAAAAAAAAATGAAACCGACACACGTGCTTCATTTTAAGAACAGATAAGAAACAAAAACATGAAATGAACACACGTGCGTTACTCCATAAAAAAAAATGACGCACGATAAAAAAAAAGGTCAGTTTTATTTTCTCTCTCTCTTTTCCGACTTGTACTGAAATATTTTAAAATGCAGAAAGAATTAATTGTGAAACAGATTTTTTTTTCTCTTCGTTAAAATTAAAAACGTGTATAAGAAAAAAACATTACATAATCTTTTCATAACTAAAACTCAGCGTCTTGCAAACGCTAATTTAAAGAAAAGAACTTCTTATAAATTCATTAAATAACGAGAAAATATTAATTTTCAAAATAAAAAAATAAAAAAATAAGTGAATATACGCGTATATAGAGAAAAGGAAAAGTTTCATAATCTTTTCATAATTAAAACGGCGCCTAGCAAACGCTAATTTAAAGAAAAGAACTCTTATAAAATCATAAGATAATAAGAAAATATTAATTTTCTAAATAAAATCAGAAACTAAATGGTTGAATATGGAAGATATTAAGTCTATAATCGCCGAACTAACGAAATTCCAAATCTCCCAGCAACAACAAACTGAGGAAAGATTTCAAAAGCTTTTATTACAACAGAACCAAAATATTTTATTACATAAAAAGGAGTATGATGAAAGATTGGAATTTCTGATACAAACAATATCGCGCAGTTATCAAAAAAATGTAAAACAGGACTCAAAAGACATTGAATTGTCCGGCATTGCGCACATAAAAAAGGTACATCAAAAAACAAAAGCTCAACCTTATAGAAAAATAAGAAATAATAATTTTGATGTAACAAAGACAAACCAAACCAGTAAAAAAATAAATAAATTGCCACCAAGCCCTTGTTCACGCTGTGGTAATCCACATTGGTACAATGATTGCCCATTCCGCTTTAAAACCTGTATGAAATGCAAAAAAGTTGGACATAAAAGTTCACACTGCAGAACGGGCAGAGGAAATAAAATGCGGATTCAAGCCACTAAGACAAAGAAGGAAACTCGCGGGAACATAAGAAAATATGTACAGGTGAAAATCCTGGATAAAAATATAAAATTGCAATTGGATTCTGGTTCAGACGTTTCCATTATAAATTTACATACATGGAGGAGATTAAATAAACCTACTCTATCAAGAACAAACAGGCTGGCAAGCACAGTTACTGGTGAAAGAATTACATTTGAAGGAGAATTAATCACAAATGTATCCCTAATGGGAAATACTAAAAAACTCAAACTACTGGTACTGAAGGATTCGAATAATCTTTTTGGTTCAGATTTTATGCAGGCATTTGATTTATGGAAGTTGCCGATAAATACATTTTGTAAAAAAATAAATAGTCGCGCAACAGAATCGGAAAAACTACAACGAGAATTAAAAAAATCGTTTCCAGAGGTTTTTTCTGGCGGTCTTGGATGCTGCACTAAAATGACTGCAAAATTCCGTCTAAAAGAAAATGTACTGCCGGTATTTAGAAAAGAAAGGAAAGTACCCTTCGCCTCGATTGAAAAAATAAACGCTGAATTAGACCGACTGTTAAAGATGGGTATTTTATCAAAAGTACAACACAGCCAGTGGGCAGCACCCACGGTTTATGTAAAGAAAAAATCTAATGAGATTCGTGTATGTGCAGATTTTTCAACAGGACTGAATACTGCCCTCGCGGACTATCACTACCCACTCCATACCCCGGAAGAAGTGTTTACAAGCTTAAATGGAGGAAGATTTTTTTCAAAAATAGACCTAAGTGAGGCATACCTACAAATACCGGTGGATAAAGATTGTTCTAAGCTGTTATGTATAAACACACATCGTGGTTTATATAAATTCGAAAGATTAGCGTTCGGAGTTAAGGTCGCGCCAGCCATTTTCCAACAAGTAATGGACACAATGCTGAGCGGACTCGATTTCGCAATAGCGTATCTCGATGACATCTTGATTAACAGCAAAGATATCGAACAACACCAAAAACATGTAAATCAAGTGTTTGCGAGAATCCAAGATTATGGGTTCAAAGTAAAAGAAGAAAAATGTGATTTTTTCCTGGAGGAAATAAAATATCTGGGTCATGTGATCGACAAGGACGGCAGAAGACCAGACCCAGAAAGGGCTACCGCAATAAAAAACATGCCGGCGCCAGAAAACGTCATGACATTACAGAGTTTTCTGGGCCTAGCAAATTACTACCAGGCTTTTATCCCAGAAATGCATAATTTGCGTGCTCCATTAAATGAGCTATTAAAAAAAGGTAAAGCCTGGGTATGGACACCTGAATGTCAGGATGCATTTAATAAAATCATAGAAAGACTTACGTCAGAGTTATTTCTAACACATTACAATCCAGAATTGGACATAATCGTAGCTAGCGACGCTAGTTCATATGGTTTAGGAGCATGTATCCTACACAAAATGCCTGATGGAACCCATAAACCCATTGCACATGCATCAAGGACCTTGCTCCCAGCGGAAAAACAGTATTCTCAAATCGAGAAAGAAGCCCTAGCAATAATATTTGCAGTAACAAAGTTTCACCGATACATACATGGTAGACAATTTACCTTACAGACAGACCATAAGCCGCTAATTACAATTTATGGATCTAAAAAAGGCCTACCTGTATATACAGCTAATAGACTACAAAGATGGGGAACTATCTTATTAAACTACAACTTTAAAATGCAACATTTGCATTCAAATAAAATCTATCATGCGGATGGATTGTCGAGATTAGTGCCAAAACAGAGAGAGACTCTAGAAGACACAGTGATTGCGTCTCTTCAAACAGAAGGAGATTTTAAAGAGATTTTGTGCAACGCAGTGAGAGAGCTCCCGGTGACACTATACGAGATAAAAAAGAAGCTCAAGAGGATGAATTTATCACCAGAACAAAAATGAAATTGGTAGATAAGGATTTACATGCGGCAAAGAGTTTCTTACTCTGTGATGACGTACTCATGCATAACGAAAGGGTGGTCATCCCAGAAAAACTACGAAAGCAAATTCTGAAAGAATTTCATGTTGGCCATCCAGGGATAACCAGGATGAAGGGGTTAATGAGGAGTTTTGTGTACTGGCCAGGTATGGACAATGACATTGAAAAAGCAGTAAAGCTTTGTAAAGGCTGTGCCTTAGCGGCAAAAGCACCGCATATAAAGCATAGCCCATGGCCAAAGACCGACCGTCCGTGGGAAAGAATTCACGTGGATTTCGCGGGACCATTGGAAGGATTTTACTACTTAATCGTAGTCGACAGTTTTTCAAAGTGGCCCGAGGTACTACGTTGCAAGAGTCCCACGTCAGAGGTTACGATAAGATTCCTACATGAACTATTTGCCCGTTTTGGGGTAGTGGATTGTTTGGTGAGTGATAATGGGACGCAGTTCACGTCATCAGATTTTGAGGAGTTCTGCGCGACGTTTCAAATCAGACATATAACGACGCCCCCGTATCATCCTAGGTCAAACGGCCAGGCGGAACGCTTCGTAGACACATTAAAAAGAGCATTAAAAAAGGCCGGTGATACTCCTAAGGAGAAGGCTTTACAACAATTCTTACAGGTATATAGAATTACAAAAAACATGAACATAGCATCATCATTATCCCCTGCAGAGATGATGTTTGCGCGGAATGTGAAGTCCGTGTTTGATAAATTATTACCTAAACATAATAATTATGACCGAATCTCTACGGTACCGAAAGAAAAAATACAACCCAGGAGATAGGGTATATTTTAAGATGTTCAAAAACAATGCATCGTTCTGGGAACCCGGTACAATTGAAAAGAGGATCGGATCGATGGTCTATATCATAAAAGGACCACGGTTCTCGCATAAGAGACATCTAAATCAGATCAGAAAAAGACTGTCAGATGACACTGACAGCACCCCACAAGGCGAAGACGTGATGGACGTGATATATGACACCTTCAACTTACCAGCACCCCAGGTAGTCACACATAAACGACAACCAAAAAGAAAACGAATGGCTCCGGACTACCTAGAGATAGATCCGAAAAGGAAACGTTATTAAGACTCCTGAGGAGGTAAGGCTTGGAAGGGGGTGTTATGGTGCTGTACCTACCTACAAAGAACTAATGGACTCGTCCACCTTATAAATACGGGAAGCACGTGACACTTGTTCTCTTCTTCCCAGGCAAACCAGCAATGGCGGTTGAGAGCAACCTCTCCTTGTAATATCTTTCTTTCTATTATATAATATATACCTTTGTTCATTTAAACCATGTGTTCTTGTGTCATTCATTCAGCTTTACCCAGGTCCACAACACCTACATTTTTCTATTTCGAGTTCTATTCGTCTATCGTGAATAAGTATTCTATGTCTACTTATTTGATTAGAATTTACCTTAAATATAAAGAATATAGGTGCTATCCTAACGATACGGAGACTGGCTCTGTAATATATAAGTATGATCAACTTAATAAGAAATCAATTTATTTATTTTTACATATGGGTTCTATTTTAGAAGCAATGAGAGATGTAGATGGTTTTAGGCGTATTTTAATTGTACTTGTGCCTTTCTTGCATTAATACGGATTTGTTTTTAATATGTGTGGGCTCTGAAACCCCTGATTAGTACACGGGCGCAGGATTACCCCCTCGATCCCTCTCTTGTATTGATATATAGGATTTAAATCCTATACTATGTAATATTAACACATCCTGAAGATAGATCATACATATGATCGCTTTAATTACAAATCGACTTTAGCTCTATACCTTCTGTTTCACGTTTTTCCTTTTGTTCCAAGTAACTCACATTTTTCCATTTCGAGTTCTATTCGTCTATCGTGAATAAGTATTCTATGCCTACTTATTTGTTTTTCTAGCTCCTTTATTGTTTTTGTTAATAATTTCTGGTCATCCAGATGCATAAGATGATTTGGTTATTTGACAAATCGATACTCCTATAGCTGACGCGCCAGATTTCCGTGACTTCGTGTCGGCAACGATCGGGCAGGTCGCGGAAGCGCTCGAGAGCAGGGGAGACGAGACAAAAACGAGGCTGAAACTGTCAAGCGTTTAATGGAAAACTTTCAAATAAAAAAATACATAGATAAAAAAAAAACGAACAAACAGTAGCTGAAAAACTGTAAATAAATATATTTTTATTTTTTGGTGGGCCAAATGAACCATTTTCAATCAAATGTGTAGATGTAAATGTTTTGATTTGTTTGCGAAAATAATGTTTTTTGGGTGGGGGGGGTTGTCAATATTATTATAAGACAACCTTCGGTTGTTTGTTTAGCAAAATACTAATACTAGTATTGCAAAAATACTAATTTTGTAATTTCACTTTTTTTTTAACTTATATAAAACTTAAAGAGTATAATTCAAACATACTACTACTACTAATTCTAAAAAAAACTGGTACTCTTATAGCTGACGCGCCAGCAACGATCGGGCCGGTCGCGGAAACGCCCGAGAGCTGGTGAGACGAAAATGAGACTGAAACTGCCAAACGCTTAATGGAAGACTTAAAAAAAAAAAAAAAAAAACAAGCAGATGAAAAAATAAAAAGAAAAAAACAGATTAAAAAAAAAAAACAGATTAAAAAAAAAAACAAAAAAAACGAACAAACCGTAGCTGAAGAACTGTAAATAAATATATTGTTATTTTTTGTTTGGCCAAATGAACCATTTTCAATCAAATGTGTAGATGTAAATGTTTTGATTTGTTTGTGAAAATAATGTTTGTTTTTTTTTGGGGGGGGGGGAATATCGTCAATGTTTTTTTAACATGAAACAAAGAAATAAACAAATGAAAGTGTTATGCATTTGAATTAGTACTTCTGGAGATTTGACGATCTGACACAGCTGATAATAATTCATTGTTGTTGCCATAAAACGCGATTGTTGTTTTCTTCCAAATATTGTCGTCTGCTTGCTATAGCCTGCTCGGCGAATGAATGCTGCAACCTGATTGGTTAATACTTCGTCAGCTCTCGGGCGCTTCCGAGACCTGCCTGATCGTTGCCGACACGAAGTCACGGAATACCGGCAAATCTGTCCCATGCATTCTATATCCTGAGTATGTATGTGAATTGCGTCACAACTGTGACAAAAAAGTACTGGAGATAAGGAGTCTCCCTACAAAATGGCTCACTGTATCATTTGATTTGTCAGGTGTTGTCCTCCAGCTGTCAGTTTCAGTCTACAGGTTTCCATTGCTTTCTCAATAAAGTTAACGATTTTGTCTGGTATTCTACACATATTCAATTATCAATGATTTTGTTAAATGATTTCTTATAGTCGATCATGCGATGACTTCTTTTTCTAATTCTTGCAATACTGGTTGATATATAGTCAGTTATATGTCCTTCTTGTGCTTTTTAACATCTCTTCTTTTCTTCGTGAAGGAATTCGTGGCTGTACAGGGTTAGGTAGATCTCTTCTCTAAATTGTGCAGTTGAAATGTTTCATGTGTTTGGTAGACAGGTTATTGGTCTATGGTTGTTTGGAATATTTCTATTCTACTTGTATTTTTGTTGTGACCCTGTTAGGGGTTGAAATAAAGACTCGGAAACACGGGGTTACAGGAACAAAGATATATTATTGAAGATAAAGAATATATATGTACAAGAAGTGGTATTCTGGACTGCCAGTATAGAACTGGGGTGGAAGAAGATTATGACTGTGAGTTGGAATGCTTCTCGCATTTTATTATGGATGGACGAGTCCATTTGTTCTTCGTACAGGTACGGCACCATAACATTTTTGAATTAACACGACTCTCTCATGACCGTCCATTTTGCCGACCTGTTTCGTGTATATTTAATGCAGATTTAATGGAAATTTAAAAACTAAAATCCATGTAATATGTTCATTCTAGGTGCCATCTAGTTATCCAATTTTAAGGTTATATTAAAGGTTTATATGTTAGTTTCACTTTTTGCAAATTCCTAACATTCCGGGAGGTATTTCCTCATGTTTTAGCTATTCCACGTTCTTGTCGTTTTTCTCATATACTGCCCTTAAAGTGTTTAGTTTCTAACAAGTTTGATTGTTCTGTCTGTGTCGTTCCTCCGTTTACATTTTGAGAAAATGGATGTCTCTTATTCTCCAATTTTCTGTTTTCTTTATATTGCATGGATTTGTATATGTGTATCTTTTTAGTCTTCCTCCGTTTTTTCTAGTATATTTGGCTCTATTGTTTGGATTTTCTCGTTAAAATGAAGGATGAAGACTGTAGTCCACTGGAAGAAACGTTGGTGGCATAAATACGTGACTAGACAAGAACAGAGATAACAAACAACTTGGGTAGATGAAGAAAGGTGCATTTATATAGATGAAAAAAGAGAAGAAAGAAATAGAATGTTGCTTGTAATAAATAAATAATAACAACTCCTCAAACGAAGAAAATTTTAACGAACATAAATTTTGAACAGGACACACTTAACGACGGCGATCACAGACCACAATCTGGTGCTATGACGATTGGACTACACTGTACCCTTTTTCTGTGTGTTTGAAGTGAAGAAGGTCGCCCAATTCACAATCGACTACCTTTCAAACTCAGTAACGTTGGTTTGTATTTACCTCTTGGGCCACATTGCTGCATTCAATTATATAGCTCACTGTTTCGTCTGTTTGTCGCTATATTCTACATTTGTAGTTTTCTTAAGTTTCGTTTATATTTGCTCTTATAAAGTTATAATCGCACTGTGAAATATATTTTGTAAATAAATTGCCAGAACAGTAGCTGTACTTTTGGCTAATAAATGATTAGAATAAGAATGTGTCTACTTTTGCAAGGTTTTACAAAGTTAACTTTGAAAAAAGCTGCACACGTTGGTGGCATAAAAACGTGATGATGATGATGATGATGATGATGATGATGATGATGATGATGTGTTACATTTGAACAAAAGAGTTTGAGTGGCACCTAGAGACCAGAGATAACCCCAGAAATACCAGTCGTCTAAATCAAGTGACTTCCGGGGAAAGAGAATTCTCTCTCTTTTCCTGGCTACATTTTGTTGGGATTTTGCCCATTAACATGAAGGATGTTGGTGGCATAAAAACGTGACTAGAAAAGAACAGAGATAACAAACAACTTGGGTAGATGAAGAAAGGGTATTTATATAGATGGAAAAAAGAAAAGAAAGAAATAGAATGTTGCTTGCAAAAGAAGTGCCTTTGCGGACTCACTGTAAATGCCAGTTGTCTTGTAACAAGATGCTGTGAAGAGTAGTTGGGAACATCAAGATGGCTTCGTGCGTATTATATACGCTAAAAAAACATGTGCCTGATCTCACCTGATACAGCAGAGAAGAACGATGTTGATCGGCTGCGAGGCTGGAGAAAAGATACCGTTATTTTCAAAAAAGGCGCTCTCCTATGTTTTCTGCGGAGATTGAAGCAGTGGTCTGTGATTGGCTGATTTTCATCCAATCACAGGGCACTTAGAATTCACTGCGCTTAATAATAATTCCAATACTATTGCTCCATATTTCTTTGGCAGGTTTTTTTCTTGTCTATCTTACTTTCGTCTTCCGATGTTTAATGATTGTAAAACCTCTTTCACGGCTTTGTTGATCCCGGTTTTTTGACAGGGAATTGTTTCTATATTTTATTGTGTCGTTGCAGATTTAGCCCTAGTATAGATTGAATGGTTTAGATCCATATTATTGCATGTTCGGATATGTGAAGGGGAGTCTGTTTACCTTTTCCGTTTATATTTGGTCCCCCGATTTATAAAATCGGGGGACTTATGTTTTGAGGCACGTCCGTCCGTCCGTCCGTTTATCCATTGAATTTCTCTGAAATTTTGCATCAAGTTGTAACTTTGGTCAGGTTAAAAAGTGACATTCTCCGATTTTTGAAAAAAATCTGGTTAGCCCCCCAGGGGGTCAAAAGTCCCTGAAATGGCAAAAAATGACATTTTTGCCCCATAACTTTTCATCCATCCATTCAATTTCTCTGAAACTTGGCCAAAATGTGGATGCAATTGTTCCTAATAGAAAATAAGTGTCGCTGACCTTGGAAAAGATCTGGTTCGCGCCCCCAGGGGGTCAAAAGCCCCCAAAAATGGCAAAAAATGACCCTTTTCTTCCATAACGTTTGATCCATCCATTCAATTTTACTGAAACTTGGCCAAAATGTAGAGGCAATTGTTCTGGATATAAAATGAGCATCCTTGACTTCAGAAAAGTTCTGGTTCGCGCCCCCAGGGGGTTAAAGGGGGGGGGGGGTCAAAAATGCCCCAAATTGCCCAAATTTATTGCATTTTACACTCGCCACATCGAGTCACATACAGAGGGGGACCACGCACGCGCGGTTTGTTTTACTTGCATTTAGCATTCCTTCCTTACAAACGATAGTTTAATTGTATCCTCGTTCATCATTTTCTTGCTCCGTTCAATTTCTGTTTCTTTCTGCCTCTTTTAGTACTCTCATTTCCTTGACAATTGTTTTTACGGTCACACCATTCATATTCCTAAATTTACGTGCACATTTCCGCTAAGAGGATTTTACGTGGTTTTCTGCAACGTTATTTAGATTTTTACCTATTAGTTCTAATTTTAAGAACCATCCTCTCTTCATAGTACGCCTAGCTTTTTCCGCAATTCTCTAAATCACTTCTAGGTATCACCTTTAGCTGTGAGTTCCAGTCTACATTTTTCCATTACTGTATTATTATTATAATTGAAATAAGTTATTTTGTAAATTTTTAAGCGTTCAGTTATGTATGTTTTGCAGATTGTGTCGTATGCTTTCTTGTAGTCGATCTATGCCAGGGCAATGTTCCTTTTTTCTGTTCTTTACTTTGTTTAATATCTTCTGTTCGATGTATAGCAGATAATTTGTCACATTCCGACTTCTTTTCTCTTCCTCAAATAGAAGTTCTCGGCTAATGCTGTTAAGATTATAGGCAGGTTTCCGGTGATTGGTAGGCAGGTTTCCAGTGATTGGTAGGCAGGTTTCCGGTGATTGGTAGGCAGGTTTCCGGTGATTGGTAGGCAGGTTTCCGATGGTTAGTTGCTTAGGATCGTTAATTTCTCGCTATCTATTTTAATTAATGTAATTCTTCCCTTAGTTATGCACTCCAGTCTGTCTATTTTGCATATACATCACCTTAGTTTGTGTGCACGTCTTTCATGTAGAGTATTGATTTACTCCTCTCCAGGAGTTAGGCACAAGGCAAGTTTTTATCTTACTCCCACAAGTAAGATGTGACCCACGGTCGGGTCGGGAAAGTGGGGTTTAAAAATTGCCTGGGCAGCCCTGTCGGCATTCCCCGGTAGGGGCGCCTTAGGTAGTAAGCAATAAACTTGGACCTCCCAGAACTGCACAGGACAGACCCATAGACCGGCGTAAGTCAAGCCCCGAAGGCCAAGACAATACCAGTTTATGGGGTGTAGTATCCATCGGAACAGATACTACACTTTGATCTTAGCCAAAAGGGCAGTAGTAAATTTCTTAAACTGGAATCCATCTATTCTGTTACAACCACATGATTTCCATTTTGCTAATATTCTTTGGAGTTTTGTGATTTCCTAACAATATGTCTTCGTTTTATCAGTCACTCGGCATTCTTAATGTTGTCTTGTCGTTTTCCCCATATATTGCTAATGAACTGTTTAGTTTTTTAATCAGGTCTGTTTGCACTGTTTTGTCATTCCTCTATTTGTTGGATAGCCCTTTAGTAATTCATACCTTCGTATCTTCTCGGTTTGCTCTGTCGTCTAGTGGTTGAGTACTTTATTCGCCTCTGCACTGTAGTGGCCATCTCCGTGAGCTGTCTGTAACAAAAGACATTTCTCGCTTCATAAGACAACAATCTTTTCATTTTAATTACTTTTTTTATTCGGCGGCAGTTTATATTGCCCGTGGAGGTGTTTTGCTATCGTTTAGAGAGAGAGAGAGAGAGAGAGAGAGAGAGAGAGAGAGAGAGAGAGAGAGATATTCGAATATCGTAGTTAGATTATTAATGTATTCCTAACTATTCCTAGAGAGAGGGGGGAGATTCTTGCACTTGTCTTCCCATTAGGGAAATCTTCCGTATCCCTACATTGGAATCACACGTCTTAACAGTTCGCCCTCTGTAACCAGGCTCCCTTAAATTCGCTTCTCGCGAGAGCGAGTGACGTCACAGGTCCTTCGTTTCCCACGCAGGGCCAGCCCTTCACAGCTGCAGACTGACTCTCTGAATTCAGGTCTCATCACTCGGTAACCTTGTCATGTCTGCCAGCTCCGACGGTGAGAACCAGCCTTGTTCTGCACTCGACTGCCCCGCGTTAATTCGCGCAAGTCAAACTCGACTTCCACAGATGCGTCCATCTCTCCAGGGCCATTATCTAACACTCTCATAAAGGCTTTTATAATCCCACAAGTTACGTCCGTCATTATATAAAATATTTACGTGTTTTTCAAAAGTAATGTTTTGTGTGTACTGTTGTACATTGTGTATTCTTGGTTTTTCCTTCATTTACTAGTAGTTTTGGCTCTAGTTCTTCGTGTTTCTTGAATAGCTTTTTTTTTCTTTTTTCAGTCTAATCTCCTGTAGATGGACTCTTTTGAATCACAGATTTGTCCCAACATAAAATATACAATGCTGTCTATTAAGGTGTGTGAGAGAAGTATGTTCACTTCTTTTATTCTTACTTTTACTTTCTTCCACTCTTTTTTTTATTTATTCCTTATTGATTAAAAATAAGAGACGGTAAAAAATACATAATTTCCGTATTAATAAAACTATCAGACAAGATCTCATGTGTCTGTCTGTGTTTCTCGCCTAAATGTAACTTTAATAAATACGCATAGAATGTTTATTTATTTATTTTTTTATTAGTAATCGAATGTTTATTGAAATCCAAAATAAATTATTCAAAACTAAAATTATTTTTAAGAATTGTAAACATGGGAATATTTTTAAAAATATTTCCCTTAAAGCTCTCTGCCCGTTAATAGGTATCCACCCGGGCAACGCCGGGTAAATACAACAAGTAAATAAAAAGAATTGAAAAAATAAATAGCAGAATTTGATTACTTCGGATCTGGATGTTTACTGTTGGGCAAACATGGCTTCCTTCGTCGAAAAACGTCATGTCCGGAAATGGAAAGTAGGGTCGATTATTGTCGGTTCCAAATGCCATTTTTAAAGGATTGCCACTCGACATTGCCATCATAAACATTCACGTTCGCATATCCGGATAATTTTAACAGTTTAGTGTCGTTCATAAACATAAATAAAGTAGAAAAAACGTAGAAATATTTTAAAGTTAAAATTTTATGAAATAAATAAAAGTCAAGATGAAGAAGAAAACAAAAATATTGTTTTAATATTGATTTTGATTTTAATGAAATATCTGCATCATTTTGAAGGCATTTTGCCTTTTTCTTTAAGTTTAAAATATTTAATCTATTTTAGCCGCGGATAGTTTCACCTAATCGTATTATTTGGTAAATTATTGAAAGAAAAAATTGATAAATCTAATTGTTTGAGACTACTTGAAGCCAGATACATCTGGCAAATAATAACCAAAATTATATATAGTTAAGTTCGTAAAACAAACAGTGAAATTTTTTTTAAATAGTTGTCATTCCCAATTTTTATTTAACTGAAGTTGTTTTCATTCGTTTGAAATGAAATATAATTTCGGTGCTCTTATCGATCCCGAACCAGCTTTCGTGACGTTCGACTCGGAATCGTTCAGCTGTCCTACGCAAACGGCCGAGTGTTGACGAGCCGATTTGTACCAGACGACAATTTTGATACGGTGCTGCGTCCTATGATAATAATGTTTTGATTGTTTTTTGTTTGTTGTTTGTTAGGGTTACGGTAAGGGTTTAGGGTTAGGTTTAGGGTTAGGGTTAGGGTAAGGAATTTTTTAAAGAAACAACAAAGAAAATTAAACATATGTTCATACGGTTAGGGTTTAGGGTTAGGTTTAGTGTTTAGGGGTAGGGTTTAGGTTAGGGTTAGATTTAGGTTTAGGGTTAGGGTTAGATTTAGGGTTAGGGTAAGGAATTTTTTAAAGAAACAACAAAGAAAATTAAACATATTCTCATGGATTTTTTTGGAAGAAACAACAGGAAAAAAACATAGCGAGGTTACTGTTATAAAATGAATACTGTATTTTTATTTACAAGGAATTTTTTGAAGAAATAAAAAAAACATACCAAAATTACTTTTATCTCGACATATTTTTTTATTTTATTATTTCTTTTTACTTGCTCACTGTTTCATGTTTTCTTTTGCGCTGAGCACAGCTTGGCTAATCGCTCAGTATCTCTCCACCAATCGGCTCGTCAACACTCGGCCGTTTGCGTAGGACAGTCGAACGATACCGAGTCGAACATCACGAAAGTTGGTTCGGGATCGATATCAGTACCATAATTTAAAATTTAAACATTATAATTGATTTTCAAATTCCAAAATTAAATGCACAATGTATCTTACTCCTTGATTTCGAAATAATAAGTAAATTTATTTACGAATAAATGTTTGCTTCTGTAAAAACAAAAACTAAACGATAATTAACTCGAAAACTATAATGTACTTTAAATTTTTTAAATATGGAGGTGTAGATCCCTCCTTCTAGTATTAGTTGTGTTAGGTATTTTCTTAAAGTTTGATTAAACAAATTAATAACGTTTATTTAAAGATTCACTAAAATATTTTCTTACAGTTTGATTTTTTTAAAAAAATATGAATAATGTTTAAATAGATTCACTAAAATATTTTCTTAAAGTTTGATTAAAAAAAAAACATTAATAATGTTTATTTAAAGATTGACTAAAATATTTTCTTGAAGTTTTATTAAAGAAAAAACATTAATAATGTTTATTTAAAGATTCACTAAAATATTTTCTTGAAGTTTGCTTTCAAAAAAATTATAATGTTTATTTAAAGATTCACTAAAATATTTTCTTAAAGTTTAATTTTTAAAAAAACATTAATAATGTTTATTTGAAGATTCATTAAAATATTTTCGTAAAGTTTTATTTTTAAAAAAACATTAATAATGTTTATTTAAAGATTCACTAAAATATTTTCTTAAAGTTTGATTTTAAAAAAAACATTAATTATGTTTATTTAAAGATTCACTAAAATATTTTCTTAAAGTTTGATTTTTTTTAAAACATTAATTATGTTTATGTAAAGATTCACTAAAATATTTTCTTAAAGTTTGATTTTTAAAAAAACATTAATAATGTTTATTTAAAGATTCACTAAAATATTTTCTTAAAGTGTGATTAAAAAAACATTAATAATGTTTATTTAAAGATTCACTAAAATATTTTCTTAAAGTTTAATTAAAAAAAACATTAATAATGTTTATTTAAAGATTCACGAAAATATTTTCTTAAAGTTTGATTTTTAAAAAAAATTAATAATGTTTATTTAAAGATTCACTAAAATATTTTCTTAAAGTTTGATTTAAGAAAAAACATTAATAATGTTTATTTAAAGATTCACTAAAATATTTTATTAAAGTTTGATTTTAAAAAAAACATTAATTATGTTTATTTAAAGATTCACTAAAATATTTTCTTAAAGTTTGATTTTAAAAAACATTAATAATGTTTATTTAAAGATTCACTAAAATATTTTCTTAAAGTTTGATTTTTAAAAAAAATTATTAATGTCTATTTAAAGATTCACTAAAATATTTTCTTAAAGTTTGATTAAAAAAAAACATTAATAATGTTAATTTAAAGATTCACTAAAATATTTTCTTCAAGTTTGATTTAAAAAAAAACATTAATTATGTTTATTTAAAGATTCACTAAAATATTTTCTTAAAGTTTGATTTTTAAAAAAAATTATTAATGTCTATTTAAAGATTCACTAAAATATTTTCTTAAAGTTTGATTAAAAAAAAACATTAATAATGTTAATTTAAAGATTCACTAAAATATTTTCTTCAAGTTTGATTTAAAAAAAAACATTAATTATGTTTATTTAAAGATTCACTAAAATATTTTCTTAAAGTTTGATTTGAAAAAACATTAATAATGTTTATTTAAAGATTCACTAAAATATTTTCTTAAAGTTTGATTTAAAAAAACATTAATAATGTTTATTTAAAGATTCGCTCAAATATTTTCTTAAAGTTTGATTCTTTAAAAAAACATTAATAATGTTTATTTAAATATTCACTAAAATATTTTCTTAAAGTTTGATTTTTATAAAAACATTAATTATGTTTATTTAAAGATTCACTAAAATATTTTCTTAAAGTTTGATTTGAAAAAACATTAATAATGTTTATTTAAAGATTCACTAAAATATTTTCTTAAAGTTTGATTTAAAAAAACATTAATAATGTTTATTTAAAGATTCGCTTAAATATTTTCTTAAAGTTTGATTCTTTAAAAAAACATTAATAATGTTTATTTAAAGATTCACTAAAATATTTTCTTAAAGTTTGATTTTTATAAAAACATTAATTATGTTTATTTAAAGATTCACTAAAATATTTTCTTAAAGTTTGATTTTTAAAAAAACATAATAATGTTTATTTAAAGATTCACAAAAATATGTTCTTAAAGTTTGATTTTAAAAAAAAGACATTAATAATGTTTATTTAAAGATTCACTAAAATATATTCTTAAAGTTTGATTTTAAAAAAACATTAATTATGTTTATTTAAAGATTCACTAAAATATTTTCTTAAAGTTTGATTTAAAAAAAAACATTAATAATGTTTATTTAAAGATTCACTAAAATATTTTCTTAAAGTTTGATTTTAAAAAACATTAATAATGTTTATTTAAAGATTCACTAAAATATTTTCTTAAAGTTTGATTTTAAAAAAACATTAATTATGTTTATTTAAAGATTCACTAAAATATTTTCTTAAAGTTTGATTTAAAAAAAAACATTAATTATGTTTATTTAAAGATTCACTAAAATATTTTCTTAAAGTTTGATTTTAAAAAACATTAATAATGTTTATTTAAAGATTCACTAAAATATTTTCTTAAAGTTTGATTTTAAAAAAACATTAATTATGTTTATTTAAAGATTCACTAAAATATTTTCTTAAAGTTTGATTTAAAAAAAAACATTAATTATGTTTATTTAAAGATTCACTAAAATATTTTCTTAAAGTTTGATTTTAAAAAACATTAATAATGTTTATTTAAAGATTCACTAAAATATTTTCTTAAAGTTTGATTTTTAAAAAAAATTATTAATGTCTATTTAAAGATTCACTAAAATATTTTCTTAAAGTTTGATTAAAAAAAAACATTAATAATGTTAATTTAAAGATTCACTAAAATATTTTCTTCAAGTTTGATTTAAAAAAAAACATTAATTATGTTTATTTAAAGATTCACTAAAATATTTTCTTAAAGTTTGATTTGAAAAAACATTAATAATGTTTATTTAAAGATTCACTAAAATATTTTCTTAAAGTTTGATTTAAAAAAACATTAATAATGTTTATTTAAAGATTCGCTCAAATATTTTCTTAAAGTTTGATTCTTTAAAAAAACATTAATAATGTTTATTTAAATATTCACTAAAATATTTTCTTAAAGTTTGATTTTTATAAAAACATTAATTATGTTTATTTAAAGATTCACTAAAATATTTTCTTAAAGTTTGATTTGAAAAAACATTAATAATGTTTATTTAAAGATTCACTAAAATATTTTCTTAAAGTTTGATTTAAAAAAACATTAATAATGTTTATTTAAAGATTCGCTTAAATATTTTCTTAAAGTTTGATTCTTTAAAAAAACATTAATAATGTTTATTTAAAGATTCACTAAAATATTTTCTTAAAGTTTGATTTTTATAAAAACATTAATTATGTTTATTTAAAGATTCACTAAAATATTTTCTTAAAGTTTGATTTTTAAAAAAACATAATAATGTTTATTTAAAGATTCACAAAAATATGTTCTTAAAGTTTGATTTTAAAAAAAAGACATTAATAATGTTTATTTAAAGATTCACTAAAATATATTCTTAAAGTTTGATTTTAAAAAAACATTAATAATGTTTATTTAAAGATTCACTAAAATATTTTCTTAAAGTTTGATTGTTAAAAAACATTAATAATGTTTATTTAAAGGTTAACTAAAATATTTTCTTAAAGTTTGATTTTAAAAAAAACATTAATAATGTTTATTTAAAGATTCACTAAAATATTTTCTTAAAGTTTGATTTTTAAAAAAAACATTAATTATGTTTATTTAAAGATTCACTAAAGTATTTTCTTAAAGTTTGATTTTTTTAAAAATTTATAATGTTTATTTAAAGGTTCACTAAAATATGTTCTTAAAGTTTAATTTTTAAAAAACATTAATAATGTTTATTTAAAGATTCACTAAAATATTTTCTTAAAGTTTTATTTAAAAAAAACATTAATAATGTTTATTTAAAGATTCACTAAAATATTTTCTTAAAGTTTGATTCTTTAAAAAAATATTAATAATGTTTATTTAAAGATTCACTAAAATATTTTCTTAAAGTTTGATTTTTTTTTAAACATAATAATATTTATTTAAAGATTCACTAAAATATTTTCTTAAAGTTTAATTTAAAAAAACATTAATAATGTTTATTTAAAGATTCACTAAAATATTTTCTTAAAGTTTGATTTAAAAAAACAATAATAATGTTTATTTAAAGATTCACTAAAATATTTTCTTAAAGTTTGATTTTTAAAAAAACATTTATTATGGTTATTTAAAGATTCACGAAAATATTTTCTTAAAGTTTGATTTTTAAAAAAAATTAATAATGTTTATTTAAAGATTCACTAAAATATTTTCTTAAAGTTTGATTTAAAAAAAAACATTAATGTTTATTTAAAGATTCACTAAAATATTTTCTTAAAGTTTGATTTAAGAAAAAACATTAATAATGTTTATTTAAAGATTCACTAAAATATTTTATTAAAGTTTGATTTTTTTTTTAAATTAATAATGTGTATTTAAAGATTCACTTAAATATTTTCTTAAAGTTTGATTTAAGAAAAAACATTAATAATGTTTATTTAAAGATTCACTAAAATATTTTTTTAAAGTGTGATTTATAAAAAAAAATTTATGTTTATTTTAAAGATTCACTAAAATATTTTCTTAAAGTTTGATTTTAAAAAAAAATTAATAATGTTTATTATAAGATTCACTAAAATATTTTCTTAAAGTTTGATTTAAGAAAAAACATTAATAATGTTTATTTAAAGATTTACTAAAATATTTTCTTAATGTTTGATTTTAAAAAAAACATTAATAATGTTTATTTTAAAGATTCGCTAAAATATTTTCTTTAAGTTAGATTTTAAAAAATTAATAATGTTTATTTAAAGATTCACAAAATATTTTGATAAGATGCCCGAAAACATTAATAAGCTGACAATAAATGTATTCAATTAATTTATTTTATGAAATTTTAAATTTCATACAAAAATATCTGGCCCAAAACTTGGCGGTTAAAAAAGTGCCGGGTCGAAATTCCCCTTCCGAAAAAACAGTTGGACCAAACGTGCCAGAGTCATATGATTTTAGGTCAAAATCTCCTTGGCCAAACAGCATCCTGGCGAATTACATATGCTCACCAGATAAAACATCGACGCTTAAACTAGTTTGACGATTACTATTTTTCATTGGTGAAGGGCGTGTGACCATAGTATAAGAACTATGCGTGTAAACTCGATAACATAGGATCTACACTTACAGCGTTGGATTTTCATGCAGTCTGAGGTGTGTATAACTCATTCGCTGGTACTCTGCGTGTCGTCGTCTTCGGTTAATACATATGGACGCATAAAGCTATTTCAAAATGGAGGATTTATTAGCATGAATACATAGTCAATACGATTACAGAGATCCGAGATAGAGAGAGAGAGAGAGAGAGAGAGAGATTCAAAAGGTGTTTATAAGGCACGATATGGATATATATATATATATATATACATATATATATATATATATATATATATATATATATATATATATATATATATATACATATATATATATACATATATAATATTTATGAATAAATATTAAATTATTTATACCTACAGACGCTAGCGTTTCAAGCTTATTGCTCTCATCAGTGCAGGGAAGTAACAATTTCAGACGGTCGAGAGGCGCGAACCCGGTACACAGTCAGCCATATCCACTCGGCCCACAGAAACTGTCACGTAATTTAGGGAAATTAAGATCTATATGTACCTAGAAGCGGGCACAGATAGAAGACTAATCGAGAGTGTTCGACGAACGTATTCGGAACTTTGCATTAGAGCTTTTTGACAGTCTATTTTTAACTTCCCCGAGAGTGCTCAACTTTAATTTCTTAAAGGGGCTTAGTATAATATTTATGAATAAATATTAAATTATTTATACCTACAGACGCTAGCGTTTATATATATATATATATATATATATATATATATATATATATATACATATATATATATACATATATATACATATATATATACATATATATATAGGCAGTATCTTCTCTTGCAGGCAAGTATTGTTGAATATAAGAGACAACTCATGTCTAGATATCCTTTGGTAGATCCTTTCAATAGTCCGAATTAGGATCTTAGTTTCGGAGGGGAATTGGCTGATGAATTTGCCATAGTTTGGATTTGTCTCCCAAGTACTTTCGGACCCATCTGGGTCCATTTTCGTGGGAATTAAGTTAATCAGGTATAGACCATGTGTTGGTATTTATAGAAGGTTTTTGGCGGGAATTATGTACTAAGTACGAAACTATATTTGGAGCTATACACATTTTAGAATAGTATTACTGATATTAAAGTTAATTCTATTAATTATTTTTTTTGGTTTTTATATATAGGACTTCTAATATATGGAGTTTTTGTTTGTTAGTACTAAATTCTAAGATTTTGGTATTTTCTACTAAGAGTTTTCTGAATTCCGATCGGGGCAGAAGTGGTCGTTAGTTAAGTGTTGGGCTATGACGCTAGTATCAGACAAATGCATCGTATATATATATATATATATATATATATATATATATATATATATATTATTATTATTATTATTATTATTATTTCATGTATCCACTTAAAATATTATAAGGAGATATAATTTTTATACGTCAATTTTCAGTATTTACTTCAACAGTGCTCGATACGTGAGTAGAGCTAAGTAGTAAGTTAATAAAATATATTTATGGCAATTAAGCTACACAGACGCTTCCATGTTTCACCCCCGGAGGGAACGCGGGAGCCTCTGTGTAACTTAATTTTCATAAATATATTTTCGTAACTTACTATATATATATATATATATATATATATATATATATATATATATATATATATATATATATATATATGAGAGAGAGGGGGAGGGAGAGAAGTTGGAGAGAGAGAGGAAAACTAAGATACGGGATTTAATTCATGACTCGCCCCACCCGACCTGCATCGAGCTGGAACGAGCAACAGTTTTTCGTGACCGCTCACCCGAAGGGCTGACAAGGATATACCAGAGTTCACTATTTCGAAAATGACGCCAGCTTCTTAACTTCCGTTTATCTGCTCGGTCATTATTTTTTAACCCGGATCCGTCAATCATTCCTCCAGTTCTATCGCTCACTGCGTTTATCCGAATGAGGACTTTCAGTATCTAAAAACAGAACATATATAGTTCTGGATTATATACGACTACTTCGTTCATTGTTGATTAAACATAATAAACTCATTACTGTCTTTCATTTAATTGCAATATTTTTCATGGAAATCGCTCCAGACTTGTCTGGACTTGATGTAAGGAGCTAACCAGAACAAATATGATTATCGCAAAGTCAGGAGATATCCATTGGCCCGAGTCCTGAAAATAAACCAAGATTACAGGCAGGAGGAATACAGTCAGCAGGAAAAGAGATCCACACCATTTCGGTTCCCGGAAATAAGCCACCGGAGTAGGAAACTTTACCGCAATGAGGTATCAAAACAGCGAATTGATGGAGACTACTAGACTAACGAGTCAAACAAGCTGGGGCAAAAAAGTAAGGAACGGATCACACAATTCTGAAGAACAATGCCATAATAGTATCCATAGAAAAGACTGAGACTAGCAACATCACGTCTGCGATAGAGAGGGTGTAGAGAAGAAAAAAGGGCAGGTCCAATCAAATTACAGATACATGTCTGCACCTTATCAAGAACAGAGACCCACCAGCCCAAATATGACAACAGTACTTCATACATAGTCTGATTGTAGATTTGTAGAGATAGAGAATAGCCTCAGGTGTGAGAAAGTGTTTTGGGCGATAGATATATTGAATATATATAAATATTGATGTATTTCAGCTAGTTTAATAAAAATTGTTATTTGCTTTTTAGCATATATTGGATGTACTTTGAAGCATTCAAGGGCAATCGGGGTAAGTGGCTGTTTGTTGAGGTCAGGAGGTTAAATTTACCGAGCGTGTGAAATGAAAGCGAGAAAAGTGAAGAGTGACGTTATCGAAAATGTTTAGAAAGATTTTGTAAGTAAAAAAAACGACTGGGAAGCGACTCGAACAGAACATGTCAGATGATGTTTATGAGTGAGTAGTTAAGATGAACTGAGGTTGTCACTCTTCCTTCTCCGCCGTGCCACGAGAGCAACAGAGATAAAATAAAAGAACAATTTTTAATTATTTTTCAGTGTTGATTTATTAAAATTAGCAGCAATTGAAGAAGATTCCTTTCAGACGATATAGTCATCATCATCATCATCATCATCATCATCATCATCATCATCATCATCATCACCATCAAAATCGTGTATAAACTCATACGCCTGTCGTCGTCGTCAGAACCCCAGGGGTTTGATCGTCTGTAGACAAAATCACTCGGACGCTGATGTTAGTTCATAAATGGCATTGGATATATTGATTTGAAGAATATTTACCTGATAATTATATTTACGGTAAGAAGACAGAGAATATTTTAGTGTTTTAAAAAGAATTAGATTGCTACAATTTGAAATAAATAAATTTTTATAACCTCGTAAATTAGGTTAATTATAAATAATAACTTGTAAATAAATGGATGAACTATCAAGAGAAACGTTTAACAGATTTATTAAAACTGAACACAGAATGAATTAATGAGTTAATTGGCCGCTGGACGCGATTGATATATTCACAGTCAGTGTTTGTTTTCTTTCTCTTTGGGCAGACGACCCTTTTCCAAGGGCGATAACTCTTAACTCCCGAAATGTTTCAAGGGAGGTAATTCCGTTTTCGTTAGATGTCCTAACATAAATAAATAAATAATTTATTTAAAGAATATCTAGTTGACCATGATGATTACTTTTACGGCAGAAGAAAGAGAAATGTTTAAACATTTATTATTTCAAACGCAATATTATGATTATATGGATTGATGTATAAAACACCATGGAATTTTCAGGAGGTACCGCGAATAAAAAAAATAATTAGGAAACAAAGAAAAAACATGAAAAATATATTCTATAAAAATGTTTTTTGCGTTTTGTGTTTAGATTATTTTTGCTAAATTTTTATTTTTTTGTAATTTTATCTGGGACAATGAGATAAATGTTCAGAAAAAAAACAAAGGTTTTCCTCGTGACATGTCGCCCGCATTTGATCGCTGACTTACCTATGAAAAAGAAAACCTTTTATTACCATATTTATATTTATATTTATATGGGTTGCAAACGTTTCGTCGCTTGTTTTTAGTAATGCCCAATACTAAAGCTGGTATAATTTAGTCAACAAAAAAAAAAAGGAGCGCGTGGCGTTTTCGCACCAACAGCCAACTAATGTGAATTTTATCATAATTTGCTCGTGCTAATCTGCCCTGTCGCCATTATCAAGGCCCGTGGAAATGATTGCCATTTGAAACCAGTTGATCATTCGTGGAACTCTTTTTGAAACATATCTTTCAAGCGGAACCGATTATCTAATTACACGTGTGGATCGAATCAAAAAATGGTCTTCCCGGCGACTATCAAGGGCGACTATCACAATATTATTGATAGAGCCGCATGCGTGAAGGGCGGCGGGGATTCTTCTGACAGCATCGTTGTTGATACTCTCGCAGCTTGACATTGTTGAATTATATCCATCGTCGATTGGTAGTTCTTTTTCTCCCTTGAACTCATCATCTCTCTCTCTCACTCTCTCTCTCATTTTCTCTCTCTCTCTCTCTCTTGTTCGCTTTCTCCCGCTCTCTCCTTTGCCATCTTATCTTCCTCTCGAACTTGCCCTCATTCTCTCCTTCCTCCCCCCTCTCTCTCTCTCTCTCCCCCCCCCTCTCTCTCGCTCGCTCTCTATCTCTCGCTCTCTCTCTCCCTCCCCCCCTCTCTCTCTCTCTATCTCTCTCTTTATATATATATCTCTCTATCTCTATCTCTATCTCTCTCTTTATATATATATCTCTCTATCTCTCGCTCTCTCCCTCTCCCTCCCTCTCTCTCTCTATCTCTCTCTCTCTTTATATATATATATATCTATCTCTCTCTCTATCTCTCTCTTTATATATATATCTCTCTATCTCTCGCTCTCTCCCTCTCCCTCTCTCTCTCGCTCTCTCTCTCTCTCTATCTCTCTCTTTATATATATATATCTCTATCTCTCGTTCTCTCTCTCTCGCTCGCTCGCTATCTCCCTCTCTCTTCTTTGTCATCTCTTTCCCTTGTCCCAATTATCTTCCTTTTGAACTTGCCCTCATTCTTTCTCCCCATCTCTCTCTCGCTCTCTCTCTTGCCCCCATTATCTCACTTGCTTTTTCTTTTTTTATCTCTCTCTCTCTCCTTCTCCCCTTTTCTCTCTCACTTGCTTGCTCTCCCCTTTGTCTCTCTTTCCCCCTCTCTCTCACACTTGTTTGTTCCTTCTTTCTTTCTTTCTTTCTCCCTCTCTCTCACTTGCTTGTTCTCCCTCTCTCTCCCCCTCTCTCTCTCTCCCCCCATCTCTCTCTCCCCATCTCTCTCTCTCTCTCTAAATGGGTATAAACGTGTACACCTTCAAGACTACAAAACTGTTCACAACTAATACTGTACTTGACATTGTTGAATTATCTCCATCGTCGATTGGTAGTTCTTTTTCTCCCTTGAACTCATCATCTCTCTCTCTCTCTCTCTCTCTTGTTCGCTCTCTCCCGCTCTCTCCTTTGCCATCTTATCTTCCTCTCAAACTTGCCCTCATTCTCTCCTCACCCTCTCTCTCTCACACTCGCTCTCTCTCACACTCACTCTCTCTCTCTCTCTATCTATCTATCTATCTATCTCTCTCTCTTTCTCTCTCTCTCAGTTTCTCTCTCTCTCTCTCTTGTTCGCTCTCTCCCGCTCTCTCCTTTGCCATCTTATCTTCCTCTCGAACTTGCCCTCATTCTCTCCTTCCCCCTCTCTCTCTCCCTCGCTCTCTCCCTCTCTCTCTCGCTCGCTCTCTATCTCTCGCTCTCTCCATCTCCCCCTCTCTCTCTCTCTCTCTCTATCTCTCTCTCTTTATATATATATATATATATATATATATATATATATATATATATATCTGTCTCTCTCGCTCGCTCGCTCGCTATCTCCCTCTCTCTTCTTTGTCATCTCTTTCCCTTGACCCAATAATCTTCCTTTTGAACTTGCTCTCATTCTTTCCTCCCCCTCTCTCTCTCTCTCTCTTGCCCCCATTATCTCACTTGCTCTTTCTTTTTCTCTCTCTCTCTCTTTCTCCCCTTTTCTCTCTCACTTGCTTGCTCTCCCCTTTCTCTCTCTTTCCCCCTCTCTCTCTTTTCCCCCTCTCTCTCTCACTTGTTTGTTCCTTCTTTCTTTCTTTCTCCCTCTCTCTCACTTGCTTGTTCTCCCCATCTCCCTCTCTCTCTCTCTCCATCTTCTCTTTCTCTAAATGGGTATAAACGTGTACACGTTCAATACAACAAAACTGTTCACAACTAATATTCGTACGACGAAGTTTCACATCACATTTTCCTTCTTCATAATTTGTGCTCGTCGATAAAAAAAATATCCTGTAAACTAAATCAGTTATTTCTACTCAAAAAATCAGATCCGTCTTCTTTGACTGGCAACTTAGATCCATAAACTTTGAGTTTGTAAACATCAATCAGTGGCTTTTTTTCTGACAACAGCCGCAATGTCGGGTCAAGCACCATTCGAAGTCTTCAAATGGAAGACCACAACGCTGTTTTGGCTCCCACCTTCCTTACAGCTTCATGTCACGACAGGACTCTACTCTACTAGGATTTTGTTGTTGTGGGTGTTGCCAGAAATGTTTGGCAACCAAAATCATAGATTGCTTCCAGCCAAGATCTCATTCATGCTTCTCCAGCCAAGAGAAATTGTCTGTTTTTAGCCAAATATAAAATTATACTTTATCAGCTGTTTCATGGAGTTCCAGTTAAAACTACCGGGTCTCTGTTTTATGTAAACCAAAGCAGCTCAACCGCGAGAGGGTGTAACTATACCTTCCAACCACGTTCTTCATATAATTCGCTGACTTCTTTGTAGCGTAGTAGGATTAGGGTTATGGTTAGAGTTAGGGTTTAGGTTAGGGTTAGAGTTAAGGTTAGGGTTAGGTTTGGGTAAGGGTTATGGTTCGGGTTATGGTTAGGGTTAGGGGTTAGGGTTCGGTCTAGGGTAAGGTTAGGGTTAACGTTAGAGTTTAGGGTTTAGGGTTAGGGTTAGGTTAGGTTAGTTTTAGGGTTTAGGATTTAGGGTTAGGGTTAGGTTAGGTTGGGTTTAGGGTTTAGGTTTAGGGTTAGGATTAAGGTTAGGGTTAGGTTAGTTTTAGGGTTTAGGGTTTAGGGTTAGGGTTAGGGTTAGGGTTAGGTTAGGTTAGGTTGGGTTTAGGTTTAGGATTAAGGTTAGGGTAAGGTTAGATTAGTTTTAGGGTTTAGGGTTAGGGTTTAGGGTTGGGTTAAGGTTAAGGTTAAGGTTAAGGTTAGGGTTATGGTTAGGGTTTAGGGTTAGGGTTAGGTTAGAGTTAGGGTTCAGGTTAGGGTTTAAGGTTTAGAGTTGGTCTTTTCAAATTAACTAAAAATTTACAATATTAATGAAGCCTATTATTTTAGATGTCGAACTCACAAAAATGCGTGTATGGTTCAAGGTCAAGTGTTGAAGAGGCCACCAATCAACTGAATAATTAAAAGTTACGTATAATAATTGTTTTTGATGCTTCCGGCCCGTTGTCATACCAACCGAGGTGCGTCTTGGTATCATTCTCGCATCCAAGTGTCCATCCTGAACCATCAGACCCTTCTTTTCCCGATAAGTTTGTCCCGGTGCACTCTCACAGGTATTACCTTCTCCTTCAAACAGCAAGTTATACCACTCCCGCCGTATGAGGTGAAATCGGAAAGAAACCATAAATAAAAAGTCAACGGTAGATGATTTTTTTCTTTATGTCATCAGAAATGGTAATAATAATTTATGTATGAAAAATAAAATTATTGATGTAATTCAATGTTTTTGTATGAATATTAGTGCGAACACTGGCCAAACATATTTTTCCGTCACTTTTGACGGATGTATATACTAGTAAATATATCATTCAAAATCTACTTCTTTGAATGATGATACGCGTAAATTCGCGAAGGATGACTAAGAATAAAAGGCTAAATGTAAAAATAAGTTTCTTTATTTTGTTCAAACCTAGTTATTTATTTTTTATTATTTTTTTATTTATTTTAATTATTTTTCTTTAATTTTAATTATTTTTTATTTATTTTAATTATTTTTTATTTATTTTATTTATTTTTTTTATTTATTTTAATTATTTTTCTATTTATTTTAATTATTTTTTAAATTTATTTTAATTATTTTTTTATTTATTTTAATTATTTTTTTATTTATTTTAATTATTTTGTTATTTATTTAAATTATTTTTTTATTTATTTTAATTATTTTTCATTTATTTTAATTATTTTTTATTTATTTTAATTATTTTTTATTTATTTTATTTTTTTATGTATTTTAATTATTTTTTAAATTTATTTTAATGTTTTTTTTATTTATTTTAATTATTTTGTTATTTATTATAATTATTTTTTTATTTATTTTAATTATTTTTCATTTATTTTAATTATTTTTTATTTATTTCATTTTTTTTTATTTTAATTAATTTTTAAATTTATTTTATTCTTTTTTTTATTTATTTTAATTATTTTGTTATTTATTTTAATTATTTTAATTGTTTTATTTATTTTTAAATTTATTACAATAAAATACATTACAATATAATAAATGCAATTCGGAAATATGCTTGATAGAATAAAAAAGGAAAACAATACGATGCCAAAATAAGTTTCTTAATTTTGTTCAAACCAATTTATTTAGTTTTTTTAAATTATTTTTTTATTTATTTTAATTATGTTTTTTTTTTATTTTTGTATTATTTATTTAATTAAATTTAAATTATTGTTTTATTTATTTTAATTATTTTTTATTCATTCTATTTTTTATATATATTCTAATGATTTTTTTAATTTATTTAAATTATTTAAATTATTAAATTATTCATAAATTATATTTTTATTTATTTTAATTATTTTATTATTTATTTTATTTTTTTATTTTATTTTTTATTTATTTTAATTATTTTTATTTATTTTAATCATTTTTTTATTTATTTTAATTATTTTATTAATTATTTTAATTATTTGTTATTTATTTTAATTATTTTATTAATTATTTTAATTATTTGTTATTTATTTTAATTATTTTATTTTTTATTTTAATTATTTTTTTTATTGATTTTATAAATCTTACTTGCTTTTCGTGTAACTTCGTTCACTGGAAATGTAAGTGTGGCTCGTATATCACAATATTTCGAGAAAATATCCCCTTCACAGGTGTTATCATTCCGTTCAACTCGAATTTTGTATCGTACAGCAATAATAGCGACTGTCAAGTTAGAGAGTCAGGTTCGCAGTAAACATATCTTGGGTTGACCTACTTTGAATGTCATTATTGTTTACATAACTGGATATTTCATTCATTTGCGTATTGTTTTATTATAAAAAAGACTTTTATTATTTTATTTACTTTTAATATTATAATTTTTTGTTTGTTCTGGGTTTTTTCTAATTTTATTTATTTAATGTGTGATCGTTATAAATGATGTGTAAAATCTATTAATAATCGAGTTTATGTATCCGTCTGTCTGAAGCGAAAAGTATGCTATTTAAGACTAGTGTACTTATGAAATAGTATAGTATATACTATTTCAGACTAATGTACGCATATCCCGGCAATGACGTCATTGTGAGAGGATTTTATTTCTTTTTAACTAAAAATATTTCTTTGGGTGGGGGAGGGTAGAAAAAAATGGGGGGGGGGGCGGAAATTTTTTTTGAGAGGGGCGAAATTTTTTTTCTTTTAACTAAAAATATTTCTTTGGGTGTGGGACGGTAAAAAAAATGGGGTGTCGGAAATTTGGGGGGCGCGGGGGTCCAAAATATTTGTTTTCAACTACAAATATTTAATTTTTGGGTTAGGGGAGGGGTAAATTTTCTTTTTTTAGGGGGGTGGGTGAAACATTTGGGGGGGGGGCGGACATTTTTTTTAACTAAAAATATTTCTTTGGGTGGCGGAGGGAAAAAAAAATTTGAAGCGAGGGGTCGGAAATTTTTCTTCAGGGAAGGGGGGCGAAATTTTTTTTTTTTAACTAAAAATATTTCTTTGTGTGGGGGAGGGTAAAAATATTTGGGGGGGTATGGGTAGGAAATTTTTCTTTGGATGGGGAGGTCGAAAAAAATTTTTTGTTTTTTTAACTATAAATATTTGTTTGGGTGGGGAAGGGTAAAAAAAAAATTAGGTATGGGGGGGGTAAAAAAATGTTGGTCTAAAACAAGGAAAAGCAATGTCTCACTACCCAAGAAATATGACTGGGGCGCCATCGGTTTACGGATGAACGTTAATTTGTGACGTGGCAGCCTAGCAAAAATAGACGACCGTAGGGAAACTATTTTGCTAGTAAAATATAAATATACATTTTTGTAAGAAAAATGTTTTGATTTTTTTAATAGAAAAATGTTATTCTAAAACTAAGACAATTCGAAAATATACGTCTTTTGTGATGTTTTCTACAGATGGGCACGTTAGAGTGACACTATATACGGTGTAGTGGTAAGGCCATTCCTTTCATAAGCTTACAGAGTTTGGTTGCCGAATTTACATCAGGAGGTCGTAATTGTTAATTGTGTATTATATTATTTCACAAAGCTTTAAATCTTTAACAGAGTCTGGTAATTTGGTGAAATGGAACTGAACGCGTGACATTTCCTTTAGAATCCTCAAAACAATGCATTTATTCTTTTTTACTATTGAAGTGGCTACTTATCAAGGACCAGGGCCACTCGAGGATAAGGGTTAATTAAACGGTTGTTATTGCCAGACGAATGAGGAGGAACACTATGGGAGTACTAAGATTGTTCAATGGTATGAACTGTGAAGAATTTGTTGACATTCGATTTGAAGACGATAAAGTTGTAATAAGGAGAGAAGCAATACCGCGGTATTGTGTTCCACAGGTAAGAAACTTTGTCTATGGAAATTCCGCCTGGCGCTAGAAAGGAAAGAGCCTTAGTTCTTGTTGTAAATGTCTTACAAGGATAAACTAAAGACTGGAGCTCAGTCGAGAACCTTCCATGGAAAATAACGATAGAGTAGAGAGAGACTAGCAACGTCTTTTCTATTAGATAGGTTGTAAAGCAAGGACGATATCATCTCACACTAGATTTGGAAAGAGTAATCAGTTCACCCTCAGTAGTATTCCATCTTTGGACGTATCTGATACTTTAACATAGTTTTTAACATAGTTCACCCAAACAAGGCAGGCCGCCACTGTAGACGTAAGGGACTACTGAGAAAAAGGGTGAAAGTTTTTTGGGGGGATTAACCTAAATTAGGAGCTGCGCAGCGAGATGTCTGTTTACATTAGTTTTAAATTTGTTCATGTCAGTACCATCAGGAAAACAGGGAGCAGAGAGAGAGAGTTCCAAAGTCCAGCAGCACGACGAAAGAAGTTTTTGGAGTAGAAAGCTATTCGGCATCTGGGGACCTCCACAGTGAATGGATGGGATTTGACAGCTTGTCGGGTTGGTCGAGGGAATTTGCGTCGTGGGGGTACCAGAGCAGTAATTTCAGCTACACAATCCATTGAAGTACTTGTAAAACAGGCACAAGGAAGCAACATTGCGGTGATGGGGCAGGAGCTGGAGCCTCGTGGACAGTGAGGGACCTATTAAGTTGGCGACTCTTTTTTTGATCTTGTCTAAGAGGGGGAGACTAGTGGATGATGCACCAGCCCATATGTGACAACAATACTCCATGCATGGGCGGATGGTGGCTTTGTAGAGATACAGGATAATGTCAGTTAAAAAACGATGAAATTTTCAAATGTTGATTTAGTAAATAAAATTTAATTCATAGATTTAGTAAAAGGAACTAACTTTTTTTCAAAGATTAAAGTTGAATTTTTCTTTTAATGGTTATCTAATATATAAAGTAGAGACGTTTTTTCTCCTGTTCCTTTTCGGGGTATAGGAAAATAACCATATACAAAACAGGCTACTAAACTCACTGCTATACTACACTTATTCACTCGAGCGTGTTTTAGTAAAGTTGTTATTATTTTTTCCAACCTAACACTCAATATTACATTTGGCCCACCATCAACGTCTCTCCGAAAAACCAACTCCATATAGGTGGTAGCAAAGACTTTTCCCCCTAACAATTGTGTACTGTGACTACACTCATCGACACCGGGAAGTAATAAACACAGTTTACTTTTCACAAAACAGTCCGTCCTTATTTATTATTTGCCTGGTATTAATTTACTACATAATATAAAACAATACGCAAACAAATAATGACCGCTCCCGTTGAATCCGATGATATTCCGCGAATATCAGATTACGTTTTTCCTATTTCTAACTATGATTTCCACATTTACATTCATTCCGGAATCAAGCGAATGACATTAACGAACACAGTTCCTGCAACATTTATTCTTCAAATATGGCGGCTACAATTCCTTCATTAAATCGACTTCCTACTTAATTCAATAGCCACCAAGACACATTTATATTTTTAAAATCATATACCTTTAACCCTTCCCAAATAAATGACATAAACCGTGTCATTGTTGGACGTTACTTTTCGCTGCCAGAAGCTGCCAGTAAACAAGCTTACGTTAACTGGCATATTTTCACATGCATTTTTCAAGTAGTAACTGTGGCGCAATGGTTAATAATGGAGGTTTCATTATCGCCATTATCGGCGTTCGATCCCATTCTGCTCTAAATCATTTTCTTTCTTTTTTTTTTTTAATTTAAAACATTCACCAACACGGTAGAGGGGGAGGGGAGAAGAACAATAGGCGGTTTCTTTTTTATTCAATAGGTAGTACTTTCTCCCGCGCAACGCCGGGAGACGGGTTCCGCTAGTTTGGAAATATAGAAAGCGGGTACATCGGTATGGAGAGGGGAAGACTTACAGAGAAAGATGGGAAATACCGAGATATATATAGGTAAGGGGTCGTATTTGGAGTGAGGTTCTTTCTAGAACGGTAGAATTACCCAACCATTTTCTCAGCGATTTTAGCAACAGACTGGATACACGACCTTCCATTATCCTTACAAAATCTCGTCCGTCAAAATCTCGTCGGAAAATATTGAAAACTGCACAAACCGATAGTAATAAATCATTGCGTTAATGGCGGTGTAAAATGAAATATGATGAGAGTCGATGCGTTCAATTTCGGGTTGGCGTTAATTCGGTGATAATAGAATTGACGTTCTTCGCGTTCTCCGAAAGCTTTTCTAAATCAAGTTTTACAATCACATATAAACAAGTCTGTCAATCAAAGCAAAGAAAGGAGACGAGGGGACGACTTTATTTTCCAACTAAACGCAGACCTACACAATGTACACATTTATTGATTGAAGTCTCTCCACGAGAAACGCTACGACCCTCGACCGTTACTATTCTACAACGAAAGTTGTTTCTTATTCAGAACGATTTTACGAGACAGTTTTCAGCCAGCCATAAATGCCAGAGCAAACGTTGAATGCTCATCAGAAATCGAAATGGCGCTTTAAAAAAAAAAAAGAAGAGTTGAAAATTAAAAAAGATCAAAATGGAGGAACGTGATGTTTAAAGGCGAACGTTTGAGGCCGAATGTACGTTCGTGACTTTCCGTTTGAACGTGATTATTTTTTCCGGGTATTTGATTGCATTCGCGACAGCAGACAAACAATAAGTCAACGCCCAGCACATTCGTCATTACTGAGTGGGGGAAAATGTATTCATATAAAACAAGCAATTCGTCGATACCGAAGATGAGCAATGAAGTCACGAAAACAAAAAAAAAAAAACCCATTTCTACATTCTTAAATTGGATTCAACGTTTTTAGATGATCTTTAAAAGTGTATGTCTGTCTGTCTTCCGAGATACCTTCATAAACATTTCACTCAGCCGTCTGTATTTATTTTACATTCTCTGCAGGACATCTCGACACAAGGTCAGCTTGGCTTGGTTGAAAAGCCAGCGCACTGGGAGAAGTATGCACGACGAAAGCCGTGATTTGAATGGAAAAGTTTGAGTGGCACTCTGGGGTCAGAGGTGACCCCAGAACGGAAGTTGACAAAATCACGTAACTTCCTAACAAACATCATGCTGTCTTTCCTGGTGAATCTCCAAGCAGAGAAGACGTGAAAGCCGGCGTTCCCTATTTTAGCCCCATTGAAAGCAAGGGCGCACAACATATAGCACAACCTAATGAGTGTATGACACAGACGTTTGATATATGTATTGTTTATTTTTAAACAAAAACGCCGAATAAAAATAGCACTAGCGAACCATTACTGGGAGCTCAAAGAAAGCGGACTCTCAACAATATTAAAATGGAAAATAATTCGACAAGCCAGTACATGTAGAAATTTAGAAGACCCGTGTGGATTATGTCTGTATAAGAAATTTGAAATAATGAAATTATAAACATTAAAGAGCTACAAAACCTATTAAACTGTAGAAGTGAAATAGGAAACAACTGCTTACACAAAATAAAATTTACTTTAGGATAACAATAATTAAATATATAAATAAATAAAACCTAAACTAAACTGAACTAACATCTAAAAATAGAAATACAAGCAGGCACGTGTTAAAATAAGTTCACGTATTAATTCAACACAACAAAGAAACAGGGATGAGTCACCCGTATACAAAACAGAACAAACGAATAGGAAGTAAAATCAACCGAACCTTTGTTTGTGAGAAGCCCTGCTATTGGTTAATGAAAACATTAACCCGTGGGAGGGCACAACAAAGAATCTGATTGGTTAACTAGCTAGACTAAATATCGTGTGTACATATTAAAACACACGCCATCCACAAACTCCATGCATTTTAGCCTGACAATTCCCTACGGGGATGAAACGCGGAAGCCTCTGTGTAGCTTAATTGCCATAAATATATTTTCATAACTTACTACTTACTTCTACACACGTATTGAGCATTGTTGAAATAAATACTGAAAATCGATACATAAAATATTATATCTCCTTATAACACTTTATGTGGATACATGAAATAATAATTATATATATATATATATATATATATATATATATATATATATATATATATATATATATATATTTGAAAAGTCCATACCTTTTTAAAGCATCCAAATTAAATTTAAGAACAAGGAGTGAGGTAAAATAAAATATCTTTTAAAGCAAGTTTAAAGGTTTTTAAAAAAAAGAAAAATCAATACCGATTTTTTTTAAATTTTATTTTATAAACTTTCATTTTTAGTTTATAGTACAGATAAATTTCGCTAAGATAGAATTGGCCGCTTCAGTGTAGTGTGTAGATCCGATCTTATTGGACGGCCGGTTTAGTTGTTGCAACCGGTGTTTTTTTTCTCACTTTCGGTACAAGATTACGCTTGCACGTGGTATATGTAATTGAACGGGCGGGTATGGAATATTTGAAATATTTGGAACATGAGAAAGTTTAGTTGGACTGCAGTGTTAAAAATGTCAGGGAAAAACGGAAAGAGTAAGGAGAAAGTGAAGATTCAAGGAGAAAAAGGAAGGGTGTGAGTAAAATTACCACCCTCCTCCACCCCTCCACTCATTGCTATCATTTTCCAAATATTTCAAATATTTCATACCCTATCAAAACAAATCCCCCCTCTCCCCTCACCCATTCCCCCTCTCAACTATTTCTCCAATACCCTCACTTTTCCATACCCCCTTCTTAAATTCCCTCATTTTCTCAAAACGCTCTCTAAGACCATAACTTTCGCCCATCCACCAAAATCACAGCCCCCCTCCTTCTCTACCCATCCTCCTTTCCCTGCATACACCCCCCACACACAAACATTCCAACTTACTTTTTCCCCTTCAATCTTGACCGCAGCCATCTGGTCAAACACCTCCCTCCTCCCTCTCCTCTACTCCCTCTCTGCCATCCACTTTACCCCTGCTCATCCCCCACCTCTTTTTCTTACCACCAGCCACAGTAGTCCTTGCTCACCCCATCTTTCCATTTCTTCCCCACTCATTTTCTTCAACATTCATTTTTATTCTCCAACAAGTACGGACGTCCACCCAGTTGTGGCCATTATTTTATTTTATTTTTCCTCCCAATATGTCTACCCTACATGTATCTGTACTTGCATGACATTTTTTTTCTCTATATTATCATCCTGATGAAGTCTTATAAATAAAGACGAAACGTTGATGTACACATAAAAAAAATCCATTTTTTGGTTTTCCTTTTTCATTTTCCCATATATATATATATATATATATTAATTATTTATTACCTAGAGACATCGATGTTTCATGCTTACGCAATATTCAGTGCAGGAAGCTAATTCCTGACGGTCGACGGACGTGAACTCCGATCACAAATCGCCACTGATTCGCAGTCAAGAGAGTTACCAGTTGGCCACCAGAAATTAGCTTTGAGTTCTAGAAAGAAATTTAACTTTGTAAATACCAAGTCGGCGAGTATTCACAACAAGCTGCGAAGAGTGATCGACAACAACAACAAATCGTGTTGGATCTCGCAATGAAGCTAGTAGTACTGCTTGTTATTAAATTCACTCAGAGTGGCCAGCCTTAGTAAAGGGGGCTATATAATAATATTTATAAATAAATATTAATTATTTATTACCTATATATAGTCTCGGAAGTATCTCAACCATTAAAACTATATAAGGGAGAAAAAAAACCAAAAAAAAAAACCTGAAGTCCGAAGTTGTTCAGTGGAAAATCACTCGTGTAAGTCAATTTAATTTTTACAGTTATTATATTAGTTGGCTTCTAACATTATTTAAGGGATCATCAGTTGTTTACCATGAAAAACTGTTTCGGGAATTTATAAACAAGACAGTATTTAATTTAATGGCTTCCCTGCAGAGTTGATCAGACCCCCACTTCCCTTAAAAGACAAAAACATATACGTTCCGTATACTAAATCTACGTTTTGTTCCATATAAATGCTTTGCTAACTTATATTAGTTATTAAAAAATATATATAAATAAATTTAAAAAAAAAAAAGAAAAAAAGTCCTCCTTACCTGTGTTGTTCGTCTGTCTAATAAAATGTATCCGTTACTTACAAAAAAAATGTTGCTGCATTTTAAAGTGTTTAGACGAATCCATTACACTACTTTTTAGGTGATTAATGTATTTTTAGTTTTAGTTTTTATTAAAAATATAAAAAATATCAACATATCAATTTTTTTAAATTTAAATTATATATATATACATATATATACTTTTAGTCCTTTTTTCTCCCCGTCCTCCTTCTCCGCCTCCTCCTTTGTTGTTTAATTCTTTGTCATATATATATATATATATATATATATATATATATATATATATATATGTGTGTGTGTGTGTGTGTGTGTGTGTATCTATGCACTTCTAACATGCGCATGCAAGTAACTTGTATCTCTGTTACTGTTCCTTTCTGATTACTAAACCTTCTTATAAATTAACATCAGCGTCCGAAGGATTTGTCTACAGACGATCCAGAAACTGGGTTACACGTATCGGTAAGTGAAAACGTAGCAGAATTGCATTATTTAGTTTGATTAACTAACATTTGTCTTAAATATAAAGGTGGAGCAGTAATGTTTCTGTACATGTTAGTAAATTGCGCTAGAGTTTACAATATGCATGGTGTCTCAGCAGGATACGGTAGCTTTATTATTATTATTATTATTACTATTATTATTATTATTATTATTACTATCATTATTATTATTTTTATTATTATTATTATTATTATTTACTCACTAGGAGTTCTCACACAAATTATTATCGTGATTGCTCACTAGTACAAACTGGTGTCCCTTGGAGTCTTAGTGACAACCGTCTCACCTTATTTCAGTAACAGTTGAATAAACCAACAATCACTTTCATACTGATCGATTGATTTTGTTGAATCTTCGATGATGTCTTGCCGATTATTTATAGGCTCACCGGCATGGAATTGTATATTTCTTGTTCGCTGTAAGAGTGCTTCAGATAATTCTGTTCCAGTTGGTGCATTTTGCTGATGGTATCTCATTAATATCCAAAGATGATTCCACCAACCTGTTCAAACGATTCCACCAACCTGTTCAAATGATTCCACCAACCTGTTCAAATGATTCCACCAACCTGTTCAAATAGTTCCACCAACCTGTTCAAATGATTCCACCAACCTGTTCAAATGATTCCACCAACCTGTTCAAACGAGTAATGCCTTCAATGTTCAGTGAATTCTTCCAACTTCTCAATAAACTCTTTTGATATACAGGGTGGCGCAAAAGTCGCGCATTGGTTTGTTTAGGTAATAGAAACTACAACATTTAAAGTAATTTACTAGGCTTTTCTGATAAATAATACATTTACTTGGTAATTTTGTTGCAATAGTTTCTGTAATATTCTGAAAAATAAGAAGAAAATTTGATTAAATGTTAAAGTTGTTACCGATTAAAACTAATGTGTGACTTTTGCGCCACCCTATATAAGAATTATCGGTTCCTTAATTGTTCTTACACATAAACAAAATAGAAAATAACTGTAGAAGAATACCCGTCCCAGGATGGGTAAAATGAATTCACTGAACAGAACAGTTTTGCACCACTTTTATGTTCTTTTAGGGAGAATAAATCTAAGATATAACGATACTAAAATGTATGTTTAGAATAATTTTTCTAATTTTGGTCAAAATTCATTAGACGGGTAAAATGAATTCACTGAACAGAAAACAGAAAATAGGAATAGGAATAAGATAAAATGTTAAAAAGTATCAAGAAAGTTACCGAAAAATGTAACTGTTAATTATTAAGTTTGATTTCATAATCATTTTATTTCTCTTGTCGCAAAAGCAAATAAAATGATTGGTTGTTAAATAATTAGAAATTCTATTTCAAGGGAAACAAATGTTATTTTATGAATATATTAGATTCAAATATAATTTTATGAAATTTTTATAAAACCTCATATAGAATATTATACACAATCCTGGTCACAAGTAACTAGACATATGGATGGGGTTAGGGTAAGAATATAATATAAAAATTAAGAAGTAGTTAGGGTTAGGGTAAAGGTTAGTGTTATAATATAAAAATTAAGAAGTAGTTAGGGTTAGTGTTATGATATAAAAATTAAGAAGTAGTTAGGGTTAGGGTAAAGGTTAGTGCTATAATATAAAAATTAAGAAGTAGATGGGTTAGGGTTAGGGTTAGGGTAAAGGTTAGTGCTATAATATAAAAATTAAGAAGTAGTAAAGGTTAGGGTTAGTGTTATGATATAAAAATTAAGAAGTAGTTAGGGTTAGGGTTAGTGTTATGATATAAAAATTAAGAAGTAGTTAGGGTTAGGGTAAAGGTTAGTGCTATAATATAAGAATTAAGAAGTAGTTAGGGTTAGTGTTATGATATAAAAATTAAGAAGTAGTTAGGGTTTAGTAAAGGTTAGTGCTATAATATAAAAATTAAGAAGTAGTAAAGGTTAGGGTTAGTGTTATGATATAAAAATTAAGAAGTAGTTAGGGTTAGGGTTAGTGTTATGATATAAAAATTAAGAAGTTGTTAGGGTTATGGTAAAGGTTAGTGTTATAATATAAAAATTAAGAAGTAGTTAGGGTTAAGGTTATGATATAAAAATTAAGAAGTAGTTAGGGTTTAGTAAAGGTTAGTGCTATAATATAAAAATTAAGAAGTAGTAAAGGTTAGGGTTAGTGTTATAATATAAAAATTAAGAAGTAGTTATGGTTAGGGTTAGTGTTATGATATAAAAATTAAGAAGTAGTTAGGGTCATGGTAAAGGTTAGTGTTATAATATAAAAATTAAGAAGTTGTTAGGGTTAGGGTTAGGGAACAGTTTTGCACCACTTTATGTCCTTTTAGGGAGAATAAATTCAAGATATAATGATACTAAAATGTATGTTTAAAATAATTATTCTAATTTTGGTCAAAATTCATTAGATGATTTCATTCTAATAAAATGTCTCAAATTTAAGGCTGAGGCTGAAGGTGTCTTCTTTGTTTTTAACATAGTTCACCCCAAACAAGGCAGGCCGCCACTGTAGACATAAGGGCCTACTGAGAAAAAAACGTGAAGGTTTTTTTTTGGGGGGGGGTCAACCTAATTTGGGAGCTGCGCAGCGAGATGTCTGTTTACATTAGTTTTAAATTTCTACATGTCAGTAACGTCAGGAAAGCAGGGAGCAGAGAGAGAGTTCCAGTGCCCAGCAGAACGAGGAAAGAAGCTTTTGGAGTAGAAAGCTCTTCGGCATCTGCATACCTCCACAGTGAATGGATGGGATTTGGCAGATTGTCGGGTTGGTCTAGTGAATCTACGTCGTGGGGGCACCAGAGCAGCAAGTTCATCAGAGCACAATCCATTAAAGTACTTGCAAAACAGGCACAAAGAAGCAACATTGGGATGAAGCCTGGTGGACTATGAGGGACCTATTAAGTTGGCGACTCTTTTTAGACCATGTCTAAGACAGAGAGACTAGCAGATGATGCAGCAGCCCAGATGTGGCATCCAACTATAGTTATCTCCCCCTTATTTGACTCTCCTAAAATTAAAACAGGCACAAAGAAGCAACATTAAGAAATTAAAATGCAGGGTTTCTTGTTTAATTCCACCAACCTGTTCAAATGATTCCACCAACCTGTTCAAATGATTCCACCAACATGTTCAAATGATTCCACCAACATGTTCAAATGATTCCACCAACCTGTTCAAATGATTCCACCAACCTGTTCAAATGATTCCACCAACCTGTTCAAATGATTCCACCAACATGTTCAAATGATTCCACCAACATGTTCAAATAATTCCACCAACATGTTCAAATGATTCCACCAACCTGTTCAAATGATTCCACCAACATGTTCAAATGATTCCACCAACCTGTTCAAATGATTCCACCAACATGTTCAAATGATTCCACCAACATGTTCAAATGATTCCACCAACCTGTTCAAATGATTCCACCAACCTGTTCAAATGATTCCACCAACCTGTTCAAATGATTCAACCAACATGTTCAAATGATTCCACCAACATGTTCAAATGATTCCACCAACATGTTCAAATGATTCCACCAACCTGTTCAAATGATTCCACCAACATGTTCAAATGATTCCACCAACATGTTCAAATAATTCCACCAACATGTTCAAATGATTCCACCAACCTGTTCAAATGATTCCACCAACCTGTTCAAATGATTCGACCAACCTGTTCAAATGATTCCACCAACCTGTTCAAATGATTCCACCAACCTGTTCAAATGATTCCACCAACCTGTTCAAATGATTCCACCAACCTGTTCAAATGATTCCACCAACATGTTCAAATGATTCCACCAACCTGTTCAAATGATTCCACCAACCTGTTCAAATGATTCCCCCAACCTGTTCAAATGATTCCACCAACCTGTTCAAATGATTCCACCAACCTGTTCAAATGATTCCACCAACCTGTTCAAATGATTCCACCAACCTGTTCAAATGATTCCACCAACCTGTTCAAATGATTCCACCAACCTGTTCAAATGATTCCACCAACATGTTCAAATGATTCCACCAACATGTTCAAATGATTCCACCAACCTGTTCAAATGATTCCACCAACCTGTTCAAATGATTCCACCAACATGTTCAAATGATTCGACCAACCTGTTCAAATGATTCTACCAACCTGTTCAAATGATTCCACCAACATGTTCAAATGATTCCACCAACCTGTTCAAATGATTCCACCAACATGTTCAAATGATTCCACCAACCTGTTCAAATGATTCCACCAACCTGTTCAAATGATTCCACCAACATGTTCAAATGATTCCACCAACCTGTTCAAATGATTCCACCAACCTGTTCAAATGATCCCACCAACCTGTTCAAATGATTCCACCAACCTGTTCAAATGATTCGACCAACCTGTTCAAATGATTCCACCAACCTGTTCAAATGATTCCACCAACCTGTTCAAATGATTCCACCAACCTGTTCAAATGATTCCACCAACATGTTCAAATGATTCCACCAACATGTTCAAATGATTCCACCAACCTGTTCAAATGATTCCACCAACCTGTTCAAATGATTCCACCAACCTGTTCAAATGATTATACCTACCTGTTCAAATGATTCCCCCAACCTGTTCAAATGATTCCACCAACCTGTTCAAATGATTCCCCCAACCTGTTCAAATGATTCCACCAACCTGTTCAAATGATTCCACCAACCTGTTCAAATGATTCCACCAACATGTTCAAATGATTCCACCAACCTGTTCAAATGATTCCACCAACATGTTCAAATGATTCCACCAACCTGTTCAAATGATTCCACCAACCTGTTCAAATGATTCCACCAACCTGTTCAAATGATTCCACCAACCTGTTCAAATGATTCCACAAACCTGTACAAATAATTCCACCAACCTGTTCAAATGATTCCACCAACTTGTTCAAATGATTCCACCAACATGTTCAAATGATTCCACCAACCTGTTCAAATGATTCCACCAACCTGTTCAAATGATTCCACCAACCTGTTCAAATGATTCCACCAACATGTTCAAATGATTCGACCAACCTGTTCAAATGATTCCACCAACCTGTTCAAATGATTCCACCAACATGTTCAAATGATTCCACCAACCTGTTCAAATGATTCCACCCACCTGTTCAAATGATTCCACCAACATGTTCAAATGATTCCACCAACCTGTTCAAATGATTCCACCAACCTGTTCAAATGATTCCACCAACCTGTTCAAATGATTCCACCAACCTGTTCAAATGATTCCACCAACTTGTTCAAATGATTCCACCAACCTGTTCAAATGATTCCACCAACATGTTCAAATGATTCCACCAACCTGTTCAAATGATTCCACCAACCTGTTCAAATGATTATACCAACCTGTTCAAATGATTCCACCAACCTGTTCAAATGATTCCACCAACCTGTTCAAATGATTATACCAACCTGTTCAAATGATTCCACCAACATGTTCAAATGATTCCACCAACCTGTTCAAATGATTCCACCAACCTGTTCAAATGATTCCACAAACCTGTACAAATAATTCCACCAACATGTTCAAATGATTCCACCAACCTGTTCAAATGATTCCACCAACCTGTTCAAATGATTCCACCAACCTGTTCAAATGATTCCACCAACCTGTTCAAATGATTCCACCAACCTGTTCAAATGATTCCACCAACCTGTTCAAATGATTCCACCAACATGTTCAAATGATTCCACCAACCTGTTCAAATGATTCCACCAACCTGTTCAAATGATTCCACCAACCTGTTCAAATGATTCCACCAACCTGTTCAAATGATCCCACCAACCTGTTCAAATGATTCCACCAACCTGTTCAAATGATTCCACCAACCTGTTCAAATGATTATACCAACCTGTTCAAATGATTCCACCAACCTGTTCAAATGATTCCACCAACCTGTTCAAATGATTATACCAACCTGTTCAAATGATTCCACCAACATGTTCAAATGATTCCACCAACCTGTTCAAATGATTCCACCAACCTGTTCAAATGATTCCACAAACCTGTACAAATAATTCCACCAACATGTTCAAATGATTCCACCAACCTGTTCAAATGATTCCACCAACCTGTTCAAATGATTCCACCAACCTGTTCAAATGATTCCACCAACCTGTTCAAATGATTCCACCAACCTGTTCAAATGATTCCACCAACCTGTTCAAATGATTCCACCAACATGTTCAAATGATTCCACCAACCTGTTCAAATGATTCCACCAACCTGTTCAAATGATTCCACCAACCTGTTCAAATGATTCCACCAACCTGTTCAAATGATCCCACCAACCTGTTCAAATGATTCCACCAACCTGTTCAAATGATTCCACCAACCTGTTCAAATGATTATACCAACCTGTTCAAATGATTCCATCAACCTGTTCAAATGATTCCACCAACCTGTTCAAATGATTATACCAACCTGTTCAAATGATTCCACCAACATGTTCAAATGATTCCACCAACCTGTTCAAATGATTCCACCAACCTGTTCAAATGATTCCACAAACCTGTACAAATAATTCCACCAACATGTTCAAATGATTCCACCAACCTGTTCAAATGATTCCACCAACCTGTTCAAATGATTCCACCAACATGTTCAAATGATTCCACCAACCTGTTCAAATGATTCCACCAACCTGTTCAAATGATTCCACCAACCTGTTCAAATGATTCCACCAACCTGTTCAAATGATTCCACCAACCTGTTCAAATGATTCCACCAACCTGTTCAAATGATTCCACCAACCTGTTCAAATGATTCCACCAACCTGTTCAAATGATTCCACCAACCTGTTCAAATGATTCCACCAACCTGTTCAAATGATTCCACCAACCTGTTCAAATGATTCCACCAACCTGTTCAAATGATTCCACCAACCTGTTCAAATGATTCCACCAACCTGTTCAAATGATTCCACCAACCTGTTCAAATGATTCCACCAACTTGTTCAAATGATTCCACCAACCTGTTCAAATGATTCCACCAACCTGTTCAAATGATTCCACCAACCTGTTCAAATGATTCCACCAACATGTTCAAATGATTCCACCAACCTGTTCAAATGATTCCACCAACCTGTTCAAATGATTCCACCAACCTGTTCAAATGATTCCACCAACCTGTTCAAATGATTCCACCAACCTGTTCAAATGATTCCACCAACCTGTTCAAATGATTCCACCAACCTGTTCAAATGATTCCACCAACCTGTTCAAATGATTCCACCAACCTGTTCAAATGATTCCACCAACCTGTTCAAATGATTCCACCAACCTGTTCAAATGATTCCACCAACCTGTTCAAATGATTCCACCAACCTGTTCAAATGATTCCACCAACCTGTTCAAATGATTCCACCAACCTGTTCAAATGATTCCACCAACCTGTTCAAATGATTCCACCAACCTGTTCAAATGATTCCACCAACATGTTCAAATGATTCCACCAACCTGTTCAAATGATTCCACCAACCTGTTCAAATGATTCCACAAACCTGTACAAATAATTCCACCAACATGTTCAAATGATTCCACCAACCTGTTCAAATGATTCCACCAACCTGTTCAAATGATTCCACCAACATGTTCAAATGATTCCACCAACCTGTTCAAATGATTCCACCAACCTGTTCAAATGATTCCACCAACCTGTTCAAATGATTCCACCAACTTGTTCAAATGATTCCACCAACATGTTCAAATGATTATACCAACCTGTTCAAATGATTCCACCAACTTGTTCAAATGATTCCACCAACATGTTCAAATGATTCCACCAACTTGTTCAAATGATTCCACCAACATGTTCAAATGATTATACCAACCTGTTCAAATGATTCCACCAACCTGTTCAAATGATTCCACCAACCTGTTCAAATGATTCCACCAACCTGTTCAAATGATTCCACCAACCTTTTCAAATGATTCCACCAACCTGTTCAAATGATTCCACCAACCTGTTCAAATGATTCCACCAACCTGTTCAAATGATTCCACCAACCTGTTCAAATGATTCCACCAACCTGTTCAAATGATTCCACCAACCTGTTCAAATGATTCCACCAACCTGTTCAAATGATTCCACCAACCTGTTCAAATGATTCCACCAACCTGTTCAAATGATTCCACCAACCTGTTCAAATGATTCCACCAACCTGTTCAAATGATTATACCAACCTGTTCAAATGATTCCACCAACCTGTTCAAATGATTCCACCAACCTGTTCAAATGATTCCACCAACCTGTTCAAATGATTCCACCAACCTGTTCAAATGATTCCACCAACCTGTTCAAATGATTCCACCAACCTGTTCAAATGATTCCACCAACCTGTTCAAATGATTCCACCAACCTGTTCAAATGATTCCACCAACCTGTTCAAATGATTATACCAACCTGTTCAAATGATTCCACCAACCTGTTCAAATGATTCCACCAACCTGTTCAAATGATTCCACCAACCTGTTCAAATGATTCCACCAACCTGTTCAAATGATTCCACCAACCTGTTCAAATGATTCCACCAACCTGTTCAAATGATTCCACCAACCTGTTCAAATGATTCCACCAACATGTTCAAATGATTCCACCAACCTGTTCAAATGATTCCACCAACCTGTTCAAATGATTCCACCAACCTGTTCAAATGATCCCACCAACCTGTTCAAATGATTCCACCAACCTGTTCAAATGATTCCACCAACCTGTTCAAATGATTATACCAACCTGTTCAAATGATTCCACCAACCTGTTCAAATGATTCCACCAACCTGTTCAAATGATTATACCAACCTGTTCAAATGATTCCACCAACATGTTCAAATGATTCCACCAACCTGTTCAAATGATTCCACCAACCTGTTCAAATGATTCCACAAACCTGTACAAATAATTCCACCAACATGTTCAAATGATTCCACCAACCTGTTCAAATGATTCCACCAACCTGTTCAAATGATTCCACCAACCTGTTCAAATGATTCCACCAACCTGTTCAAATGATTCCACCAACTTGTTCAAATGATTCCACCAACCTGTTCAAATGATTCCACCAACCTGTTCAAATGATTCCACCAACATGTTCAAATGATTCCACCAACCTGTTCAAATGATTATACCAACCTGTTCAAATGATTCCACCAACATGTTCAAATGATTCCACCAACCTGTTCAAATGATTCCACCAACATGTTCAAATGATTCCACCAACTTGTTCAAATGATTCCACCAACATGTTCAAATGATTCCACCAACCTGTTCAAATGATTATACCAACCTGTTCAAATGATTCCACCAACATGTTCAAATGATTCCACCAACCTGTTCAAATGATTCCACCAACATGTTCAAATGATTCCACCAACTTGTTCAAATGATTCCACCAACATGTTCAAATGATTCCACCAACCTGTTCAAATGATTCCACCAACATGTTCAAATGATTCCACCAACCTGTTCAAATGATTCCACCAACCTGTTCAAATGATTCCACCAACCTGTTCAAATGATTCCACCAACCTGTTCAAATGATTCCACCAACCTGTTCAAATGATTATACCAACCTGTTCAAATGATTCCACCAACATGTTCAAATGATTCCACCAACCTGTTCAAATGATTCCACCAACCTGTTCAAATGATTCCACAAACCTGTACAAATAATTCCACCAACATGTTCAAATGATTCCACCAACCTGTTCAAATGATTCCACCAACCTGTTCAAATGATTCCACCAACCTGTTCAAATGATTCCACCAACCTGTTCAAATGATTCCACCAACCTGTTCAAATGATTCCACCAACATGTTCAAATGATTCCACCAACCTGTTCAAATGATTCCACCAACCTGTTCAAATGATTCCACCAACCTGTTCAAATGATTCCACCAACCTGTTCAAATGATTCCACCAACCTGTTCAAATGATTTCCACCAACCTGTTCAAATGATTTCCACCAACCTGTTCAAATGATTCCACCAACCTGTTCAAATGATTCCACCAACCTGTTCATCTGATTCCACCAACCTGTTCAAATGATTCCACCAACCTGTTCAAATGAGTAATGCCTTCAATGTTCAGTGAATTCTTCCAACTTCTCAATAAACTCTTTTGATATACAGGGTGGCGCAAAAGTCGCGCATTGGTTTGTTTAGGTAATAGAAACTACAACATTTCAAGTAATTTACTAGACTTTTCTGATAAATAATACATTTACTTTGTAATTTTGTTGCAGTAGTTTCTGTAATATTCTGAAAAATAAGAAGAAAATTTGATTAAATATTAAAGTTGTTACTGATTCAAACTAATGCGTGACTTTTGCGCCACCCTGTATAAGAATTATCGGTTCCTTAATTGTTCTTACACATAAACAAAATAGAAAAGAACTGTAGAAGAATACCCGTCCCAGGACAGGTAAAATGAATTCACTGAACCGAACAGTTTTGCACCACTTTTATGTCCTTTTAGGGAGAAGAAATTCAAGATATAATGATACTAAAATTGATGTTTAGAATAATTATTCTAATTTTGGTCAAAATTCATTAGATGATTTCATTCTAGAAAATGTCTCAAATTAAAGGCTTAAGCTGAAGGTGTCTTAAGAAGAAATTAAAATGCAGGGAATCTTGTTTAATTGGTGTCTGATGAAGATGAATCAACCCACAATGCAAGTGGGAACTTGTGCCCATATTATGCCCCACTAAATATTATGCTCCACTAAATATTATGCTCACTAAATATTATGCCCCACTAAATATTATGCTCCACTAAATATTATGCCCACTAAATATTATGCCCCACTAAATATTATGCCCCACTAAATATTATGCTCACTAAATATTATGCCCCACTAAATATTATGCCCCACTAAATATTATGCCCCACTAAATATTATGCCCCACTAAATATTATGCTCACTAAATATTATGCTCACTAAATATTATGCTCCACTAAATATTATGCTCACTAAATATTATGCCCCACTAAATATTATGCTCACTAAATATTATGCTCACTAAATATTATGCTCACTAAATATTATGCTCACTAAATATTATGCCCCACTAAATATTATGCCCCACTAAATATTATGCTCACTAAATATTATGCTCACTAAATATTATGCTCACTAAATATTATGCCCCACTAAATATTATGCTCACTAAATATTATGCTCCACTAAATATTATGCTCACTAAATATTATGCCCCACTAAATATTATGCTCCACTAAATATTATGCCCACTAAATATTATGCCCCACTAAATATTATGCTCACTAAATATTATGCTCACTAAATATTATGCTCACTAAATATTATGCTCACTAAATATTATGCCCACTAAATATTATGCTCCACTAAATATTATGCCCACTAAATATTATGCCCCACTAAATATTATGCTCACTAAATATTATGCTCACTAAATATTATGCTCACTAAATATTATGCTCACTAAATATTATGCCCCACTAAATATTATGCCCACTAAATATTATGCTCCACTAAATATTATGCCCACTAAATATTATGCCCCACTAAATATTATGCCCACTAAATATTATGCCCCACTAAATATTATGCTCCACTAAATATTATGCCCACTAAATATTATGCCCCACTAAATATTATGCTCACTAAATATTATGCTCACTAAATATTATGCTCACTAAATATTATGCCCCACTAAATATTATGCCCACTAAATATTATGCTCCACTAAATATTATGCCCCACTAAATATTATGCCCCACTAAATATTATGCTCACTAAATATTATGCCCCACTAAATATTATGCCCCACTAAATATTATGCCCCACTAAATATTATGCTCACTAAATAGTATGCCCCACTAAATATTATGCTCACTAAATATTATGCCCCACTAAATATTATGCCCCACTAAATATTATGCTCACTAAATATTATGCCCCACTAAATATTATGCCCCACTAAATATTATGCCCCACTAAATATTATGCCCCACTAAATATTATGCTCACTAAATATTATGCCCCACTAAATTATATGCCCCACTAAATATTATGCCCCACTAAATATTATGCCCCACTAAATATTATGCTCACTAAATATTATGCCCCACAAAATATTATGCCCCACTAAATATTATGCCCCACTAAATATTATGCCCCACTAAATATTATGCTCACTAAATAGTATGCCCCACTAAATATTATGCTCACTAAATATTATGCCCCACTAAATATTATGCCCCACTAAATATTATGCCCCACTAAATATTATGCTCACTAAATATTATGCCCACTAAATATTATGCCCCACTAAATATTATGCCCCACTAAATATTATGCTCACTAAATATTATGCCCCACTAAATATTATGCCCCACTAAATATTATGCCCCACTAAATATTATGCTCACTAAATATTATGCTCACTAAATATTATGCTCCACTAAATATTATGCTCACTAAATATTATGCTCCACTAAATATTATGCTCACTAAATATTATGCTCACTAAATATTATGCCCCACTAAATATTATGCTCCACTAAATATTATGCTCACTAAATATTATGCTCCACTAAATATTATGCTCACTAAATATTATGCTCACTAAATATTATGCCCCACTAAATATTATGCTCACTAAATATTATGCTCACTAAATATTATGCTCCACTAAATATTATGCTCACTAAATATTATGCTCCACTAAATATTATGCTCACTAAATATTATGCTCACTAAATATTATGCCCCACTAAATATTATGCCCCACTAAATATTATGCTCACTAAATATTATGCCCCACTAAATATTATGCCCACTAAATATTATGCTCACTAAATATTATGCCCCACTAAATATTATGCTCACTAAATATTATGCCCCACTAAATATTATGCCCCACTAAATATTATGCTCACTAAATATTATGCCCCACTAAATATTATGCCCACTAAATATTATGCTCACTAAATATTATGCCCCACTAAATATTATGCTCACTAAATATTATGCCCCACTAAATATTATGCTCCACTAAATATTATGCTCACTAAATATTATGCTCCACTAAATATTATGCTCACTAAATATTATGCTCCACTAAATATTATGCTCACTAAATATTATGCTCCACTAAATATTATGCTCACTAAATATTATGCTCACTAAATATTATGCCCCACTAAATATTATGCTCACTAAATATTATGCTCACTAAATATTATGCTCCACTAAATATTATGCTCACTAAATATTATGCTCCACTAAATATTATGCTCACTAAATATTATGCTCACTAAATATTATGCCCCACTAAATATTATGCCCCACTAAATATTATGCTCACTAAATATTATGCCCCACTAAATATTATGCCCACTAAATATTATGCTCACTAAATATTATGCCCCACTAAATATTATGCTCACTAAATATTATGCTCCACTAAATATTATGCTCACTAAATATTATGCCCCACTAAATATTATGCTCCACTAAATATTATGCCCACTAAATATTATGCCCCACTAAATATTATGCTCACTAAATATTATGCCCCACTAAATATTATGCCCACTAAATATTATGCTCCACTAAATATTATGCCCCACTAAATATTATGCCCCACTAAATATTATGCTCACTAAATATTATGCCCCACTAAATATTATGCCCCACTAAATATTATGCCCCACTAAATATTATGCTCACTAAATAGTATGCCCCACTAAATATTATGCTCACTAAATATTATGCCCCACTAAATATTATGCCCCACTAAATATTATGCCCCACTAAATATTATGCCCCACTAAATATTATGCTCACTAAATATTATGCCCCACTAAATATTATGCCCCACTAAATATTATGCCCCACTAAATATTATGCCCCACTAAATATTATGCCCCACTAAATATTATGCTCACTAAATATTATGCCCCACTAAATATTATGCCCCACTAAATATTATGCCCCACTAAATATTATGCTCACTAAATATTATGCCCCACTAAATATTATGCTCACTAAATATTATGCCCCACTAAATATTATGCCCCACTAAATATTATGCCCCACTAAAACCTTTTAATTACCTAACCCTAACCCTAACTCCCCCCCCCCAAAGAAATTGGAATATTCATTAATTGATGTCTAATTGTGGCACTATTACTTGCTTTGTGGCAACATCGTTTGCTTTGGACGGCTGGGTGATCTTTGCCGGACTTTATGTGACGATGGGACGATGTGTGACAACATGTGCACGTATGTGCAATGTCTCATCTTGTTATGGCCAGTGAGCAATCATCGTCTGACGATAGTCACTGTCGTCTGCTTCTGGGACTGGCTAGCTGGCTGTTTGGTCGGGACCATCGTGCTGAAAATCAAACATTATGTAATAATGGAACAAACCATTTTACTTTTTATATAAAAATATGATTTATTATATTTTGAAAAGAAACATCTCAGAGCGCGCGATAAACGCGTCTTCCTTGTTCGGATTTCAAACCAGTCTCTCAATTTTCAATCTCTTTACTAGAGAGAGAGAGAGAGAGAGAGAGAGAGAGAGAGAGAGAGAGAGAGAGAGAGAGAAGGGGTGGAAATGAGAGAGAAGGAGAGAGACAGAGGGATAGGGAAAGAGAGAAAGAGAGAGAGGGAATACAGCTGTCATCAGTGTTTCAACAAATCTCGGTGACAGGTTTTCTTTGACCTCTTGAACCTGGCTGGTGTCTCCAACATTGTTTATATTGTAGCTGACATCGGATTACACCGAATACCCCGATCAGTGAGCTGACATTTTTAGTGCAGTGAATTCACTTTATTTGCAACTCAAGTCTGGCGCAAGGGTTACGAATATAACGGGAAGCACCTAGCTCCCCAAAAGATTACGCATTGTGCCAATTTCACAAGAATCGGAAATATCTGAATTTTCACGTAGGGCTTCCATCACCTTTTTACTCCTTTTGTATAAAACTAAATTAAACTACATATAGCTCACAAATGGGCTTTTTACGTCTAGCAGCTGTGTTCCGAAGTTCATAATGATCGGTTAATTAGTTTAGGAATGCATTATATATATGAACAGACTAAAATAGATAGATAGATAGATAAATAGATAGATAGATAGATAGATAGATAAAAACCAAGATGAGAATAGTAGTCCGAATAATTCAAATAACACAAATTTTCTATCTACATCTCAAAAGTTCCAAAACATAGAATAAGGGATGCCCAAATAAATAAAGGCACAGTTCGAGTTATAAATAAAGGCACAGTTCGAGTTATAAATAAAGACACAGTTCGAGTTATAAATAAAGGCACAGTTCGAGTTATAAATAAAGGCACAATTCGAGTTATAAATAAAGAAACAGTTCGGGTTATAAATAAAGGCACAGTTCGAGTTATAAATAAAGGCACAGTTCGAGTTATAAATAAAGGCACAGTTCGAGTTATAAATAAAGACACAGTTCGAGTTATAAATAAAAGCACAGTTCGAGTTATAAATAAAGACACAGTTCGAGTTATAAATAAAGGCACCGTTCGAGTTATAAATAAAGGCACAGTTCGCGTTATAAATAAAGACACAGTTCGAGTTATAAATAAAGGCACAGTTCGAGTTATAAATAAAGACACAGTTCGAGTTATAAATAGAGGCACAGTTCGAGTTATAAATAAAGGCACAGTTCGAGTTATTAAACAAATGCGCATTTTATGCACAGCGTGAATTCTTCCTTCCATGTTCTTTCCTTCTTATATTTTCTTGTTTTCTCACACATTTTTCTTTTTGCTCTTTCTTTTCCTCCTGTTTCTAATTTCTTCGTTTCTTTTTTTTCCATCCTTAATGCAAAGAAATGTCCAATTCTTTACCATTTCTAAGAACACTGAAGTGAAGTCGCGTGTCACAAGTTGATCAAACAAACTCTTTTATTTCTCATTCCATTTTTATTCCATTTTCTTTCATTCCGACGCATGTTTTTTTTGTTCTGATTCCCGATTCCTGATTCTTGAATTCTCTTTTTGATTCTTTGCTAATCTTTCCATCTTTATTTCCCTTTCACTTTGAATTTGTTTTCAACAAACATCTTCGACATTTCTCGACTTGACTGCAATCGTTGCTGTGCATCAAGAATTTTCACTTCGATTGTTCATATTTGTTGACTCAATTGTCATCTTCAGTTTTTTTCCGATTTTCTTTTCCACAAATTTTCTTTTCGAATTTTTGCCGAGCAAAAATGTTAGAACTTTATTTTTGTTTTGTTTGTGTCGTTTTTAAATTTCTGTTCTTTCTTTTTTTTTCTCTCTCGTTGAAGAACGATGTAAAAGTGAAAAAGAAATCGTTGTTCTACTCCATTAAACACTCCACTTCCGTTTTCCCACTTCCGTTCTCTCACTTCCGTCTTTTTCCTCTGTTTTCTTCATCGTTCGACACTTAAAACTCAGCGCTCGCTAAGTTTCATTTTTTTTATTTTAATTGAAATATTTTTTTAATGGAAAATCACTTTCGTTTCATAATTCATATTATTTTTATTCGAGCAATAATTCACACAGAATATATTCATTTCTTGAGAAGCCATTTTTGTTGTCAAACCCACCTATTGTCTTTTCTATTAAGCGGTTTCCCCTTTCTCTGTCGATCTATCTCTCATACAGAAAAACACGCCCTCACTTTCTCTCTCTTTCTCTCTTTCTATCTCTCTCTCTTTCTCTCTTTCTCTCTCTCTTTCTCTCTCTCTCTCTTTCTCTCTTTCTCTCTTTTTCTCTTTCTCTCTTTATTTCTCTCTCTTTCTCTCTCTCTTTCTCTCTCTTTCTCTCTTTCTATCTCTCTCTTTCTCTCTTTCTCTCTCTCTTTCTCTCTCTCTCTTTCTCTCTCTCTTTCTCTCTCTTTCTCTCTTTCTATCTCTCTCTTTCTCTCTTTCTCTCTCTCTTTCTCTCTCTCTCTTTCTCTCTCTCTTTCTCTCTCTTTCTTTCTTTCTCTCTTTTTATCTCTCTCTTTATATCTTTCTTTCTCGCTTTCTCTTTCTCTCTCTCTCTTTCTCTCTCTTTCTTTCTCTTTCTCTCTCTCTCTCTCTTTCTATCTTTCTCTCTTTCTCTCTCTCTCTTTCTTTCTCTCTTTCTCTTTCTCTCTCTCTTTCTTTCTCTTTCTCTCTCTCTCTTTCTATCTTTCTCTCTCTTTTTCTTTCTCTCTTTCTCTTTCCTTTTCTCTCTCTCTCTTTCTCTCTCTTTCTCTCTCTCTTTCTCTCGTTCTCGCTTTCTTTCTCTCTCTCTCTCTCCTTCTTTCCTTCTCTCTCTTTCTCTCTTTCTTTCTCTCTCTCTCTCTTTCTCTCTCTCTCTTTTTTCTTTCTTTCTCTCTCTTTCTTTCTTTCTCTCTCTTTCTCTTCTCAGCTCCTCTGAATTTGTCTTACTCTTATTTTTACAATTCAATTTCCACCTTGTTTCATTTCCACCTTCCGCCATCAACCCCCCCCCTCGCCCTCAATGAAACGGTTTCTTCAATCGTTTGTATTGAAGTGTCATCCCTTTTTCAATCTTACATACTCGAGATATCAACGCACAATCATATTTTCTTGATAATTCTTATTTCTCTCTCTCCCCCTCTCTCTCCCCCCCCCTCTCTCTCTCTCTTTCTATATTTCTGTCTCCATATTTCCCCTCCCCTCTCCCCCTCTCTCTCCCCCTCCCCCTCTCTCTTTCTATATTTCTGTCTCCATATGTTTCCCTCTTCTCTCCCCCTCTCTCTCTATTGTCTCTTTTTCACCCTCTTCCTCTCCACCCTCTCCCTCTCCACCCTCTCCCTCTCCACCTCCCTCTCTCTCTTTCTATATTTCTGTCTCCATATTTTCCCCTCCCCTCTCCTCCTCTCTCTCCCCCTCTCTCTCTCTCTTTCTATATTTCTGTCTCCATATTTCCCCTCCCCTCTCTCCCTCCCTCTCTCTCTCTGTTGTCTCTTTTTCACGATGCTGTCCCTTCATCACATCTTCATTCAGATGTGCATACGACGTTACTCTTACGCCACTGCAAGACGTCATTCAGTTAAGATGACTGGTTTTAACTCTTAAGTGATACAGTTCGCTTCTGACCCTAACCCTAACCCTAACCCTTCTGACCCTAACCCGTCGGCCCCCAGCATCAAATAACAACGCAGACGAAAGCAAGTGGCGCAAACGGACAACTAAACTTTTCAGAGATGTTAAAAACAAGATCAAAGATGTTTTTCTTCAAATCTTCAAATAAACAAAGTCATACTTGGCAATCGCAAAAAAAAGTACAAAAAATGGCAGCAAGCCGGCCATTTTAGATGACAACAAACTGTTTCTTTGGTAAACAACGTCGTTACGTTTTCACAGGTTTTTCTGGTTTCTTTTATGGACGTTTTGTTTCGATTTTTCTCTTTCTTTCCGTCGTTTTTATCTTCATCTGTTGTCAAGAGCAACCCAAAAAAAAATCTTACAAATAGATATTGTTTCTTTGGTAGTTATGTTTGTTGTCTGCGGGGAATCCTTTGAAGAAGCCGCAAGCGTTTTCAGGAGAGACGCGTTGAAAGTGTTGTAAAACATTTTATTCTTCAATCGGATTTCATTTTTATAAACTATGAAAACGTTCGAGCCTTCAAAAAAAAAAGAAGTTATTCATCTGCCAGAAAAAAAATGAATAACTGCATCTTAAATAATAAAAATTACACATTGACAGTTTATTTTAATATTAAATTATTAAATTATTAAATTATTAAACTATATTAATTATTAAATTATTAAATTAAATTAAATTAATTTAATTAATTAATTTAATTAATTCATTAAATTATTAAATAAATTAATTTAATTTAATTATTAAATTAAATTAATTATTAAATTATTAAATTATTAAATTATTAAATTAAATTAAATTATTAAATTATTAAACTATATTAATTATTAAATTATTAAATTAAATTAATTTAATTAATTAATTTAATTAATTTATTAAATTATTAAATAAATTAATTTAATTAAATTATTAAATTAAATTAATTATTAAATTATTCAATTATTCAATTATTAAATTAAATTAAATTATTAAATTATTAAACTATATTAAACCCATTCAACTAGTGTTAATTAATTAATTAATTTAATAACTTTATTAAATTATTAAATTAATTTATTTAATAAAATTATTAAATTAATTATTAAATTATTAAATTATTAAATTATTAAATTAAATTATTAAATTATTAAACTATATTATTAAATTATTACATGAAATTAAATAAATTTAATTAATTTATTAAATTATTAAATTAATTAATTTTATTAAATTATTAAATACAATTAATTATTAAATTATTAAAATAAATTATTAAATTATTAAATTATTAAACTATATTAATTATTAAATTATTAAATTGAATTAAATTAATTTAATTAATTAATTTAATTAATTTATTGAATTATTAAATTAATTAATTTAATTAAATTATTAAATTAAATTATTTATTAAATTATTAAATTATTAAATTATTAAATTAAATTAAATTATTAAATTATTAAACTATATAAATTTTTAAATTATTAAATTAAATTAATTTAATTACTTAATTCAATTAATTTATTGAATTATTAAATTAATTAATTAAATTATTAAATTAAATGAATTATTAAATTATTAAATTATTAAATTATTAAATTAAATTAAATTATTAAATGATTAAACTATATTAATTATTAAATTATTAAATTAAATTAAATTAAATTAATTAATTAATTTAATTAATTTATTGAATTATTAAATTAATTAATTAAATTATTAAATTAAATTAATTATTAAATTATTAAATTATTAAATTAAATTAAATTATTAAATGATTAAACTATATGAATTTTTAAATTATTAAATTAAATTAATTTAATTTTATTAATTAATTTAATTAATTTATTGAATTATTAAATTAATTAATTAAATTATTAAATTAAATTAATTATTAAATTATTAAATTATTAAATTAAATTAAATTATTAAATGATTAAACTATATTAAATCCAGTTTGTTTGTTTGTTAGCTAGTTTGTTTTGTAGGAAAAAATCCAATTCAAAGTTGACAAATCGCAAACTCACTCACCTGTCGCCATTACCGATTCCCAAAGAACGAATGTGCGTGTAGGACCCTTCTTAAACACTTGCACATAATTAATTTCAATTAGTTATCGGATATACAAATATTGTAGAAATAAATCCAAATGTAGAAAAAATCCAATTCTAAGTCAATACCCTGAAAGGGGTCGAGGCAGCAGTTGGGGGTGGGTTGCAAAAAGGAATTGCTCCCTTAGCGACCCAACCAATAGGTCTGGTAACAATATGTAATGGGGCAGAGAACGGATTTCTCTGCAGGAGCAACGATCCAGTGTCTGGTCTCTAGTGAGTCGAATAACGTACTAATTCTGGTCACCACCAAACTCTGGAACACAATAACACTTCTTACTAACTCTCCGGTGAGAGGTAGAACCTCAATTTATAGGCTTGTAACAACCTGCCATCCCCATTCTTAACATACACAAATATCACCACTTTATCTTTGCTCATGTTGGTCTTATCGCCACCCCACTTGAAGGCCGGCACCAGCAATCAGTATGTATCACTTTCTTTTTTTTCCACAGTTTAGCTCCTTACATCAAGTGGCTTCACGCCTTGTCTGGAGCGATTTCTATTTTTTTTTTTAAATCTTCCTTGGAATAGTTTTCTTTCTCTAATAATTTTTAGTTTTCCCATAATTACTTAAACAGAAACACTTTTTTGTATCTTCAGCACATTGGACGGAGGAGTTCAACGTCTAGGCAGCCTGGTTGTTCCAACGCATCTCCCTGGCTATCATTCGTGGCAACGCTATGTCAGTAACGGCGGCGTCACTTCCGTTCTAATCGTCATCTGTTGACTCTCTCTTTCTTTTTCACCCCCTCTCTATCTACCTATGTCTGTATCTATCTCTTTGCTTCTCTTTCTTTCTCTCCCCTCTCTATCTACCTATGTCTGTATCTGTCTCTTTGCTTCTCTTTCTTCCTCTCCCCCTCTCTATCTACCTATGTCTGTATCTGTCTCTTTGCTTCTCTCTCTTTCTCTCCCCCTTTCTATCTACCTATGTCTGTATCTGTCTCCCCCTCTCTTTCTCACCCCCTCTCTATCTACCTATGTCTGTATCTGTCTCTTTGCTTCTCTTTCTTTCTCTCCCCCTCTCTATCTACCTATGTCTGTATATGTCTCTTTGCTTCTCTTTCTTCCTCTCCCCCTCTCTATCTAACTATGTCTGTATCTGTCTCTTTGCTTCTCTTTCTTTCTCTCCCCCTCTCTATCTACCTATGTCTGTATCTGTCTCTTTACTTCTCTTTCTTTCTCTCCCCTACTTTATCTACCTATGTCTGTATCTGTCTCTTTGCTTCTCTTTCTTTCTCTCCCCCTCTCTATCTACCTATGTCTGTATCTGTCTCTTTACTTCTCTTTCTTTCTCTTCCCTACTTTATCTACCTATGTCTGTATATGTCTCTTTGCTTTTCTTTCTCTCCCCCTCTCTATCTACCTATGTCTGTATCTGTCTCTTTGCTTCTCTTTCTTTCTCTCCCCCTCTCTATCTACCTATGTCTGTGTCTGTCTCTTTGCTTCTCTTTCTTTCTTTCCACCTCTCTACTTACCTATGTCTGTATCTGTCTCTTTGCTTCTCTTTCTTTCTCTCCCCCTCTCTATCTACCTATGTCTGTATATGTCTCTTTGCTTCTCTTTCTTTCTCTCCCCCTCTCTATCTACCTATGTCTATATATGTCTCTTTGCTTCTCTTTCTTTCTTTCCCCCTCTCTATCTACCTATGTCTGTATCTGTCTCTTTACTTCTCTTTCTTTCTCTCCCCTACTCTATCTACCTATGTCTGTATCTGTCTCTTTGCTTCTCTTTCTTTCTCTCCCCCTCTCTATCTACCTATGTCTGTATCTGTCTCTTTGCTTCTTTCTTTCTCTTCCCCTCTCTATCTACCTATGTCTGTATCTGTCTCTTTGCTTCTCTTTCTTTCTCTCCCCCACTCTATCTACCTATGTATGTATCTGTCTCTTTGCTTCTTTTTCTTTCTCCCCCTCTCTATCTACCTATGTCTGTATCTGTCTCTTTACTTCTCTTTCTTTCTCTCCCCCTTTCTATCTACCTATGTCTGTATCTGTCTTTGCTTCTCTTTCTTTCTCTCCCTCTCTCTATCTACCTATGTCTGTATCTGTCTCTTTACTTCTCTTTCTTTCTCTCCCCTACTCTATCTACCTATGTCTGTATCTGTCTCTTTGCTTCTCTTTCTTTCTCTCCCCCTCTCTATCTACCTATGTCTGTATCTGTCTCTTTGCTTCTTTCTTTCTCTTCCCCTCTCTATCTACCTATGTCTGTATCTGTCTCTTTGCTTCTCTTTCTTTCTCTCCCCCACTCTATCTACCTATGTCTGTATCTGTCTCTTTGCTTCTTTCTTTCTCTCCCCCTCTCTATCTACCTATGTATGTATCTGTCTCTTTGCTTCTTTTTCTTTCTCCCCCTCTCTATCTACCTATGTCTGTATCTGTCTCTTTACTTCTCTTTCTTTCTCTCCCCCTTTCTATCTACCTATGTCTGTATCTGTCTTTGCTTCTCTTTCTTTCTCTCCCTCTCTCTATCTACCTATGTTTGTATCTGTCTCCCCCCTCTCTTTCTCACCCTCTCTATCTACCTATATCTTTATCTATCTCTTTGCTCCTTTTTCTCTCACTAACTTGCCAGAGATTGTTGCCAAGTTAATAATAAAATTCAATACTCGTTTTATTTATCTTCCCCCCACAAGGTAAGATGTGACACAAGGTCGGGAAAGTTGGATTTGAAAAGCCAGCGCCCGAGAAGGTGAGCACTCTGGGCAGCCCCGTCGGCATTCCCCGGTAGGAGCGCCTCAGGTAGTAAGCGATAAACTTACTCCTCCCCAAAGAAGGAAGGCAAAGCCTGGGAGGGTGGACCTCCTAGAACTGCACAGGGAAAAGCCACAGACCGGCGGAATCAAGACCCGAGGCCAAGACGATACCGGTCTATAGGGTGTAGTATTCATCGGAACAGATACTACACTTTGGTCTTGGCCATAAGGCCAAGAAGCCGTTCGTTTTAAAGAATAAAAAAATGTTGAATATAAAAAGAAAAAGTCAACATAGTTTATTATATTTATATAAAGCATTTATTAAGTAATAAATATAAAGTATTTATTAATTAAAAAATGGATGTTAATATAAAGTATTTATTAATTAAGAAATGGATGTTAATATAAAGTATTTAATTAAAAAATGGATGTCAATATAAAGTATTTATTAAGTAATAAATAGATGTAAATATAAAGTATTTATTAAGTAATAAATAGATGTAAATATAAAGTATTTATTAAGTGATAAATAGATGTAAATATAAAGTATTTATTAAGTGATAAATAGATGTAAATATAAAGTATTTATTAAGTAATAAATAGATGTAAATATAAAGTATTTATTAAGTAATAAATAGATGTAAATATAAAGTATTTATTAAGTGATAAATAGATGTAAATATAAAGTATTTATTAATTAAAAAATGAATGTTAATATTAAGCATTTATTAATTTATTAATAAGTGTTAATATTAAGAATTTATTCATTCATTCATAAATGGATGTTAATATAAAGTATTTATTAATTAATAAAGTAATGTTAATATAAAGTATTTATTAATTTATTAAATAAATACTTTCTTATAATTTCCTATATAAATCGAAATCTTCGTCCTGAATTTTCGTCTTTTTATTTCTAATCATAAATAATTAATCGTGAACGCCCGAATCTTTACCAATTTTGTAAATAAACCGTTTTTAAATTGTCGCTAAACTTTAATTCCATAGTGTAAATCATCTCGAATCTTGACGCTATACAACTTAAATTTTTAATATGTTCTAATCTAAACCGAAATCTTCGTCCTACATTTTCGTCTTCTAATTTTTAATCGTAAATAATTAAACGTAGTTTTTAATCGTGAACGCTCGAATATTTCATCATATATTTTTACCCATAAAGCTCACATTCGAAATTTTAAATGAGATGATTTATTTGTTTAAATAGCAAAAAAGAATTCTTTTATATATATTTTTATATTTTTATATTTCTGCATATATTAAAAAATTAATCTTACTTCTGTCACCCCTCCTCGATTATTTTAACATTTACCTCCTTTTTACATAGACCAATCACAAAAGTGAATTTATCTTTTTAAGACGATCAATTTCTCTCATTATTTGTTTTTTTTGACGTGGTTGTCTATACATCTGAGGAGACCTAATTAAAGGGGTCGAAATAAGTTATTATGTGTACAACCTTAATGTGTGTATAGTTTTTCTTTTTATAATTATATATATATATATATATATATATATATATATATATATATATATATATATATATATATATATATATGTAACTCCTTGCATCTGAACTTTCGATGTAATAAAATGTGTATTAATTTATGAACTTTATGTAATTTTGTACAATTTTTTATCTTCATCTTTCTTTCTTTAAAATTGATTGCTCTATTCAACGTATTGAGCTTTATTTTATCGAGATAGATCACTCTACGATATTTCACTTATCGTTAATTCTATTAGCATTAGTATATATATATATATATATATATATATATATATATAAATATTAAGTATTTATTACTAACGTGAGAGTGAGGTCTCTATTTTATATTAATATTTGAAAACCAAAACATGACGCAATATAAATGCCGCCTTTAACACCTCGACATACTCTTTGAAGTTAATACAAACATAATTTTTATGCAGTTTGATTTTCAAAAAGAAATCTAGAAGCCATTTCATGTACACTCTAAGAACATCACGGGAAAGAAGATTTAGGATGTTTTGTATTGTTTTAATAGGAAAATACAACTTGATTAGGAAGCCGTGTATTCTCTGGTAGACGTGGTGATTAATATTAAGTGAGCGAACGCACGGTGTAATACGAAAAGGCGACTTTAATTAATAAAATAGCATTCACCGCCGGTACTAGCGCCTTGTCGGTCTTCAGCAGTTGATGCACAATAATAATGATAATCGGTGATAGTGGTAGTAATAATAGGATAAGTAGAACAAATTAATAAGTGAATGGAAGAATAGAGATGTGTATCTATCTATCTATCTATCTATCTATCTATCTATCTATCTATATATATATATATATATATATATATATATATATATATATATATATATATATATATATGTATATACACATATGCAAATAGTTGGATATACCAAAAATAAAACCATAAATACGGCTCTTTACAGACAACCTCCTGAAGACGGTCGCGAGACCGAAAGCGCTAGAGAAATGGCCCAAGACACAACTTTAGGCGCCATGATCCATCAATTGATACCAGAAACCCGACGAATAGCTCGCCGAGTCGCGAAATTGACCAGAAAGATCGTAAAGAAAGAGAACTCCGTGGTCTTCAACGACACATGTCTAATAAACGACTTGCTGCCGAAATATACATATATATATATATATATATATATATATATATATATATATATATCAACACTTTCGTCCATAACATCGAGACGAATTGATCCTTACTGCTTGTCTCAGTCGGGAGGGAAAAAATTGAAGAAAAAAAAGAAGAAAAAAATATGCTTATTCTTCTGAGGATGGTAATATTATTACCGAAAGCGCTCAAGTTCAAAAAAAAAATGTTTTTAAGATAAATAATTTATTTTTAAAAACAATAATTTGCGTTGTGAAGGTTTTCTAAATATTTTATAAAAAAATATTCTCTTTATCCTTATATATATATATATATATATATATATATATATATATATATATATATATATATATATATATATATATATATATATATATATATTTAGGCGGTATTTTCTCTGTAATACAAATGTTGTTAGAAAATGACAGACAACTTATGTCTGGATATCCTTATGTAGATCATCTCCATTTGCCGAATCAGGGTCTTTATTTCGGTGGGGAATTAGCCGATGAATCTTCCATAACTGTAAGTATTCCAACTACGTTCAGACACTGGTTCGGCGAAGGCCGAAAATTTTGTTCTCCTTTTAAGAATTTTATTTAAATTTTTTTATTTTTTTATACATAAGGGACAATTGATATTCTTACATGTCAAAATATAGAAAATAAATAAAAGATATATATATATATATATATATATATATATATATATATATATATATATATATATATATATATATATATTGTTACAGAAAAATTAGTACAACATTCGTACCGTCGGTTTCAAGCACGGAAGGACTTAGCCACCCGGCTCTTTTCAGCTTCTGTTGTCATCTGTTTCGGAAATGTGAAGTCACGTGTCACTCTCGTTTGGACGCGTTATTTGCTTAAAGTGTTGTGTATGTTTGTTTAAATTTAGTGTAAGGAAGGTTTAATAAGGTTTGAAAAAAAGGGAGTGGGGGTGAAAACGACGGTACGAATGTTGTACTTACTTTTCTGTACCAAAATAAATAAATATTACGCTCTTAATTTTTAATTTTTAACTTTAATTCTTAATTAATCGAGCACTCTGCTGGGATTTTTCCTGCTATTACAAAGAAGTTTATATATATATATATATATATATATATATATATATATATATATATATATATATATATATATATATATATATATATATGTGTGTG